>JANBXA010000141.1:35785000-36335000 GCA_030556225.1 Cricetiscus sungorus | reverse complement strand
AACACTACTTATCAAAATTCAATTTCAAGTCAAATTAAAAACCGATAGAAATAAAATTCTTAAAATGTGATAAACCCATGGAAGTAATTACAACACACTACCAAACTTGGTACTCAATATTTATTGAATTGATAAAATGGAAAAGGGAGTTCCAGATGTTTGAAAATATGGTAACATACACTGGCAGGCCTCTACCTAGCTCTCCCTGACCCAGCAGCAGGCAAGAAAAGTCAAGCAAAACATTTACTAACTGAACTCAAGTTTTCTCTGATTACCCTGAACAGCACAGTCCCCTGAGCACTGAGTTATGTGACATCAGAACAGAATCAGAGATACTCATGTACCATCCACTGTGTCTTTCAAATACAGTAATTATTGTTTTCACTTAATATTTAATGTTTTTTTTAACATTTCATTCCATCAGTTGGACTATATAATTCTTGAGATTGCAAGAGGAAAATGTAGATCCTTAATCTGTACACATCTTAATACATCATTGGGGGAAAAATACCTAATGTGATGAAATATGTGTAGAAGCAGGGAGCTAGAGTTCTGAGATATCCTAATTAATTTCTACAATGTACCCACCCAATCAGTATACACAGGAGAACCTGAAAACTGTTGGTGTAAAACATTCTCTTTGCTGAATGCTTGGTTTCTGCATCAGTCAAATTTTCTAAATCAATCCCCTGAGGATCACAATGGTGATATGCATTTCTACTTTGAAGTTGTTGTAACCATTTCTAATGCTCCTCCCACTTCCTCTAGGTTAATCCAGATTTTTGAGATTCATTTCCATTAGCCTAAGGTATAGCAGCCACAGACAGTCAAAATCTTCCCCTCTGTCTTTGAGTCACAGGTGTGTTATCCACTATCACAAAATGATGCCATCAGTTCTTTTTAATGTCATAGCAAAATACGCCTTAATCTAAATACTATGATTAGCAAAGCAAGGTAGAATTATAAGAACCCTTTAGTGCCTGTTCTCATAGAAACAGAATACAGAATTGGCTGTGAGTGGTCCAATCACCATTATCATCAAACAAAAAGTTGCTGTGCAGGTTTGCAACAGGAATGCCACCATTTTTGTAGGAACCAGATCAGTGAAAATGTGACTAAAATACCATATTCCATGTGGACTGAGACTGGCATAACTCCCTTAAAAAACAGAACTAAAAATATTTCATTTAATCATCTTTCCAGTCTTCTCCTGGAATACCTGGAGGAAGCCAATCAACACAGAAAGTGTAGAACAGCCTTTTTTTCCCAACAACTTTTCTTCCATAAAATAATGAATTTGATGGCGGTTACAGTACCAAGACAAATCTAGCCAGGAGCCTTCTAACAAACTCCCATTCATCATGCTCTGTCCCTATGTCATATCACGGTGTAGCTAGATAATCCCTTTTCCATTTTGGCTCAGAGACCTTTATACACAACACCTCATTAACTCCACAAATGCTGTGTAAGCTGAAGGAAGACAAGTAACCCAGGACAAGGCCTGGGAGCCAGTCACGGGGAAGCAGGATGCACAGCAGATGCTCAGGCATACCTGATTCACACCTTCTGAGTGCACAAGCCAAGGCTGCAGCTCCTTTCTTTGTGTCTTCTGTTCATGAGTCTTCACATAAACATGCTGGGGATATGTAGCAAGGAATTAATTCTCTAGGAACCATGTTTATGGTATAGATCACTGATCAAAATAAATAGGTAAAACACAGTCTATATGAATCACTGTGGACTGGCTTTGTACCAAAAAGAAAATAAAAAACAAATAAACAAAAAAATAAAGATTATCAACAGCAAAGTATGCAAATTGGCTACATACAGGTACAGGTTTATTGGATTAGGGGGGTTATGCAATAAGCTTAACCTCAGAAGACATGTATCTACTTGTAATGAAACTTGATACTTGAGAGCCTTTTGCCTCCTTAGTTAAACTTAATTTTAAGAAACAGCTTTATTGTAGTGGGACCAGGATTTATGCCTAGGACTTGAATTGGCTTTTTGGAGCCCATTCCCTTTGGAAGGATGCCTTACTCAGCCTAGATATAGGGGAGAGAGCCTTTGTCCTACCTCTGAGAGATGTGCCAGACTTCTTGAACTCCCCATGGGAAGCCTTTCCCTCTCTGAGGTGTAGATGGTGTTGAAATGGGGGAAGGTGGGAAAAGCAGGAGGAGGGGAGGGTATGGGAACTGGGATTGTTATGTAAAATGAAAAAATTCATGCCAAAAACAAACAAACAAAAACTTAAGGACTAGTCTCGAAGTAAAGTGCCTGCCATTAAAGATTGGTTCTCTGAGTTACACTCACAGAACCCATGGAAAGGTAGAAGACAAGTTGTCATCTGAGCACCTGTGTTCTTCTGCGATATGTGTGTAGTGCCCACATCATACACACAGGCAAAATAATAATAAAAATTTAAGGAATAACTTAGTAAGAGGTCCTTGAGAATAATATTTCCAAGAACTGACTAACAGGTATATGTTTTTTTCCTGTTGCTTCATGCAAATATAGGAATTATCAGAGCGAAGAATCCTAGGTTGTCCTCCAAAAAAAAATGTAACAGATATTTCTGTGATTCATTTCTAAGCTTATATTACTAGAACATGGAATATGACAAAATGAAAGTGTAGGTCCAATCCAATTCCTAGAGGGCTTAGATGAATATCTTGTGGCAAGTTTATTCACAAGACTCTCAAATACACTCATTTTATTTGTAATCCTGAAAAAAATAATTTCAAATAACCAACCATATTCTGAACAAGTGAATGACTTCATCATAGATGCACATCAGTTGAGCTCTTGAAACAGTCACCATAAGAACCAGAAGTAAAGCTGACCAAGGTATGAAATCTGTTCCTCCTTGAAGCTCTATCTAAATAACCACCATTACCATTATGGAACCAGACTACTGAGCATAAAAGCTAGCGTCTTCTTTCTCATTTTCTCTGACATACCTGGGGAAGTCTTATTTAGAAAGCTCCCTTATCAGTTCTGGTCTGTATTGTGTAGCTACTCTTTATGTCTAGGCCACTGTTGTGTAATCTAGAGTATGAATTATTCCCCAGTTCTTAGCTTGACACTATTTAATCTATTCCTCTTTATTCTAAAACACAAACAAGTGTTTAATGCAAATAACCTTCAGGATTGTAGCACGCAGAATTCTTTCTGTTCTACCTTTGTTTCTACCCATTCTTTTTGGGTGGTTGATTGATTTTACTTTTTGAGACAGGGTGTCGGGTAGTCCAAACTGTTCTCAAACTCACTTATATAGTGGAAGATGACTTTAAATATGATCCTCCTGCTTCTACATCATCAGTGCTGGGAATACAAGGAGAAAACAACATGCCTAGTTTATTGAACTCAGAATTCCGTGTGTGTGTTTGTGTGTGTGTGTGTGTGTGTGTGTGTGTGTGTGTGTGTGTGTGTGTGTGTGTGTGCATGAGCTGAGCGCATACCAGGCAACCATTCTACTCCTTATCGATAGTCCTTTCCTGACCATTCTTTTAAAAAAAATATCAATTGATTGGTTGACTGATTGTGGGTTGCATGTACTTATGTGAACACACATGTGCCATAGCATGCAAGTGGATGTCATAGGACAGATTTGTAGAGTCAATTTTTCCCTTCCACTCTAATGTGCGTTCTGAGGAATGAACTCAAGTCAATGGGCTTGTTCAGCAAGCACCTTTACCCACTGAGCAATCCTACCAAACTCTATTCTTAGTAAAGACAAAGTAGTCTATGAAACTCTGAATATGATATCCACAAATCAGCTAAATTTTTTTAGGTAAAGTCTTAACTTGGAATAAAATAATATTTATATATAAATTAGTCCTACTTTGACGGGACTTTATCATTTTTAGTTCCATCATCAACTATGCTAGTATAACTGAGAATGCTATAGGCTTTTCAACACCCTCCCTTTCTCTTGCACGCACACACACACACACACACACACACACACACACACACACACAGAGTCACGTTTGTGATTTCCATACCACAACTAGCAAGACTGTCAATTGTACTCTTGTCACTTAATTGGGTTGAATGTTCAGCAACTTAAACAAGGACTGGTTCACAATGAGCATCTCAACCCATTTTTTGGAATCCTGCCATGAATTTACCTTCACTTATTTTTAATATGGCAAATATCCTATATTTATCATGGTAGTCATTTGTGGACGAGAAATTTACCTCTTGTAAACTATATTTCTATTTTACTAGCATTGTTATTGACTTTTGCTCATGCACTGATTATAACCTTTCCAAACCACAAAGTGACATGGAACTATAAAACTTTCAAAGTGGTCTGCCTCAAATTTCCCCATTTATAGTCTCCGTTCTTTGGAATTTTATGGAATGAGGGGGTCAACCAAAGGTCTGTGTTGTAGCAGAAGATACTGTTTCATGCCATCATCCTCTTACTATTTGAACACTTCTCTCATGGGGTTTCTTCTGGATATTAACGGGTGTCCTGCTCTTCTTTCTAAACACAAAATACCTATCATGTCACATGGTTCCCCCAGAGCACAGAAAATCTTGTTGAAACCTACTTCTCTAACTGAACCTAGCCTCACCACTCAACTTGGAGTTTTCTGTGCCAGACTTTCTAAACTATATATAGTGTCATTGCCAAACATGAAATGTGGAGAAGACAGTTCACTTATCATCTTGCAGTGACAAAGATCCATGACTAGTTTCTTTGTCATATTGGGTGATGCCACTATATTAGCAGCTAGCCATGGAAGAAATTGTAGAATACTTGTCAACTCATCACTGGTCTATGTTTCAGATCTACTGTCTCCAACACTCAGAATAAATGTTCTCATCCTTCCTGGATATGGCCTTTCTTCACTGTGCTTTCACCTTGTGACTGTATATGGATCATGTTAAAATATTTTCATCTCAAAATGAAAAAGTTTGTCAGAAAAGCTTACATTAAAATTGCTGCTTTGTGAACCCTAAAAGAGATTATTCAACATATCTCAATCTCTAGTTTTCCATATACAATTTATGAAAAATAATGTTTATGTGCTCAACCATCTTGATTTTAGATAGTAACATATGCTTTAGAATTATGTTTTGATGTTCAAATAATCAAATTCAAAATAACCAGTTTTGAATAAATATTTCTAAGACCAAAATATTAATGTTGCATGTAAAAATTTACCAGCATATGAGAAATAAATAAAAATGTAGTTCAGACAAAACACCATTGCAGAACACAAATTTGATAGAGTTAATATGAAAATATATAAGGAATCAAATTTTACAACAAAAGTATATAGTCTACTAAAAGTAAGTAAATGAAAAATTAGACATTTCTTAAATAAGCACACAAATGATCAAGGGTTATATTTTTAAAGTGCTAGAATTATCATATGATCAATTAATCTTTCTGCTGAGTCTATAATAAAAGGAAATAAAATTGGTATGCTATGAACTAATCCTTCTATAGACTGCAAACACATATTGCTCTTGCTGTTAATAAAACAGATTGTCCGGTAGCTTGTCAGGAAGAAATTGGGGAGACAACCTGAGACAGAGAAAATGCTGGGATGAAGAGGGAGCCAGGAGATGCAGAGAGAAGCAAAATGGGCATACCATACTGAGAAAAGGTACCAAGCCACGTGGCAAAACATAGATAAGAAATGTAGGTTTATTTAAATGTAGGAGTAAACTAGTAACAAGCCTGAGCTATTGGACAAACATTTATAAGTAATATTAAGTCTCAGTGTTGGTTATTTGGGTAACCGCTGCTGGGACAGAAAAACTCCTCCTACATTGGTATGTGGAGAAGCTATCTGTACCACCTGTGTCCTCAGCATTATTGACATTAACAAATACAAGGCATCAACCAGCCTTCATTTGTGAATGGACTGATAAAGAAAATGTACTATATATGCACAATAGGGTTGCATTCAGTCATGAACAGAAGTAGTTTCTGTCATAATAAGATGAATGAATCTAGAGGAAATAATCTTAAGTGAAGAAAATAAAACACAGAAATACAGCATAGTGTCACTTATCAATGGAATTGTTTTGACTTCATAAAAGTAAATGGAAAACAATGATCATCAGAGTTTAGGTCTTTGGATAGAACCAGGAGTCTGGCAAGGTGTTGATGAAAGGATTCAAAGTGTCATTTAGGAGGAATGAGTTTATTTATGAGCTCTAGATACAACCTGGTATATGTATTTTAATTTTTTATCATTAAGTATATATTATTGCAATTATTGCAACAATTATTCATTGTTGTAATTGACTATGCATCTGAGTACTATGTGGCTATACACACTATGGCGGGTCTTTGGGGGTCAGAGGACAACTCTTGGGGGTAAATTTTCTCCAGCTGCATTTTGGAATCTTAGGATTGCGCTCAATTCATCAGAATTCTGACCAAAAGCCTCTATTTCCTGAGCCAGTTTGCCTACCCAAAATATGTAAAAGAAAGGCTATAAAGTGGTTCCATTATAAATAATGATAATTATGCACACATAGCCTAAAGAGGTCTGCTCTTCCCCAGGTGGAGTTGGAGCACTGGTGTTGGGCTTCCTGCATCAGGAAGAGCAGGGCCTTTGTCTTTCTAGTTTCCACAGTGGGTTGGCTTGTACTCAGGGCTGCATCTGCCCAGAGAAGGTTCATTTTTTTTTAATTCACTAAAAGTTGCAGTTAGCTGAAGCTTTGACTATGAAAACCAAAGTGAAAAATCAGAAGAGGTAAGGAAGTGTAGAATTCCACACATAAACATAACCAACCAAAAAACTAGACATGAGATACTGAGAACATGGGAAGAATTCAATCATGCTAATGAACATTTGTCAATTAAAATATCTATAAAGTATCGTTTTCTCTTTTTTCCTCTTTCTCTCTCATTAAAATAATGAGTAAATTGTGCACATTTCTCATGTACAGTGTGATGCTGTGAAATATATATACATTGTGGAATGAGACAATCTAGCTTATGTATGTATCACCTTACATCATTAACATTATTTGTAGGGAACCACTTTATAACCCTGTCTTACATGTTTTGGGTACATAAAATGGCTCAGTTAAATAGAGGCTCTTAGTCAGGGTTCTGATTAGTGAATAATGAAACAATAAAACCCAACATTGAAATGACAACTGATTGAGCAGAGGCCCTGTGATGTTATGAAGTATAAAACATCTTAAAGTCATTTTACAAAATTTACCAGGGCTTTTAAAAACATTCCCAACTCAAAAAGTTTGCAGACATCCAGCGCTGCTCTTGATAGATTTTTTCCCCAAGAAAGCAAATAAAATATAAGGCAATGTTGTTCAAAACTGCATTAAGAAAGCCATGTTAATGGGGTTAAATGGTTGAAATAACGTCTTAGCATCCTTTGAAGATGAGAGCAAAAACACTTAACATATCCAGCCACCTCTTCATATGGTAGATTTACTATACACAAATCAATTTGAATCTAAGAGAATGATGTTCTTGCATTTATATGCATGAAAAAAGTCAATTTGTTTAGCAGGTAATTGCAGAATACTGGTCAAATAGATCAGTCTTACCAGCTATCTAGAAATAGGAGATAAATGTCTCTTTTAGATGCCCTCCTAGACTTTCACCATAATATTCTCAGGTAAGCTATTAATATTGAGACGATCTGTGTTGCTACTTTTTCCTGGTGATTGTCTTAGAGTGTTGTTTAAAATTATGATAATTTTATGATCCATATCATTCCCTGGGAGAGTCCTATACCATCCACTTTCTGAATTCATCAGTATAATCCAGTGGTCTTCCCTGTTCCTATTCCTCACCATGTCTCTTAACTCAGCTCAGGACTTCACCAGAGTCACCATATGTTGGAAGCAGCTTCTCTGTCCCTCTGTCTTACCACAGTGCCTTCCTCTCAAGCATAAATTCCTATTCACATAGTTTACACCACAAATGATGAACATGAGTGGGAAAAAATTCTCTGCCATGTTGAGAGATGCAATATTTTAATAAGGACCATATACTTCACAGGACTTTGCACCCCAGCCCAAGAGGAGTACAGATAACAGTAACATCTTCCTGTTCTAAACTGGTGCTTACCTTCATTTCCCCTCCTTTTTTTCCAACCAGAATCATCTTTTCCTTGTTCCAATGATGATCATAACTTTGCTGTATTGTTCATTTGGAAAAGGAAAGTGATTGAGAAAACCTGCCAAGCCAGCATCTAAGTTGATGAGGGAAGTCTTCTCCTTGATTGATTTCTTCTCTTCTGATGAACAATGCTTGTTTTGTGGTAAGTCCACTTTCATTCACTCTGCTTCTTTAGAGTGAGCATTAGTGTTTTAGTACGTTACTCAGAAATTGACATTAGAGTATATATAAGGCTTTCTCTGATAAACTTTCTTAATGTTAATGTCATGAATCTATCTAGTGATTCTGTAAAAGTCAGCCATAAATTATTATATGGTGGCATCATACAAGAATATTCTAGTTTATGATCTGTGTTGCATAATGTATAGCATATTAATCTAATGACCCTTACCTTTGCATTTTTCTTCACAGGGATTTTCCAGCTCATACTCTTAGCTTGTGATTCAGATAACTACCACGGCAACATGAAAAGAAACTAGATACAAAGTCCATGTATTTTCAAACTGGCTTCACCATTTGTACCTCAGTGTAATACTGAACTAAAAGTGAAAATTGTGCCAGTTCTTCAAGAAGGATGTTGACATCTTTAGGGTCATAAGGCTTTTAATTCACTGATAATGCATAACATATGAGAGCTCATTCAACAATAGTAAGAAAAGCCTAGAACAATAGTCAGAAACATAAGAGATAAGTCAGGTTTATCAAAACATCTCATATGTATCCCATATATATTATAATTTTATAATTTATATAATTTCTTACCTTAGAATAAAAATAAAAACATATCTGGGTCTTAAGGAAAAGCACAAAAGAAAAACTAAAAATTTACAACTGAAACCCAGGGTTCAAACACATAAAATAAGATTACATTCCTGAAAATGTTCCAAACACTGATACATTATGGAGAGTAGGTAACCATTTCTATTATTTAATGTACTTTTTATGGATCCCAAAGTATTTTGTCTATATTTTCCTGCATTTCAATAAAGTCCTATATCCAAAAATGTTGCTAACATAAGAACAATGAAGAAACTGTGATAGGCAAAAAAAGAAGATTTTGAATATTATTCTTATTTTTACTAGTTGATGATATTCAGTGTAAGTTACCTCTATAAATTAGAGTGTCTTCATTTGTGATATTGAAAATATAAGCTATCTCTAACCTCAATATTTGTCAAGACCTGATAGTATCATGGCAATGACTATTGAAAAGACTACCATGCCCTTTATACTAAATATCTGTTTTAAAATTACATCTCAGATTTTGCTCTATTGTTCCTATCTTCCTCATCAACAGCTACAAAGCATCCTGAACAAATTCCATGGCAGAAGTGACATCTGATTTTAGTGATACTTTGATCCTTGTTATTGGTGGACAGCTTGCTTCTGAGAGTTCTCTTGCACGTGTTAAAGAAACACAATCTCAAAGTGATGAGCTAACAGTCCCACCTTCCTGTTTTACCTCAAAACCTATTCTTTAGCAACTTGAGTAAAGGATTTATTTGGCTTATAGTTTATGAGCCTTCATGAGGGGAAGTTAGGGTAGGAACTCAAAACATACACCTGGAGGCACAAACTGAAGCAATGCTGCTTACTGGCTTGCTTTCCTTTGTCATCTTCAGCTACTCTTGATTATATACATACATACATACATACATACATACATACATACATACATACATACATACATACTACATATATAATGCCTATCTATCCAAGGCTATCACTGCCCACAATGTGCTTGATAGCCCCACATCAATCATTAATCAAGAATATACCTGACAAACTCGCTTACAGGGCAATCCGAACATTCTGGCAGAGGTATTTTCTCAACTGAGGTTCCTTCTCCCCAGTTGACTCACTTTGTATCAAGCTGATATAAAATTAACCAGGACATTATTTTCCAACTATAAGTTTAGGCTAACAAGACTCTACAACCTGCCTACACATGACATAATGGCTCTTCAGGATAGCTGTTCTGCATAGGTACAGCTTTATTCTTTCTTTGGTCAATCCATGGGCAGATAGTTCATTGTTCAAGGTATCAGTGGAGCATTAATCCATGACACCTTCTTTGCTATCCTCTTCTCCATAAAACAAATTGCCTTTAAATCTAGCTTCTCTGAGCATTATACCTGCTTCTATAATAGCTCTTATAGCTCCCTGTTCCTTTAGTCATTAGATGATGGTTTTAACTCTAGTGCTCAGTACCTTATAAGCACAACTGTATCTAATTGCTCATGCTATTGTCAACGTCCACACTAATCATTGAAATTTGATGCTACAATCACTTTGTTATCTAAGAAGTCTTTAGTAATGGGACTCACTTTCTCAAGGGGCTGAAGCAACAGGCTCACAAGTTCAAGGCCTGTTTGGGGATTCAAGGTATCCTGTGTAACTTAACAAGACCTTGTTTTAAAACCTAGAAAAATGATAAATGAAAGGGGTTATAAATGTATCTCAGCAATGAAGCAACTACCCAGCATTTCCAATGTTGCTAAATACATGAGTTAATAATTGAATAGACGCTTCAAGGTATACAAGCTGAGTTTTGAGAGGTCAGTAAAGGATTAGGCTGAATTTGGAAAATAACACAGAGGAAAGGATGTCATTCCAGACCAAAGCAAATTAGTAGCATCGAATGAGAAACATGCCCTTGTTTTCAGAGATGGTGAGAGTCCAAAGCAAATCCCACATGGAAAGAGCAATGATAGCTCCTCCTTGGCAGTGTCTCCAAATTCTCAACCCAACCTAGTAGCTGGAAGGAAATGCAGCAGCCACTGCCTTGTCCATTAAGTTGGCCTGAAGAGGGGGATGGGATCCCAGAGCACAGTAGAACAATCAAGAAAATACATAGTGTAAAATCTAAAGGCTTTCATAGACACTAATCGCTTACATGATATGTGTCAAAAGAAAATTCAATGAAGGATTATTTGTGGGACATTGAAATCTACACAAAATGGACAGTAAAGAGTTAAACACAAATGCTCCAAAATAGCATTTCTGCTAGCTTTATACAGGATTATGTTGTGCAGCCACTTAGCTGCTTCAGCAGAGAAACGCTTTAAAGAGAAAGTGCAGGAAACACTGGAAAGGAAGGTTCTGTCATGTTTCCCAGGGGAGAAATGTGTTTCTGGTGCAGTTACCCAGAAGGCGGTCCTCTCCGACAAAATGGTGAGGAAGACAGAGGATAGATGCAAAGGAAATTAGGAGAGCCTTGATATAAATACAAATAAACAAGTAGATGCCACAAGAGTAATGATGCTGAGTAGGAAATGCCAAGAACACAGAGAAGGGAGTGAGTGTTTCTGTAGAAGGGAAGCAGCATGACTAAGAGGGAGCAAGGCAACAGACTGAAGGGAAGGAATAAGGATTTACTGGAAAAGAGGCTGGCAGAGGTATCTGCAAGAAAATGAGGTATCTGCAGAGACAATCTGTAAGTCTCCCACAAAACTCACAACAACTGTGAGAGCCATGGAACAGAGAAAGACTCTCCTGGAAATGACAGCCTGCTCATGCAGCAAAATGTGCAAAGCCAGTGTAGACTCTACAGGAACACAAGGAAATAAACTAGAAAGGTGAGAAGGAATAGCTTGCCACCCAGACCAGCCAAATCAAGACTAATGCATTCTAAACAATTAGCTTGAAATGCCTTTCATTAACTGTACATGTACAAATTAATTCTTCGCTAAACTGATTATCATTTTAACATTCTGTGTGTACAGAAGTGGTTTCAGATAAATCAAATAGTTGATTAAGCTCCTAATCATGGGTAGCTCAAAATATTACAAACAGGTATTGTCTAATGGAGGAATTCATGACTTAATAGGTGCAAAAAAAAAAAATAAAGTATGTGAAGCCATGTGACATGAAGTCAGAAATGTGAACTTTGGTGTCAATTTCTGCTCTAGTGGTCAATGATTATGTAAACTTGTTGTCAGTTTTAACTTGAGGATAATGCTGGCCCCCCATCAGAGGCTTCACCGGAGTCTTTTTAAAACATAGATGGTTAATGTAAGCTAACACAGTGCCTGGCACAAATGTGCACGCATGTTCTAGACTATGAATTACACTGGAGTTTATTGTTTACTTGATTTCCATGAGGTGAGAAGGAAACAGGAAATGCTAGTATCTTGCAGATTATAAACTGTTTCTCAGTTTAAGATCCTATTGCTACTTCTACTTATTTATGATATTTATGATATATTTGATTTTGTAAGTGATTAACAGTGACAGCTTTTAGAGCATCAAGAGTTTGGATGTGTATGCTGGCTTGCCATAGAAGTTCAAAGCCTTATAATTATAGCAATAGACAAATACAGATCATTATTTTGTAAATTAGTTATCTATTAGTAAGAAATCTATGGTGGCAAGAAGAACCAGCTATTTTGGTTATTTTAAATTATATTTTTTCTCTAAGTTCTTCTCCTTGCTGTGTTGTAAAATATAGAAATGTTAGGATAAAGTATAGACTTGACTACACAGTGCCAGGTAATTCCAAAATAAAATAAAACTATATATGCCAATCATAGGGTCTTGGAATTATAGGAAAGAAAATAATCACTACATTTTTAATGATTTGTAACACAAGACATATTTCATATATATGTATATATATATGTATATAAATATACATGTACACACACATGTAATGTGTGTGAAATGTTAAAAGTATTCAAATTAAGGACATCTATTTTATCTCTGTACAGCAATTAATGTTTATAATTATTCTTCTCAGTTACTGTTTGTTTTGGAATCTCATTACAGCTTTGCAAAATCCCCAGGATGGTTGGCACAACCACCACAACTGCTGAAGAGAAGGGGAGGGCACCCAGCGCTTGAACCGAGATAACAGCGCAAATGGCAAGTGTGTATCTCACTCTATCAGTGTGGAGTAAAGACACCAAGCAGTGCTTACAGTGGTGCTAATTTTTCAAAGACTAAGAACATGTATTTATTAGATACACTTTATGAATCAAACAGCGGGCCTTCCATCACTGATAGTTTTTCCTCTGAGCTGATGGTGTTTTACCCAGGAAAGCAGTGGGTAGGCGTGCATCCTGGCTGATTTTGAGGTGGGGGTGACTTAATGCTGTTGTAGAGCCAGCATCTCTAGGTATCATAAAAGACAGTCACAAGTACCAAGGCCAGCATGCATTCCTCTCAACCTCTGTTACAATGAGATAAAGCATTGAAAGTGACTTCTGAAATACTCAAGTCTTTATGTATGCTGGAAGTTGGATCTCTCAGATGTAGGCTCAGAGTGATAGATGGTGTCAGGCATTTGCTAAGGAGTGTTCCTTTTTTCCCTCTGTTTTTTATTTAAGTTAAAAGCAATCTTATTTAACATACCAATCCCAGTTCCATCTCCCTCCCATCCTCCTTCTTATGGCCCTCCCCAGTGACGTCCCAACCCACTACTCTACCCTTTCCACAGAGAAGGTGAAGCTTTTCATGAGGGATCATCAAAATCTGTCACATCATTTGGGGCAGGGCCTAGGAGCTCCCATATATATATATATATATATATATATATATATATATATTGTTGAGAGAGTATCTCTCCATAGGGAATGGGCTCCCAAAGTTCATTAGTCAACTAGGAATAAATACTGGTTCCACTGCCAGAGGTCCCATAGACTCCTCTGGCCTCTCAACTGACACCCATATTCAGGGGGCATGGTTCACTATTATGTTTTTCCCCAGCTGTCTGACTGGGCCTGTGCATTCCTACTTGTTCAGGACAGCAGTTGCTGTGGGTTTCCTCAGTGTGGTCTTGACCCCTTTGCTCATCATTCCCACCTCTCTACAACTGGGTTTCAGAAATTCAGCTTAGTGTTTAGCTGTACGTCTCTGCTTCTGCTTCTATAAGCTCTAGGATGGCATTTAAGGTGGTCATCAATCTCCTTACAGAGAAAGGGTATTTAAGGTAGCATCTCCACTATTAGATTCTTAGTTGGGGTCATCCTTGTGGATTCTGGACATTTCCCTAGTGCCAGATTTCTCTTTAAATCTATAATGGCTCCCTCTATTCCCTCTTTTCTTCTCTTTCTCTATTTTTCCCTTGCCTTGATCTTCCCTATCCCTCATGTTTTCCTCTTCCCCTTGAACTTTCAGAGGCACCACCATTCCCATCTTCAAGCTTGTAGAGTTATAATCCTGAAAACAACTTGGTATTGGCATAAAAACAGACATGTAGACCAATGGAATCAAATTGAAAACCCTGATATTAATTCACACACCTATGAATTCCTGATTTTTGACAAAGAAGCTAAGATTATACAATGAGAAAAGGAAAGCGTCTTCAATAAATGGTGCTGGCATAACTGGCTACTGGCTGCTGATATGTGGAAGATTGCAGATAGATCCATATTCATCTCAATGAACAAAACTTAAGTCCAAATGGATCAAAGACCTCAACATAAATCCACCCACACTGGAACTTTGAGAAGATAAAGTGGGAAGTACCCTTGAATGAATTGGTACAGGAGACCACTTCCTGAACATAACACCAGTAGCACACACACTGAGATCAACAATTAATTAATAAATGGGACCTCCTGAAATTGAGAAGATCCTGTGAGGCAAAGGACACAGTCAACAAGACAAAATGGCAGCCCACAGAAAGGGAAAAGATCTTCACCAACCTCACATCTGACAGAGGGCTGATTTCCAAAATATACAAAGAACAAGAAGCTAGTCACCAAAACACCAAATAATCCAATTAAAAAGTGGGGCACAAAACTAAACAGATAATTTTCAATGGAGGAATGTAAAATGACTGAAAGACACTTAAGGAAATGCTCAACATCCTTAGCCATTAAGGAATGCAAATCAAAACCACTCTAAGATAACATCTTGTACTTGTCAGAATGGCTAAAATCAAAAACACCAAAGACAGTTTATGCTGGAAAGGATATAGAGAAAGGGGAACACTCCTCCACTACTGGTGGGAGTGCAAATTTGTACAGCCATTTTGGAAATCAGTATGTCAGTTTCTCAGAAACTTGGGAATCACTCTACCTCATGATCCAGCAATTCCACTCTTAGGCATATACCCAAAGGATGTACAATCATACCATAAGGACATCTGTTCAACCATGTTCATAGGAGCAAAAGATAACCAGCTTACAATTCACAACCCCAGAGAAGCTAGGAAGGAAGGAAGGAAGACCCTAGGAGAGACATACATCAATGCCAGACAAAGTGGAAAGAGACAAGATCTCCCGAGGAATGTTCTTGGGATCCATCTTAGTGAAAGAGGAACATGAAACAGGAGTGAACAGGAAACCTGAAGACACAGTATGTGCCCAGTGTCAACCTCCTCTAACTTCACGGATGAATATACTTAAAAACAAAAATGGTTAGGTTTCATGTTTTCAAATCATGTTTTTTTGAGTCACACAGTTATTAGGAACACTTGTTATAAAGTTTTAAACACATATTGACTTTTAAAAATGTCAGAGTGACTCGGTGAGACTTACTTTGGTCACAATAATAGTATCTTAAGAATCAAGGACAAGAAATTAAAACTTTAGTGATTGATCATTTTATCTAGATTAAAAAAAACCCTTTGTATATAATTGATGTGCCTCACTGAAAAATTAATGGGTTTTAAATGCTGTATTAAGGAGTTGGAGTCAAAACAATACAAACGGCCTTTTATAGTCTCATCATCCTGCCACTTCCCAGCTACCTCACCCTCAACAAACAAAAAAAAGCAATGGCAATGTCTATTATTACATAAAGTAATGCATTTTCCTTTACTTTAAAATGTCTTGTATTTGAGTAAGAACATTGTACTCTTGTCTATTCTTTATTTCCATTTTCTCTAGACCTGCAGAAAAAAATGTTTGTGAAGTATCACTGTGTTACCAGGAAACCAAAGACTGAAAGCATTCTGGAGCAGCAAACTAGAAGTCTGAAAAGTATAGTGGCCCAGGGAAATATAAGATCCCCTCCCCGTGGTTTTTCTATTCTTTACAACACAAGCTTGTAAAACAAAGACATCTGAGGTCAAATATTTGAGCTCTTATTATCCAGATATGAAATGCCTGTCCTCTAGAACATTTATAAAATTAAAACCAAAGCTATTTTGCTATCCCAAATCCCTGCAAAGATGGCATAATGCACTGTTGTTTTTACAACACTGTTTACCACTGCTCTAACTGGCTTCTAAGAGAAAGGTGGAAGAGGGATGTCAAATATGTATATTATTTTAGAAAATGAAAAGCTAGAGTGACAGACAAACAGATAGATAATCAATAATCTTACCTGCTTTCTAGTAGAACATATCTTTTCATACTTTTTTTCCTACTAATGGATTGTAAAGAGGAAAAGAGAGAAAAGAAACAAAGGAAGAAGGGAGGGAAGGATTGGAAAAAGGGAGGAAGAAAAGGTAAGGGAAAGGAGAAAGGTCTATTTTTAATCTCTGTAAGCTAAACATTTATTAGTGATCTACTATATTATTCAATAGTTTGAATTTTTAATGCATTACCTTACTTGAAATGTAAGTGATCCTGAGATAACAGAACTTTATGAATGAAATGTGTAGCAAGAAACCACAAGAATCTGTTAAAAGGTCTCAAGAATCTAAGTATAGGATGGGGGAAAACAGTCACTGATACAAAATCAATTACAGGCTGCTTCTGATCCAGCTGCCTTCATCTAGTCATTCTACCCAGGAGTGAAGAGCACCAACAGCAAGCTGCCTCTCTGCCACCTGCTCTGCTCAAACACCCAAGAGAGCAGGAGAGCAAGAGAGACTGACCCCCTCTCCCCAACTTGCTGCCCCAAAAGTCATTGGCTGAAAGGATTGAAATCTCACAACAGAAATGCTAGGGAGGGATGGTACGAAATGAGTGATCATGACTGGAGATGAGATTACTAGGAAAAGCATGGTGTAAATCTAAGTTGATTGGAGAATCTAAATCATGATATGTTGTAACAAAATACATCTTACATAAAATGACTTTTTAACATGGAATATATAAGTCTATGGCCTTATACCACTAGACTCTTGCTTATGTTACCAAGGCTGAAATTCTAGGTGTTCTTTCCTTGTCTGTCTTCTGCTCACTGTTTAGAACTCACCTGACCCACAATTGCAGTGGAGCCTTCTGTAAGAAACAAAATATGTCTGTTCTGAACATTCTGGTTAATACACATATAGCTACTCCAGGGTTCTTTGTCCACTCCTTTCCAGAAAGCTACCATGGAGACCACATGCTGTTTAAATCCCACTGCTTTATCAACCTCTGGCCATGATGGTGGCCCTTCACTCAAACCACTGTCTCCTGGGCCTGGTGAAATGTGTGACACACTGTAGCCTATTCAAAAAAGTACAATAGAGTGACACATTGCACCTAGTTATAGCAACATCAGTAATGCATAGTAACAGATGAGGCCCATTCAAGGGTCCAGGAAAATACCAGTAGACATTGGAACAAAACTTCTTTCCTCAATTTCATGTAATTTGACCCAATAGATTCTACTTCTTTGACTACTTTCTGTGTCAATGGCTATGTTAGTTGCTGAACGTAGTATAGGTTCTGAAAACCTTTTCCCCCAGCCTATTAGGAACAGATAATCTAGAAAAAAAATTAGAGTATTAACCAAGATATTTAAATGAATGTGTTAAAACTACTGAAGTAGTTAAAAGAAAGCACTTTGGGCTGGAGTAAATACACAATACTTCTGAATAGAAGAGGCACCCAAACTTCAGCGAAACCATACAGGACTCTGGCTCGTGTTGGAAAGAATTTCAGAAACAGCAAAAGTCCAAGAGGAGATGATGCAGAAGGGCAATATTTTGATATATTAACTAAGAATTTTCTCCTATAAAGAATTTCCTTTAGCTCTCTACATTCTCATCTCAAATTAGAGGGCAAGATAGGATTTTACACTATGCAAAGAAAAACTAAAGCTTTTAGCAATGGAAAGGCCTGGGCTTTTCAGTGAAGGAACTGAAGGCCTCAACCGTTCAACCCCAGTTAAGATCAAAGTTTACGTTATAAACAAGGAATAAAGAATCAGAGCTCCTTTCACAGACTACATAAAGATTCCACAGGCAAAGGGAAATAGCAAAAAGTAGAGGAGAAAACTAGGGTTTAGATACTAGCATGTTCCTTAGAAGATCACTGCATTCAGCTCTACCCTATCTGTGGAAGGTATAATTAAAACTTAAATATGACCGAGATACCAATATCATGGTGAGAGCCAGACAACATGAAGATAAAGGTAGAAAAAGCAAGGTAAGAGCTAGTCTTGCTAAAATACTTAGTATGACCAAGCATTCTTATTCTGAGTAATTCACCAATTATGAGAGACTTATCATCACAGTGTCCTATTTTGTAGACATTAACACTAGGTCACAGAGAAGTTATGTGAGCTGAGCCATTCGGGTGAAAAAATGACAGAGTAGGTGTTTGAATCTCATCATAGACAGAGTTCATAAACATTGTGTTGAAGGATACCCAGAATTTTCACAGATGTTTCTAATAAAAGTTAGGATTCAGGATCAACAGGAAAAAAAAAAGACCAGTTGCAGAAAAACCAAGCAAAGGAATTTATAGCTTCTGAAGAGAAACCAGAGTACACTGTAGTCTTTTGAAAGGGTAACCTTGTAGACATAATTGTAAAGCAACAATAGCACTAAGTGAGGGATTCCTTTTAATCCAATTGAAGAGCTGCTAGTAGGTGTAAGTACTGATATTAAGCTTAGTAGTAAGAAGTTCATGACATCAAACTTGCCCAAAAGTCAATAGCTAACAAATGATCCAACAATAGCTACATGTGACCATGCTTTTGATTTCTAGACCAGTGCTCATAATCCTTGAGCCAACTACGTTCCTAATTATTCTATAATTAATATAGTCAATAAATGACAACAATTTTATCTATAGCTTATATATCCTGGTAGGTTTTACTGAGTTCCAGACTACTGTCCTATACTCACCTCTGCATTCAGTTCCACGAATGCAGTTCCCTATCCAGTGATTGAGCATGGCTCAACCATACACTGCTCTTCCAATGTAAATTTTGAATAAACAATGCTCTCCACTGGCCTAACAGAATATCTACTAATGGCAGTATGTCTTACACTCTTTCTACTCAATTTTTTTCTCTCTTTTTTAGTCACAACAGTCAAATTTATAATCCAAAATCATTCTTGCTTCCTGTTTTCTCTCTCCAATGAATCTGTCATCTCTAACCCATCTTTGGCATCTGCTTCTCAGGGGACCCATGCGGCTTGAGTGATATGAGATGAGAGTGAGCTGAAGGGGAAGAAATCTTAGATGTGGGTTAACTTGGCTCACAAAGCATTCACTCTGAGAGAGACACAGTCAGAGGGCATGGCACCAGTCCCAGTAGCTAAAGTACTCTGTGTACTGGTAGGTGATGATCTCCTTTGCAAGTGTCATGGTTCAAGGCATTTGAAAGACAGAGGAGTTGGCTGGTTAATTTTCAGTTATATTGACATTAACAGTCTGCAGAGGCTGAGAAATTGAGACCCATTAACAAATAATTCATACGTGTGAGAGCCAGAGGTACACTTCATGTCTTATACCATTGTTCCAAATGTAAGAACAATTTGATTTAACAGTGGACCCAAGATCTGAAAGACCCTAACTCCAGAGATTTCAAAACATCCACCAAACTCAAACTTTGTGTTAAACTCAAAGGCCAGATTTGTAAAACCTGAGATCGATCCATAAATATGGAATGAGAAAATGCAGATGAATGCCCCTGAGGCTCATGGCTTTGTGCAATCCTCTAGTCTCTCAGAATTTGAAAAGGAGGTTTACCAAAATCTACCACTAGAGAACGCGGCAGAGGGACCCCTGCAGAAGCTTGCAAAGCAGCATTACCTTTATATACATCTTCTCGACTTCAGGCACCAAAACTAAATTCAACTGCAACATTATCTAGCTGCCAGTTGTTGGGCTTGGTAAAAAAGGAAGAGGTTATTTTCCAACAGATTTTCAAAAATTAGCTTCTGTATACCAAAACCAGTCTGGGAAGTAGCCCTGGGGTTAATTCACAAAGTGCTTACTCAAAAGGGCTGGGAAGTAAGAATAGATAAGGAAAAATTTATCTACTTGAGAGTATTTTCTCCAGGCCTAATTTTCTTCCAATTTAACATTCCGACAAGAGTCCTCAAGGAACAGGCAAGTTTGCTGCTCTTAAAAATCAGCTTTGACAGCTCTCTTGTGGAACCATGCAGCAGCACAATACTCTTCCAACCAAATCTTCCAACCCACATGCTCTGTTTACATGTGTCAGACACCGTTATGCTCTGAAGATTCCCCCACCTTCCCCTGTTCCTGATGACAAGAGTCCCCTTGCATTTTTCATACCATAATAAAACTTGCTCCTAAGTGGAGCTACATGAACCTCAAAAGTAAACACAGGTACAGATTTTATAGGAACAAATACAGGGAAGAAGATTCGACACTAAGACCTGGAAATGATAGTATACCTGAAGACCAGGAAGAGAAAATATATCTTAACCTAGAGGGAAAGGTCGTGAAGATGTAAGTGTGCTTTTAAACATGCACAAGAACTTTGTTGGTGGGATAGTTTTGGATTGTTGGTAGGGGCAAAAACTATTAGAAATCAAAGATATTTGAAAGTTGTATAAAACTTCAAAATCTGAGGTTTTGACACATGTGTCCTTGTGTTAATATACAAGATGTTTATACTGAAAAGCTTAAGTAAACAATGACATATAGCTAAAATCAGTGATTCTTTTTTCATGTTGTTTTGAAGCCTAATTAACGGGCCCCACCACTCAGCTCTATCAGCTATATTGGTGATATATGAGGTGAGTCTAAAGTACATTTAAGCGAAGACAGTGTTGCCTGTTTTAAGTGGTTAATGTTATTTTAAACAGATTTCTGAAATTATTAATCTATTGGTGCTAGATGAACTATTGCTAAGTTATTGTTAGAGTCCCATTTGGCAGTGTAGGAAAAGGTGTTTCCGATGCTGAGTTCCAGTTGAGATTAGTATCTCAGGAGGAAGGCTTCTTTCAAAGTTGGCAAGGCAAATTGTTTAGTTTAGACTTTTTTCTAAAAGAATTTTCTATTTCTAGAATGAAAAGCTTAAGTAAACAATGACATATAGCTAAAATCAGTGATTCTTTTTTCATGTTGTTTTGAAGCCTAATTAACGGGCCCCACCACTCAGCTCTATCAGCTATATTGGTGATATATGAGGTGAGTCTAAAGTACATTTAAGCGAAGACAGTGTTGCCTGTTTTAAGTGGTTAATGTTATTTTAAACAGATTTCTGAAATTATTAATCTATTGGTGCTAGATGAACTATTGCTAAGTTATTGTTAGAGTCCCATTTGGCAGTGTAGGAAAAGGTGTTTCCGATGCTGAGTTCCAGTTGAGATTAGTATCTCAGGAGGAAGGCTTCTTTCAAAGTTGGCAAGGCAAATTGTTTAGTTTAGACTTTTTTCTAAAAGAATTTTCTATTTCTAGAAATATGAGTTTGCTTACAAAGTGAAAAATACATATTTTATCAACCATTCCATTATAAAAGTAAACTAAATTTTAAATCATGCTTACAAGAAGTACATCTAAGACAGATAAGGCTTATTCCAAGGAATATTTATATAGTCTTCTCCTTCCAATGAAATATGAGAAGTTGAATAGTTTGTGGGTTTATAGGTCATAAGTCAGTTGTCTCTAAGGTGTTGGCTTTTTAGAAATGAATAGAACATGAAATGATCTATGGAGTCAGGAGTTGGCTTCCTCCTCCTAAAGAAGCAGTGTTTAAATTCTGATTCAGCATGAAACTCTGGTAAATGTTGTGGATCAGTAAAATTAGGAGTAACCCAGGTGTGGTGGCATCCGGAGAAGGAAGTTCTAAGCTATCATTGGCTACACAATAAAACCCTGTATCTCAAACCAGAACAAGATAAACACACAAACAGGGAAATACCAACAGTAGCTATTTGGATTATATAACCTTAAATGTTACAAGAACAATCTTTTACTCAACCAATCAGTTAGGATTTTCTATATGTGAATTTACCAGTGTTATCAATGATATAAACATGTCTTTAGAATGAATAACACTTCTATTTTAATGTTAGCATTTATATAGCCATGTACTTACAATTTACTAATATCTCAAAGTGACAAATACTCTAAGAATTTGTAAATATAGATATAAAAACACAGCATTCATAGTATTAAGTCTAAGGATTTATCTCAAGATGCAACATTTAGATTTATGGTCACTGTAATATACAGATGACAAATTTTTCTACAAGTATGTTTATTTATTGGTCAACTGGAACACTAAATAAAAACTGAATAAAGAAAAACCACATGTAGATTTCACAGCAGTGTCTCTGCATCAGGTTTTTCCACATCAATGTCCTTAACGAAGCTCTAATTTAGTTACTCAATTTGTTTCTTATTTTTCAAATTTAAAAAGAAACCTAACTTGAAAATTTACAAATAATTATTTCTTAGCATTGTTTAGGAATTTCACTTTAAACATACACATTGTCATCCTCTACTTGTCTATTTTAGTTTAAAAAAAGAGCTAATTACTTAGATTGTATACAAATTGACTTTGGGACTCCATCCCACATAGAGGGATACTTTCTCTGCCTAGATACATGACAATATGACAGATTTTGAACACTCCCCAGGGAAGGCCTCACCCTCCCTGGGGAGCAGAAAGGGGATGGGCTGGGGTTTGGTGTGGGGAACAGGAGAGGACAGAGGGTGAGAGAAGTGGGATTGACATATAAAACAATCTTGTTTTAAATTTAAATAAGAAAGGGGGAAAGACTTTATTCCATATACCTTTATAATTTTTTTCTAAAGAATAAGGAAAGTGTTCTAAAAATCTACAATTGCCAGATAGAAATCATATCTTTATAGGGCAAATATACCCCTTAGTTGATTTTTTTTCCAGCTGAATATTTGTATGTGGGGCAACAGATGAAACATGGGTCCAAGCTTTTGTGGTCACTGCTTTATTTATCTCAAAATATCACAGGTCTCACTGAATTATTCTTCCTTAGACCTAATGAGTTTCCATTTCTCCAGTAAGAGGCAGGGACCTTGTTTGCTCTGTGCCTACACCTCTTCTTATGTTAATGAGTCTCCATGTGCCTCTGGACACTGACTCTCCTCTTCCACCAGCCTGGTTAACAAGGATGGTCCATTCCCTTGAATCAGTGATGCAGGAAAAAGTACAAGTGCCAGCATACTAAGCCAAACCAGGATGCTTTTGTCTCATTCTCCCCAGGAAATCACTGGAAATGATTAGTAGAGTGTCTCTTGGTTCTGGGTAGTCAAAAGGGTATTGTAGGATTGTTTACCTGCAGGAGCAGATTTCCAACAAGAGCAATAACCTCACTGAGGTTTGTAGTTTGTCACTTAATGAATACAACTATGTAGGCTAATCTATGGTGAACAGGATAAGACAGCAGAATGATACTGACAGATTTTAGAGGACCTGCAGCCATATCTGCAAAGCCCCATCAAACAAGAGTTTGCTCATATTGTAGAGTACCATAAAATCAAAAGTTTTTCTTGTGTCTTTTATAGCTTAATTGACAGCTGTCATTCAAACAAACCACACATGCCAGGATGGCTAAACATTAAGTAGAAGGGACTTGAACTGCCAAAGGAATTGGCATCTTTATTTTCTAAAGAGATTCTGAAATTCGCCTTTTAAGTTAGTACTGCCTTTCAAATACATACAAATGGTTTTCCATCAAACATGCAAGTTGACCTCAAATACAGTACCTATTAAGTATGTACTGATATTCCAAAGTACCTCTTACATACTGCATTTGCATTTATCCCTGCTGGTGTCCATTTGTGGGATTTCTACCTACAGATCTGTTTTCATGGCTATAAGTCAGTTGAATCAAACTGACCGAGTGGCCTGTGCAGGTGCACCTCATCTTCATCATGTGCTTTGTTTCTGGAGGTTCAATCAGATTCTCTCATGTAGTACTGATCGCTGTCTACATCACTAATTGGGTATGGGGTGCTGCCTACCTCTTCATTGACATTTCGTGCTGAGATCCTTTTCATAATGGTAAGTTGGGACTCACATCTCATCTTTCTGAGTTTGGGACCTATGGGGTTTCATTGGACATCTCTGGAGAGGTTCAAGAATGTGGCCATTGGTCTGGATACTTATTATCATCAACTTGACAATGATGTCATTCTGGTGCTTTGGATTCCCAAATGAAAACTGGACACCTTCTAGACGGGATTTAGATTTTTGCCTTCTCGATAAAGAACATACACATTGAGCCAGGTGGCACTAACTGCCACATTTTAACTTTGCCAATTTTTTCAACTTTGACATAGAGCAAGATCAGTGTAACACACTCAGTATTGTGATCTATGTTTTTATTATTATCAAATAATAGCAGAAAGTGGGCAAGGGACTGTTTTTGTTTTGGAAGTAAGAATTTTCTCTTAAGCATGGGGTAATTAAGTTCAAGACGGAAGTACGAGGTAACCAGGAAACATTTGGCTCCATCGTTTTCAGTGGTTCAATGACAAAAAAGCAAATATAATGAAAGAATCTCTATAAAAATAATTTCAAAGTTAGTGGCGAAGACCCAATTTGTACTTGTGACTTTGGTGTTCTTCTGTTAGTTTTCTGGAAACAACTCATTTCCCGCAACCCCCCCCCAATTCATTTGCTTGCATTCTATATCAATAACACCAGTGCAGATTTCTGTAAGGAAGTGGGTTGGCTATAACAGAATGTTGCTGGAAAGCCAATCAGATTGATTGCAAAGAATAATCTTCATCTCAGAAACTGTGTGTTCACTGAACGCCAATCGTGGGTAGAAGGCATTGCATATGTCTGTTTGTTGTGTGTGTTTATGCATATATACGACTAATTAATAAAAATGAATCTTCTGACTTAACCAAATTGAGTTATCAATTATACAGAAATTAATGACTCTATTAGGATTCCAACCAAGATCTCAGTTTCTGTCTCCTCCTGCTGCTGCTTTTTTTTTTTTTTTAATCCATTAACCCTTAAATAAAACTCTCCTGGAGATGTTCACTATCAATTCTCCTTCCTTCTCCCTTCCTGTCTTCACTACCTCTATTTTCTTCATTTTGTTTTTTGTTCTCCACTGTTAGTCCTTCACTCTGCTTTTGCCTTTCCCTCATATTTTCGGCTAGTTTCCTTTGCTTCTCATCTTGTCTCATTTTCTTATCATGTGATCCTAATTGTGTCTGAATAACCCTGTTCATTCTCAATATGATGAACATATGGAGAAAGGTCATGCCAGTACCTTGACCACACATGCTGATTAAGCATAACTTCTTTAGCTACCTTCATAGCTGTTTAAAAGCTAGGCGCATGACCCCATTCAGGCAAATTGGCTCCACCAGGAAAGAATTAATTGTTGGATTGCTGTTGAAAATGAGAGGGATTAGATTGATCGATATTCAGGAATTCCTAAAAATAAAAATTAATT
The DNA here is from genome assembly GCA_030556225.1 of Cricetiscus sungorus. Classification (NCBI taxonomy): domain Eukaryota; kingdom Metazoa; phylum Chordata; class Mammalia; order Rodentia; family Cricetidae; genus Cricetiscus; species Cricetiscus sungorus. The sequence continues at coordinate 36,309,378 of JANBXA010000141.1, read as the reverse complement.
CCAGTCATCTGTGAAGTAACAGTGTGAACAAAATAGAACTTAAAATGAAAGCTGAGAAGCCCTGAAAAGGGAGAGCATGATGAGATGTGTGCACCATGAGGTGTTGGCCCTTGCTTTCGCCTTTCCTCTATGCTTTCCACCTCAGCTGTGCTCCCCACCTGTCAATTTAATCTCTTATCTATGACGCACTTTCTACCTTCTTTGTGCAGTAGCTATGACATAAAATATTCTGAACTGTTCTGTTTATATAGGAACCATTTAATCTTTTATGAATTAGGAAGGATGGTTATATGGAATCTAGTGTCTGTGGATTACAAAGCTCAAGTAGAGATTGACAAAGTAGGGGACAGACTATGGAGGTACATTAATTTTTAGACTGTTATTAAGTTTTTCACTTTCAATGTACAACTCTGTTATAAATTACCATTTTTCCATAAGCATTCACATAAGGAATGTATGTTTTGGTTACTTTATTTCTATTTAAATGCCTTTTCAAACAGTAGATTATCCTATTAAAATCCATTTCCTCACAAGTTTCTGGAGAAATTAATGAGTAATCTGCCACATAAGACCTACTGCTAAGTTATTTGTTACGGTTTTTTTTTAAGTAATCATATGAGAGTCTCCTAAGTGTCAAAATGATTAAGAACAAATGTTCAAGGAATACTGTAGTAGCAACACTGGAATAATGTTCCTGAATGTTCCTTGTCTTAAGGTTTATGAAGTGAGATATATGTAGCTCATACCATAACCAAAATACAAGTTCATCTTCCAATTCCGATTGATATATTAGAGTTTGCTTTCTGGTGGCCACTGTAGAGACAACTACTGGATTCTAATGAAAAACTACTTGAGATGCATGACAACCACAGAATGTCCCACAACTTAATGCAATTTCTGTCTCTTCAAGACATAAGAGGTTCAAAGGGTTTTCAGAAATCTCAATCAAAAGTAGGTTTATTGACCTATTATGTGTTGATTTTTACTAAGAACACGTAGACTGTGATTTGGAGGATATAAATGTACAATACTGGCAATATATATAATGATTACTGACAAGAATTAATCATCATTCTTCCTTCCATATACAGAACACACAGAACAAAGCACAATAGACACAAGCTGTGCAAATGTCCAAAAAAAAATGTGAAAGGCCATTGTCAGCTGTGACTTAAAGCACATCCACTAGTCTCATACCAGCTGCCTTTAAACGCACCAATTTAAGAGCTTGGTTTCATGTGGGCTCTGCCTTCTCGGGCTCACTCTTTTGTTAGGTTGTGGGAATATAACAACCTAATTGCATAATTCAGCTTATAAACTAACTTTGATGCGTTTCCATGAACATTTATTTATGAGATGCTTTTCTTAGTGCTAGAACCTGTTGGTAAGTGCCAGCTGTTTTATAGACCTCCCAACTGTGTATTTTCTTTAAAACTCCTTAATAATTTCATATTATTCTCAGCTTTTTTGATGAGCAATAATGTAATTAAGTATTTTGGTGTTTGTCATAGTTGTTTTCTTGTTCTGCACATAGAGGTCCTTGGGATTACAATGGACTTAAACAGCAGCCCTCTGTTTCTTCAGATTTGGAGTGTTTTACTCTTCAGAACTACAGTGTCAAGAATGTACCTGGGTCCTATGGAAACTTCTGTAAAATGGTGGATTCTACAAAAGCAAAATATAAGCACTTGTCTTTATGTTCTTCATGCTCCCTGGAAGGAATTTCAACTCCCATTGAAAACACTTATAATTAACTCTGTAAAGAACAACATATTAGAAACAAGAATGAAAATTAATGAACAATTTATGCAACTTATTTTTTATCATTGAGACTTTTTCCCTTGTGAAGGATCATTTGGGAAAATCTGGATATCTTATCTCTCTCTCTTTTTTTGTGACTAAAAATCAACAGAAACTAATCTCAATTTTCATTATCTACCCACTTTCTGTTCCAGCACTTCAGTCCACAGAGATACCAAAAAATGCTAAGAATGTCATCCCTTTTTTTAGGGACAAACAAGGAGGAATGCAAGCACAGAAAGGTGAACTGTTAAGTCAAATTTAGTTCAATTATGCTTAATTTTTTAAAAGATATGTTATCACAAACTTTTAACTCAATATATCTATGCATTACAGGAAAAATTGACATATTTAATTAATTAGAACTATGTGTGGGCAAATATTTATTAATCATTAGACAAGTTGTGCGTGTTGTAGAGAGTTGATTGGGGTAACAAAAGGTCAAAAGAATCTGAATTCCAGAGAAGGAAAAGTAACTGGAGACATTTATAGCTTGTTCTTCCCTTGGATTTCCATTTGTTTTCTTGCTTTATCAATCTGGGATATGGACCCCAATTAAAACTGGTAAGAATGAAAGATACAGTTATTATAAGAGAGTTCCAGATCTGCTTTAAGTGTCCTCTTCCAGACCACTCAAACTCACACTTTCAATAGCTCCATGCAGGCTCTTCTTTGCAAATACAATTTCTACCTTCAACCTATGAATCTACTTTGACCTTTCAACCATATGCCAAAATTAGTATGTCTAAAACCAAAGTATAACTTTCCCCATGAGAGCAATGTTGACTTTGCTTTCCAGCTATTTATATTAAAATCCAGGGAGTCATTACTAATTCTTCTCTTCTTTATATATATAACTCCTTACATGTCTACAGGTCTGGTTGCCCTTTTCTGATTTTACAGTCTTCACTATCCCTACTCTGATTCCACATGTATTACAATAGTTTTAAGCTGATGTCCCTTCCTTTAACCATCTATAAGGTAAAACTCATGCCTGGTTCTTGGAATTCCCCACTCATTATCAGTGGCTTTCTATTAGTCTTTTCAGCAAATGCCCAGTGTGACCTACAAGGTCCTCTGGCATATGACCCTACAATCCCATCCTCTGTCTCATTACTCCCTTCTCTCTAAGTTCCAGACACTTAGACTTTCTTTTAGTCTTTATATTTACAAGTCAGGTTTTCCCTTTCAGCACTGGACAATATGTCCACACTGTTCTTAATTCCTATACTCTTCTCTTTTCACCTAGTATTACCTTTTCACTCATTGATGCTACAAATCAAATCATCTATCAGTATGTAGATGTAAATTAAAACTTCAAATATATAAATATCTTAATAGAATATAAATATATCAAATATTCAAATGGTGTAAAGGAAAGTAATATACATGCGGAGCAAATCATATTCACAATTTCAGTACAGCTCCTTAAGTGATTGGAAGGATAAATCAAATCCTGAACACAATAAATCAAAACTGGACCTCAGTAAAGAGCTCTTACAAACCTCCAAGAGATTCTGCATAATTTCCCCCAATTCTCTGATTTGCAGAGAATACAGTAAGAACTATATGACTCTAAATTTCAGCATTTAACTTAAGCATACAGTACAAAAGCATCCTTTCCAAGGCAGATTCCTAATAGTCCATGATCATATTCAGCTATTCTTGGATACAGCCTAAAGTGGTGAATACTAATACACATACATACAGAGAAAGACCTAAGTACACACACACACACACACACACACACACACACACACACACACACACACACACACATCTATTCAATATGTGAATGAAATATTTAAAAGAAATAATGTTAGGGCAAATCACAGAATAGTAAGAAACATTCTTAAAGTACATGATAAGAATTTCCAACTGACCATGCTTCATTTTTTTTTGTCAAAGGTTAATGGTGAGAATTTAATTTTGTTCCTTTTCCTAAGCCCCCCTTTTCCACAGGTGCTGCACCTTTCAGCCACAAGGGCACTTTTCAGAAAAGCTGTCATCAGAAAACGGTGATGGAAACCAGGTACCAGGCACCAGATTCTCCTTCCACAAATCTTTAAGCAGACATGAAATTCAGTTGGGTATTGAAAAGCAATTTAGGCTCAGGTTAGGCTTAGTCTGGTTTTAGACAGCAGCACTCTTGGAGAGAGATAGCAAAGTCTCCAGTTTGCCAATTGTAACCCCTGTAAGTCACGTTCATTTTCACCACAACCATAGAAAGGAAGGAAGACTTGGATGAAGATGGAATTTGGTTAATAGCTCACAATACACAGAAATTAAGAAGCACTGACTTGAGAATTAGCAAGATAAACAAAGATGCAAATAAAATAAAATTAAATTAAAAATCTGAGTTAAGAAGGACACAAACAGAACTCAAGCTAACATGGTAGAAGAAATTGGAGATCCAATTCTCAATGTTTCTGATAACTGCTACTTATACAGAACACAGAAGTAGGTCCTTACATTGTATACAGTGGTGGATTTGAATAGTGTTTTTCTTCACAGGCAAAAATAAAAAATAAAAAAATGGGAAAACAAGTTCTTCATAAAGCTATAAACAAGCACTTTTACCAACAGACTTGGAATCATGCTGTGTGTGTAGAAACCACACAAATTATCTGGCTCAATATTAGAAAAGTTAATAAGGCATTCTCCTTCTCTCCAAATTATCCAAACTCTAAAAGAAATCATCTCCTATTAATAACCTATGAACCTCGAGGCATTCATATTCTTGCCAGGTTGGAGTAAAGAAAAGTATTATTTGCCAAATTCCAATTGAATATATTTAGCATACTTTCAGGACTTGCACCAAAATATAAATAAATATACATATAGTGACTTACCTGAGTAACTGTTGCCTTTTAGGGAGTCTCTGGTAATTAGAATTATTGAAGTCCTTCTTCTTACACTATATAATCCCATCCTGTTGCCATGTTCTAAATATTTTCTATTTATAATGTTAAATCCTAACAGCGCACACATCAATGTCCAATATACATATAAACCATCTTCTCATGTGGTAGTCTGTGTATGCGACGTCTTTGAATAGTAAGAAGTTCCGTGTGCTCTTATATCAAGGGTTTCCAAGTTTTTAATACCATGTCCTAGTTGGGATTTGTATGTGTGTGTAGTTTCAAAAGCATCAAATAAAATTAGCCCTTTGTACTGAGAAGCAGTTAAGTAAGGGTTCAGCACATAGGTAATAAATAATAGTGGAGCGTGGTATTTCATTACAAGAAGAACTATCACAATGTAGATACCAAATCAAAATGAAAAGAAATGGCCAGAGACACAATCCCATGTACCATATTTCTTCATGTACATGGGATTCAAGAGTCATCACTAAAGATTTTCACTCAAGGCACAAGGAAAGCTTGAGGTGTTTTCTATAGGCATACTTACAATGGATGAGGAGGAGGTAAGTTGGCTCATTTGTTCATCTTCAACTTAGTCTTTAAAATATACCCTAAGCATCACATTCTTCTTTCTTTATAGATATTATATAGATGACAGAAAGATGATGATAACAGATAGATATGAATAGATATGGATGAACAAAAAGAACAATAGTATATTTTATGAAAGATTTGTACACAGCATCATACCACTAGAGAAGGGCACATGTAGAAATACAAACCTTTACATCATAAACAATATTAGAATTTCAGAACTGTGTGTTCATTAATTTAAATCCCACAAATAAATTTTTTGTCATGGAAAAATGGAGATATTTTGAATACTAAAGTCCTTTATTTAACAACACAGAAATTTCACAAAAACAACTTTACTGGGCAAATTGAAGTTATTTTTAATTTTTTTTTTACAGTTTTGTACATGCCCCATAAGTGATTTTTCTTTAATAAATACACTGTTTTCCAAAACTGCTTTTTTTTTTTTAAATAACTGCACAAGCTTACATACACCTTTACACAAATATCTATTAGAAAATGTAACCGATAACTGCACAGTTTGGAACAGGAGGACACTGGGAAAGAAGTACAGTTTGTGGCCCATGTCCTAAAGTATCTATTTGGCAATTGTGAAACGGAATGCCTCCAAACACAGTAGCTGTGTTTTTTTTTTTTTTTTTTTTTTCACTAGGAATACAGAGCTCAGTGTGAAATGCCAAATTTAATAAAAACAAAATCTGAAACGTTTAGCTGTTACATGAGAACCAACTGTTTGATATTGCTGTGAATCTCACCATGATCAAAGACCCACTACAGCTTTCTGCTCAACATATTTAACCCTGAATCATGTGTTCATTTAACTGTGTCCCTCTTTTCATTCTTTGATTACTGATACTATCAGCTTAAAGGCTTTATGTGCTTTAGCACTAATTGAACAATGTCCATGCCAGGGGCTCTGACAAGGGATGGAATATTTCTTTCCTTTTGTGATTACTTAATATTAATGCATAGGAAGCCCACCATCTCCCACTCCCTGTGATTGCTCAGAAGGAAATTGAGGGTTGGGGGGTTAAGCAACCAGGAAACATTTTACATATGCATATCTTAGGGGATGATGATTCTATTTATGTCCCAAAGATGGATTCAGTACTACTTTGTGAGTGTGACTCTGCTTGTATGAGGACAGATGGAGTACCTCAGAAAGAAACTCACCTTAGTCCGAAGGTCAGAGATGACAGAGGTCTGCACTATGATATTCTTCCGGAGTGCTGGGGGATAGCTAAGAGGAGTGTTTGCTTAGAACACTATGTGCCAATGCCCACATATGCTCCTGTGCTCTCCTCAAGTGCTGCCAGGGCATGGCATCCACGGAACACTGGACTTTTGTGTGTGTGGATTTCTCTTAGCCTTAGCAATAGCTGATATGTAATTTTTAAGTTGTACATATATAAACTACAATCTGATGGCTAATTTCTGAATTTCTTTGATATGGAAAATAAAACATACAGTGAGTAACTGTTAAAGGTTATGTTTCATTGATATTTTGGAACAAAGAAAATGCACACCTTCACTGCCCTAAGGCTACAAGTTGTCTATACAAAGCCACTTGAGAAAGAAAACTAGAGGGAATCTAGAAGGATAATTTCTTCACCATCACCGGTGAGAACTCTATATGTACCCTACATTTTTGCAAACTCAATTTAATCGAAACATAAGAAGTGTGTGGCATAAAAGAAATTAGCGTAAATAATAAAATGTAAGAGAATTAAAAAAAGGCCACACTGTTATGATAACAAATTCCTTTCATTAAAAATAAATGAACTGCCATGTGAAACAACACATTTACAATACACAGATTCATTGTGTTGAAAAAAAAAAAGCCAAAAAGAAAAAAAGAAACAAAATACATCAAGACATGCAATACCACCTTGAATTTTTGACTGTCCACACATTGCTATGAGGTCCTTATAGTGTGCCTAATACAATCTGAAAAGAAGTTTGTTTCATTTATAATAATTTTTACAAAAACAAGGGAAGCTTCCCATTCAAGTGTGAAAATAAGTTTCCACGTACACATAGTTAACAAATTGGCAAAAATAAGAATAAAGTAAAATAAAAATTGCAAAGATTGGGGGACAGAGAGAAAGAAGGAAAAAGGAAGAAAAAGATGGAGAAGGAGGAGACAAAGAAGGAGGGGGGAAATGAAAAGGAGGAAAAACAATGGGACAATGAAGAATTCATACAGCACTCATTGGTCCTACAGCAGAAGCAGAAATTATAACTACTAACCCTCTAAGGAATACACATGGAGTAAAAAGCTATCTCAAAGTAATATACAGCACACTTTAGCTTGTGACGATTTCCTTCCTTTCTCTAAACACAGGCAGGTGTAATACATAATGCATTTTCCTCACAAAGACTGCTTGACCATGCTGCAGACTGAGCATTGGTATGCTAGCTAGGCACATCTACCACGCTGGTAACCCACACTGGCACCTTACAAACCTTCTATGCTCTCATCAAGGTGCTGCAGTGATGGTGTACTTGACCTGCCTTTAGAAAAAAAGCTTGTCATCCCACTTCCCATTCCAAACTAAAACGAGATTTTAAGAAGCATCCACCTGACAGCCAGCCTTTGAAGTACTTTACCCTTTTAAAGCCCTCACTGCTCTACCACTCCCCTCAGATGCTTTTCTTCTGACTCATCTTGCTCGGCCATTTGACAGGCATAAGGAACAAAGACTTAAGTGGCATGGCAACTTTCCATGTGTTTTTCCTAAACCGTGTTTTATCCCTGAAACTGATCCTTACGTTGTAATTTAAAAATTAAAGTATTTGTCTTAATGGGTTAGGAGTCCTAGGAAAACCCAATCCCACAGGACAAAGTGCTGGGATTCTACAAAGCATCCTGGAAATGGGCTGCCTTGTTTTTATGAACTTCCTCATACTGCAGCCTTTTCTTCCCACTTTCATGGGAAGAAAGTGTCCAGTGATGAGAATGGGAAAGAGAGCAGTGGGCGCTCCTTGGAGAGACTGGGGGAAGAATCTAGTCCAGCTGAAAGATGTGGAAAGGAAGATAAACAAAAAAGCCTCACTATTAATGAATGAGTGTAAGTATTTTTAACTTGAAAAAATATGCCCAGCCATGCCTTAAAGCAGGCTTCACTGAATTCAAGTATTATTTTAAACCATCCAATGCCACACACGGAATTAAAACATTTGAGTACCCTTCTGTTTTTTATTTTTACTACCTCACCCCAAAGCAAAAAAATAAAGAATCAAAAGGTTTGGACAGCCTGTGTATGGCTAGGAAAAAAAAAAAAAAAAAAAAAAGGTCAGGCAGACTTTCTCTTTCTATGATTTGATAACTTCAGCCTAGAAAACACCTTTTTAATAAAAAAAAATATACAACTGATTCTGCATTTTCCAACTATTCTGTGTACTCCCCTTACAGTGCAACCCAAACAAGTCAACTACACTAAGTATTTGGAGGTATACCCTCTGTACAGCTCGTTTGTAAGCAACGCAAGTGCATAACCACTACTCTAATATAGTGCTCAAAAGATTAATTGAAACCTTCACGGTAGCTTCCCCTCTTTTACTGACACAATTGAAGGTAATTGCTGGATGCAGCAATATCTTTTAGTCTTGTAAAATCGGCCATCGAGTCTCTACAGAAAGATGCATGAATTACCACCAGTGTTGTTGCTGCTTCTACAAACAACTGGTAAAAATATTTAAAGCTAAAATTTATTGCTCCAGATATAACTTGCAGAACCGTATTGTTGTGTACAAACTGTTAATCTCCATAGATGCTCAGACATGATTGTCTCCTTGTGTCTAAACACACAAAATACAAGCTGCTATCTGTACAGTTTACAGTACTGAATCACATATATTTGAAAATGAAGTATAGATATGTACTTTGCAAAGATACATGATTTTACAGTCGGGGGTTACCCAAACTTATTTTTTTTTTACAGCCACTTTCAAAATAGACAACAACTTCACTAGTATAGCTAAATTACATCAAAGGAGGATCAGTATATTGAAAGTAAATAGACTGGCCAATTCCCCAAGCTTCCCTGTTATTTTTATGTCTTTTTCTTTTCTTTTCCTCTTGTTTTTTGAAGAAATCCCTATACATAAAATGAAAATAATTTCTGGATATTTTCTTCATTGGTGGATTAAGTGGTTTCTTAAAACAAGACATTAGTTTGCCCTTCATTTCCAAATGCCTTGAAAATAAGATATACTACTGCTTTAAAAGAACCACCGGAATGCTTCAGCGCTGGGAACAGGTGTTCTCTATAAAAAAAGAGCAAGAAAACAGGTTAAGCTTTCTTTCCATGTCAATATAAAATTAGATTTTTCTCCTTTACACTTTAGCAATAGTTTTAGTCAACCACACACAACACATATAGAGCAACATATAATAATAAAGGAAGTGCTCAATCTTAAAGTATGAAAATTATACTATTCAATTTAATACTAATTAATACTGATTACAATGACTGAAACAGAGTATATATTTAAAATACACGAAATGCATTCTATGATACATGTAGCAATAAGAATTAAGGGAAAGTCCAAGGTATTTATTAACCAATAGGAGGAGCAACTGGTTGCTGTACATAAATTCTGAAGCTGCCTGATGGGAACCCCACATCATTTTAAATTGATCATCATGATGTCTACACATAAATAGCATATTCCATCATAGCATAGGAAATACATCTTTCATAATATTCATATATATATAATCTATTGCAAAAGTTTATAACCAGCTACACATTCCATCTTCAATGTGATACTTATAAGCCTTTTATATATGTAAAGTGACTATAACTGAATTATTCTGCCCATTACACTAACAAGTATGTAACCAGGCAGTAACTTGAAGTTTTATGTAAAAAAATGTAATATATACATACATACATATGCAATCTATGCAAGATTAATATCAGGGCTGAGTGAAGCATCTCTTTATGGTGGCAAAATGAAATGCTAAGTGAATGTTGCCAGAGAGCTAGCCACTTTGTGTATATGTCTGTATAATATATATATATATATATATATTCCGACTTTATAGACTACTCTCCTTTGAGAACTCCATACCCATTTTCTTGGATGTGTCTTAGTTTATTTCAAGTGCCTTTCTTTGTCTCAGACATTAAGCCTATGTTAAAATTTCTCTATTGTTAAGAGAGTTTAAGTGAGTAAGTTAACTGTTTTGGAAGGCAAATTTTATTTGTACTGTTGGACTCACAATTGTTTTTAAAACCTGCCCTCAAGAACAACCAAAACTTCAACTATTAAGACAAATTACATTACTATAAATTACACAATTCAAATTTACATGCATATGCAATCAAACCTAAATTGTACCTTCTCAAAGCACAAAGAAGTCTACTCTATTCAATGAAACATCGCCTACTGTAGTGGGCCTTGGCTCCTCTCCTGACGACTTAACTAGCTTTGTCCTCTCAAACTCACTGCATACTGAACCTCCCTTGTTACAAGCAGTTTTCTGGCCAGCCTTGTCCCATAGCTGTGGTAGCCCCAAACTAAACCCAGAGATACCGAATTAGATATAAAGCCATTGGCCAGTTAGTTACTAGCGTTTCTTATTGGCTAGCTCTGTCTTAAATATTAACCCAATTCTATCAATCTAAGTATTTCCACGTGGTCTTATCTTACCGGAAAGAGGGTCCAGACTTCTTTTCTCCTTAAGTCTCTACATCTTGAATATCCTCCACATCTCCCAGAATCCTCCTTGTTTCCTAGTCCCACCTATCTTACCTTCCTATTTGCCAACAGTGCTTTATTCATTAACCAATAAGAGAAACATGTTTACAGAATGAGATCTCCCATCACTCCCTCATTTGGTTGTTTCTGAAAAACCTCCTTAAATACTTTCTAAATTTAACTTTTGAATACTAACTGCAATAATCATAATTATAGTTACATTTACCTAGTCAGTACTGAAGGAACTATGCAAAGCAATAAGGAACACAGCATACTTGTTCTAACATGCCTACTTTACATAGGCACTCACACAAATGCACACACATGAACATACACACAAGCAGGAAATGAAAACTGAAAAGTTCTAGCAGATGCCACCTTGCATTTTGATGCCAACTAAGAAGAAATTCCATATAAGTAACTTAATTTATAAAAATGTAGTCATTTTTAACAAGATACACTAAATCCAAGTGTATCCATGCAGTTATATATCTACACTCAGATTCTCATATGAAAAATAAACATGTGCATATATATTCATATATATGCACATTTATGTGTATATGTATGACAGAGATGCCAACTTACTCTCAGATGCCAACTGGAAACAAGTTTATAAATATATACTTATGCAGTCATGTATCTTGATAAACAGATATGTTTATGAAGATAAACAGAAAAAGAACAGAGTACATTTTTTAAACGAGATGAGTCCTTATGCCTTAGATATACATTTGAATCTATTTTCTCACTTCATCTGGCCCTTTTTGCTATTCAATTTTATTTGTACTGTTTAGTGAAAACAAGCTTTTAAAATGCTACCTAGAGTCAAAGGTCACTTTTGTAAGGAAAAGATGGGCCTTTCTCAGGGCTTGCTAGCACTAAGAATTCATCAGACAGGAGGGCATGAGAGAAGTGAAGCAGAGGTTCCTATGCTGATGCACTCCATCCTACAATAGCACCCTAGTGATGGTCTCCTGTGATATCACTGAGCACTATAGTGAGGTCAGAAGGCATCCCAGGGTAGGGGGATGGAGAAAGTACAAAAAGAAGGTGTGTTCAGAGTGACTTTTCCCTGCATTAAGATCTTTGAAGTCATGATACTTAAAGTTAAGAAATCAGTATAGCAGTTTCTCAGGAAAATGGGATTCAGTCTACCTCATGATCCAGCAATATACCCAAAGGATGCAAATTCATACAACAAGGACATAGGTTCAACTATGTTCATAGCAGTGTTGCTTGCAATAGCCAGAACCTGGAAACAACCTAGATGCCCCTCAACTGAACAATGGATGGAGAAAATGTGGTACATTTATTTACACAACGGAGTACTACTCAGAGGGGAAAATACGATTAAATCATGAAATTCGAAGGAAAATGGATGAAACTGGAAGAAACCATCCCGGGTGAGGTAACCCAGTCACAAAAAAGAGAAGCATGGTATGTATTCATTCATATATGTATATTAGACATAAAGCAAACGACTACCAACCTACATTCTATACCACCAGAGAAACTAGGAAACAAGGAGGACCCTAGGAGAAAAATGCATGGTCCTCTGAAGAAGGAGAAAGGGACCAGAGCCATAGAGAAAATTGAGAGCACAGGGAGAGAGGATTAGGAAAAAGAGGAGAAAAGAGGTGGAAGGGGAAGGAGAACAAGAAGGATCAGGAAGACTGAGACAGGGGAGGAATAGAGGAGAGCAAGAAAAGAGATACCTTAATAGAGGGAGCCAGTATAGGTTTAAAGAGAAAGCTAGCACTAAGGAAATGTTCAGAGATCCACAGAGATGACCCCAACTAAGAATCTAGGCAGTAGCAGAGAGGGCAGCCTTTGATGCCCTTTCCCTATAATGAGATTGATTACTACCTTAATTGCCATCCTAGATCCTTCATCCAGTAGTTGATGGAAGCAGAAGCAGACTCCCACAGCTAAACACTGAGCCATACTCCTGGAATCCAGTTGTAGAGAGGGAGGAGAGATGAGCAAAGGAGTCAAGACCGTGCTGGAGAAACCCACAGAAACTGCTGACTTGACCAAGTGAGAGTACTCGAACTTCACTCATAAAGCTGGGACGCAGCATTGAACTAAACCAAACCCTCTGAATGTGGGTGCCAGTTAAGAGGACTAGGCAGTCTATGGGATCTCTAACAGTGGAACAAGTATTTATCCCTAGTGCATAAATGGACACTGGCAGCCCATTCCCTATGGAGGGATACTCTCTCAGCCCAGATACATGGAGGAGGGCCTAGGCCTTCCTCAAATGATGCAACAGACTTTGATAATTCCCCCATGGAAGGCCTCACCATCCAACATCCATGGGGATTGGGTAGGGGTGGTTTGGGGGGGTTATTTTGGGGCATGGGAGGATGGGAGGGAGAGGGGGATGGAGGGATTGATATGTAAAATGATTGTTTCTAAATTAAAAAAAAAAGAAATGTAAAAAACTAAGAAAAATAAGGAAAACCACCAGTGCAATATTTCAAACAAATTCTCAAATATATATCAGAAACTTACAATTTACCTGCCAGTTTTATTTTAGGATTAAAAAGAGAGCAAAACTCTTTCGTGTCTTAAGGGTTACACCCAACTGTCTTCTCTAACATTCTGTCCAATTGTCATTTGGCTCACCAGAAATTTATTTGCAGGTGAGGCTGAGTTATTTGCAACCAAGCAGCTAGAAGCCACTCTGTTTCCATACCACTTCTGGGTTAAATCATAGGTTTCTGATTAGTCTATGCAAATTTGGACACACATCTTCCTGACTTTGTAAGAAGACCACTGTAAATTGTTTGGAAGCTCCACACAACACAGAGGATTAGATGCCCTCACCAGCTACCTCCAAGTTAGATAAATTCAAAGTCCCAGCTGAGGCATAGCACTCTTGATAAGATGACAATGACTTTGTGGATCTCAGTGATGCTGGCAGGGGACAGTTATCCTAAATGACAGGAAGACCAGATTCCCTTGGAAGGAAATGTGGTGGGAGGTAATGAACAGAATTGAGTTCATCATACTGTTTAAGGCAGCCTTCACTGCTCCTGCAGATGAGAGCAGCCTGACTCCCAGGAGTCATGTGGAGAAACCTGCAGGTCCCCAACCCTCCCCACTGACCCTCTTCCTGGCATTGCTATAAAGCATGCTGCAAAGAATTCTCTGACAGAGGCCATATAGAAGACGACCTTCAAACTTGAAAGAAGGGTGTGTGTTTGTCCCGTAAGTAATGCTTCAAAGCCATGTCTTCCGATGAAGGCATGGCAGGATAAATGCAAGCCCAAATACATTTTACATTTACCTACAAAGCTACGATAAATATCGTCTCTGGTGAAATGCATTTCAGCATACACTTCTGCTGAGTAACAAAGAACAAATAAAACAGCCTCAAATAAATGCAGACATCCGTGCTCTGCTTTGAGAATCCAAAAAGTTTTCTCTTTTTCGGCACCTGTCAAGTGACTGCTGGTCAAGTATTTCCCTGTACATGCTTGTTAGAAGTATATGCAGCCTAAGGAAAATTCTCCTCCCTAAATCAGCAAGTGGAGCCCCTAAAACTGTTCAAATGCAGGGTGTGGAGGTCAGTCCTTTAGATCTAGGTGCCACAGATACATGCGAATGTAGCAGTATTTATCACACTATACTCAAACACTTTTTAAGAGATGGCATTAGAGTTCTCAACCGAGACTGTTAAATAATTTGCCAATATTTGTTTGCATTGCTTTATGCAACAAAGATTCCCATGATTCACCTGGCCCTTCAAATTTTGACCATGAAACAGGGTGGGTCTAACACAATGACTTTATAAAGAACTACAATTTGAGAATACCATCATTCCTGCTTGATTAAAAAATACCTGTCCGTGTTTTTATTGGTGACTCTTAAGGGAACACCCATCATCCAATCATTTTCCGATTCCCATAGAGTGATGGAAAAAACGTTTTGCAGCCAAAGTCAATGCAATCTCAGGCTGCAGAGCCAATGAAACCTCTTTTGAGGCCTGTTCGGAAGTTGCTTTCCCATGAATGCCACTACCAGTTTCTTAGACTCGGGGACACCTGAGGCCTTGAATTTTGAAAACTTTGCTATATTTAAAACTATATATTAGTACTACACCTTAAAGATTTGGTCAAATCCTTGTAAACCTGCATTAAAGATTACATAAATGAATAAGACAAAAGACAACAGATCCCCACTGTTGTCCTTTAGCATTTGACTCTCTGTGTGTGTTCATAGCTTTTAATAAAAGCAAAAGGATTCTTGATCATGAAAATTTCCTTTTTTCTGATTTGATCTATAAAATAATATTTAAATACCATTACATACAGTGAATTTCTTTCTAGCAAGTTTCAAAATCTGCTTGGAGTTACAGGACATTGTATTGCAAGTACAATACCATGGATATGAACCTACACCCTAATATATATGTTTATACGTACATAAAAATCTTTGAATAGTTATGGTGTAAAGTGATATCTATTAAAGATATCTCCTCAGATTTTAACAAACATGTCTTTGATGCTTTCTTTTTAACTGTTACACTGTAAAAAGCATAATCTACTACTCTAAGCACTAGACAGTATGAGTAGAGCATAATCATTGTAGGAGAAAATTATGAATTTATGATCAATGATCAGTGCAGTAGTTTTGAATGTCCTGTTAATAAATAAAAATAATTTCATAGTAAAAATAACTTACAAAATATATGAACAAGTGTGATTTTACTTTCTATCATTTCCCTTTCTTTTCTTTTTACTTGGCATTTTTAAGTAGGGTCTCACTATGTTACTGTTTGTCCTAAAACTTAAGACCCTCCTTCCTCAACCTGTGTAGTAGTGTGACTATAGACTTCAGTCATCGCTCCCAGATCTCTGGTTTCCAATACACCTCACCTTTCTTCTTCAGGCTTGGCAATACGCTGTAATATGTATATAATGGTTAGTATATCAGATTCATTTCTCTCATAGTTGATTCATTTCACCTACACCTATTTGAGAGAAGGAGGCCTTATTTTGATCAATATTTAGATATAAATAAAATCAAGTATAATATTAGCACCAGCTGGTAATAGCTAAGGGAAGACAGACACTAAATGAAGGACGGTGATTATAAGGTGCACTCACCCCTCCAGCTTCTGACTTGACATGTGACACGATAAACTGACACTCGGATTCCTTTGGCAATTGGTGCTTGTTCCTGTTACTCTTTGTACCCTGGGAGTAAGTCTCTTCCTCCACCTTGCTACCTATTTTTCTAGCCCCTCCCTTGCTACCACCACCAAGGTGATGTGATTTTAGGAGGCAAACCTAGCTACTGTGAATAAAAGGACACATTTCTAAACCACACTGCAAGGAATTAAGTTCCTATTGTGGTAGAGTCAGTCACGGAAACAAGGTTCAGAGACATGTACTCAGAGAGAGATGTAGTACTAGGCAAGAAAAATGACACATGGACATCATGGACCCAAAGGACAATGCAATTTCTGTCCCTAGTATCTAATGCAACCAGCTTCTTTAGACATGACTCTTCATAAATGCTTCATAACTAAATTTGGGGGGAACAGCAAAACAAAAACCAAAAACAAAACTTAAAACCACAACAGCCCAACAAATGGGTAAACTTATTGTGACATAAATGAATATTTTAGTTAAATGAGTATTTAGTTAAAATGTTCTTGGACAGAAAAAATTAACCATGATACAGTAGCAACATGCTACAGAAAGGTGGGTAATTTTTTAATGAACCACAGATGTTAAAAAGTATTTTTCAAAAAAAAAAAAAGTACTCTTCAAAAGTGATTGCATGTAATAACTTCAATCTTACATATAAGCAGGGGTATAAAAGTAAAATTGAAATTAGAGCTACAGCATTTAACCGGCCATGGTGGTGTGCACCTATGATCTCAGCACTTTGGAAATGTGGGCAGGACCAGCAGGAATGCATGGTGATCTCAGTCGGAGGACAACCTGGGCTTATGAGACTGTCTCACAAAAATAAATGAATAAAAATTAGGTTAATGAAATCTAATTTATACTGTTTATATTTTAAATGTACAGAATATTATTTATATATCCATAAGCTTGTATTAGAGTGTGTGTATGTATGTGTATAAATATATATATATAGATATGTATATATATATAATATATATATTTATATGATGTGAGTATATTTCTGGGTGCATGTGCACACATACATACACGCTCAGTAACTAAAAGTTTAATAATCCAATCTCTCTCATGCTACTCTGCCAATTTCTGTCTGAAATACTGCATGTAGGTAAAATTAGCTTTTAAAAAAAACTAATGAAGTTGGTTCAGAATTTTGAAATTTGGGGTAAGTTTTTGTTACAGTCACAGATTTTTATCAGGCTCACCACTCTTTTACTTAAAACAAGAAGAGGTATTTGTGTAACCATGAGAAAGTTGTAGATCACTTGCAGTACCAAAGATGTTTAAGCTATTAAAGCTAGATTTGAATAGCCTCTAAATTTTACTAAGAGAAAGCACAATAGTAACAATTACCATCTATAGCCCACCTAACTTACGGTATTTTCATTGCTATAAACCTGACGAAATTTTTTGGTACTGCATAACTGTGTAAGTTGCATAATGTTTTGATTGAAGTCACTGGCATGTTGTTCAACATCTCCAGTAACACCCAGCCACCAACATAGCCCCAACCTAGAATCCCCTGGGGGTATTATGCACCTGAATTGCCCAGAGGAACCCAGAGAACATTAATTCTAAGTATATCCACCAATTAGATGTCATCACCACAACAATTCACTGGGTTAGAAGCATGTTCCCAAGAACACCAGGAGGCCTTTGCAGCCTGGCTCTCCCAATATCTCCTCATCCCCTTTCTTTGCCTCTTCTCTCTCCTCCCTGGTCTCAACTTACAATCACCAGCACAAAGAAAGCCCACAATTAGTCTGACTTCATCTTTCTCCTCAACATTTTTAAAAATAAATAATATAAAGCCAAGAATTAATTAATTAAACTTGTTCAATTTTTGTACATGTCCTCAATCGCTGGGAATATATTTACGTTCATTCACATGAAGAGGATACACACATGAAGAATTCTAACTATGACTTTGACATCAGAATATCACCACATACCAGAATAATCTAGTCTATGGGTTCAAATTCACCCTCATGAAATATTTATGGGTTTTTCTACATCTTTGTGGAAACATAGTAACTCAAGGAAAATTAATAAGCCTGTATTTTTAGTCATGGGATTTGTTTATAATATGTAATAAGCAATAATCTTCACCATCATTTTGGAACCTTTTCCATATGTTCAATTCAGTATTTTTTCAGGAACTTTTCTTACGACCACTTTAAAATTATGTTAACATTTTTGAATACTCTGTTGTTTATAAATAAATGTCTTTAGTTTATTATTTTGAGGATTTGTCTTCTTGTCTTGGCTTTCCTATGTTTCTAACTGAACAGCTAAGTTTTACCCTTAAATAGAAAAATGAAAGTGGAAAAGAAAGAAGTTTAAACCAAGCTAAGCTGGTTTCCCTGGAACTTTTCCTTTGTGGTGAATGAGGAGAAAGAACACTGAATGGTCTCGCGGGTCTAATCCCAGATCCATCTTCTCAGATTGTAAAACACTGACAATCTCTGTTCATTTCTGACTCAAGGAGACTAGGGGATGACCTAGCAGCTCGATTCTTTCCCGGTCTGCAGCAACCCTGTAGCCTGTGTGTACTCCTGGCTCATCCTGTGTTCCTCCCTCCTCCCGTGCTGTTCACTCCTGCTCCGTCCATCTGTTGTCTCTTCCAACATTCCCTTGCCTCTTATTCAGAACCTAACTGTACACCTTGAAACACAGCAGGAAACTTTACTATGGTATCATGTACCACCTGCAGTGTCACCGCAGTCACCATGTATCTCTTTGTGCCCCTTATCCAGATATGAACAACAAAACCAAGGTAAGCCATGTCCACCAGTGTGCTGTTGCTTCTAGAGTTATCTAATATTTCACTGTTTCATTAATTTCTTTGATGGGAATTGAATATAAGAATATGTAACGTTTGTTTAATGATGCAAAGATGTGTTGCATTCTTATATTACATTTGTTTAACTCTGTGAAGCTATGTTACATTGCCTGCCTAAAACACCTTGATTGGTCTAATAATGGCCTATAGCTAGGCAGGAGGGAGAACTAGCAAGGCTGCCTGGCAGAGAGAATAAATAGGAGAAGAATGGGAAGAGGAAAGACTAAGAAAACGGGAAGAAGAGAGGAGGAGGAGGACACAGCCACACAACCAACCGTGATGTAAGAAGAAAAGTATATAGAACAGAAAAAGGTAAAAGCCCAGAGGCAAAAGATAGACAGGATAATTTAAGAAAAACTGGCTAGAAACAAGCCAAACTAAGGCCAGGCATTCATAAGTAAGAATAACTCTCCATGTATTTATTTGGGAGCAGGGTGGTGGGCCCTCCAAAAGAGAAAATAAAAGACCAAACAAACAAACTACAACCTAGAGTTAGAGAATCATAAAGGTGCAGACAGAGGGCAGTTGGGAATAAATAAAGCCTGGACATGCACAACAGCTCTCTCTCTCTCTCTCTCTCTCTCTCTCTCTCTCTCTCTCTCTCTCTCTCTCTCTCTCTCTTGTGTGTGTGTGTGTGTGTGTGTGTGTGTGTGTGTGTGTGTGTGTGTGTAACTTATATTCAGGCATTAGAAAGCAGTACCCTTCATACTGTGCATGCATAAAGCAGGCAGAGAACTACCTCAAGAATCAAAGCATGCTGTTTTTAGAAACAACTATGTTTTACTCCTTACCTTGCTAACAATGCTCAGATATAATTTCCTTCCTCACAATAAACTTGCTCCATTGTGTTACTGATATTGCTAACATTTTTTTCCATTTTTATTAGAAAGTAGCCAACAAGTTCATGTTATACACAGCAGCCTAATGCAGTTGGAAGTACAACTTAAGAACACGCATTGCCTGTGGTACATCCATGTTTTCTGCCCCATTCTGCTTTATTCCACTTCTCATGAGCTTCTGAGAAGCCAACATATTGGTCCCATGTACTCTGATACACTAGACCTATAGTAGTCAAATATCCTGTCACCTGTGGTGTGAAAAAGTCAATGTCAAGCTCAACTCAATCCCCACATCACACAAACCCATATTCATGTGGGGAGACCCCCAAGGGAAAAACCCAGAGAAGTACCACACTTCAAAAATGCTCCCCAATTCTACACAAAGCAGCCTTGCGGTAGATAGAAAACGTGTTTTGTTTTCTATGGATTAGAAGTGCAATATATTTAAGACTTTATAAAAGATTTTGCAACTGACTTTTCATCCATCTGTGTCTCATAGTTTTCCTTATTCTCCACTCCATCAAAATCATTAATGCTCCTCATTGAAGACTACAGAAACATTTCCACAGAACAGTCATTTCCAAGCACAATCTCTTGATCACTAATCCACCATCACTGATTACCACCATTTCCAACAATTACATTTCAGTGGGTTCATTTCTTTACAAAAGTTATTTCATCCCTTTCTGCTTTATGAGTTTTGGAGTAAAAGAGGTCTTTTGCGGAATTTGCTAGACTTGCTGAAATCCACAGAAATGCCCATCACTCTTCCTGCTCTACAGACAGCATCGTGCTCTCTCCCATTTGATCTGCACCCTTTGGATACTTCTATCAATCATCCAGTAGGGTCTGGTATGCTGAGCAAGGAAGAGCGTTTTCAGCAGAGTTTTCCCCCTGTTCAACACTTTTCTCAACACGTTAGACTGCCCTCTAAAATGTAAGTTAAATTCAGACGAAGTTCAGATGGGAGCCTACTAATCTTGGAAGTATTTTAGCTGTACTCTGGTATTATACTACTTATTCACAGGCGTGAGTCAAAATAACATCAGCTGTGGCACAGAGCTCCCCATCTCAAATTCATCCCCTACTAAACCTGAAGCCTAAGCTATGGTCTCAGCTCACTCTCAAACCAAATATATTAGTCAGACTTTGAGCCCTTGTTCTTTCCTTTGGTCCAACTTTCCACTCTGCAGAATTTCAAACTGCTGGAAGAGCGAAGGAATAAACACTCAATCTTACATAGTCTTTAGCATCCTATTTTTATTTATTTTTTTTTGAAAACATCCTTGGAGGTTTACTTCTTTTAGGGCCTATCGCTTTTCCCTCTTAGAAACACTAACTTTCCCACATCACAACCTAAAAACCATCACCAACTCACCATTTCACAAAACTCTACTGTGGGGGGTGGGTGGAGAAACAACTTCAAAACAACTAAACAACAACAAAACCCTCACACAGCTGTGGCCACTTGACTTTTCAATCTCAAGACCATTTTTACCTGTCTCACTTGTATACTAAATGCATGCCTGTATCTTCTACCTTTGCTAATGTTTATTAATACCAATATATACATTTCAGTTTTTCAACACTAGATGTGTTCTCTAGCTGGTATTTATAGGGGGCATTTAACCCTTTCCTTGCATTGATTCTCTTGAACTAATTGACATCATGAATAACTTCTTAGTGAAGCTGTGTAATCTTCTTAATCATTGTTCATTTAATAAGTTGTTTGAGACTGGGAGCACTTTCTACAGCTTCTATATGTGGCAACATGGTCCCAATATTATTTTTTAACTAAAGGAAAAAGTGAAAACCCAGTAAACTAGCATTGTATTTCCCTGAATATAATTTATATGATTTTCCATAAAAATATACAGTGATTATGACTTATTTTAAAAAGTAACTGTTTTACCATTAGTAAAAAAAAATGCATTGGAACAGTTGAAATTACTCAAAAAAGAAAGGAGAGGGAAGCCATGGAGCTTGATTTTCTACCTATTTATGTATTTCTTTTCAAGTTGCTAAAGAAGCCAAGACGCAGTGTGTAAGTTTCACAGAGGAAAACAAAACAAAACAACAACAAAAAACCCTTATATTGCTTCAGAGTAGAAGTTAACAAACCTGCAGACCCTCTCAAGCCTTGCAGAACGACATTAAATGGTTGTCGCATCTGAAGCATGATGCAACGTTACTCAACAGAAAACAGAAATCAGGATGCTGAATAGTGGGAGGGGTTTACAGTTAGCCTGCAGAATAATTCAGTTTCTAGACAGGTGTCTCTGATGATGAAATAAGATGTGACTTGTTTCGAGCCCTCTATAGGTACTTCGAAATGCACAAGAATACCAGAGCAACACCAAATAAATATGATAAGCATAAACACTGGAGCTGAACTGAAGCAACAAAACGATGCACACACACACACACACACACTGCACTAACAGGTTATACAACACATACCCTTGAAAAGAGGCTTTTTTATAAAAACTACTTTCCAGACTGCTCTGTTCCTCCATCCGAATCATACACTACGTATTATCCTCATCAATTAATGAGAACACAGCCAGCCACTACCCTGCACAAAGCATTTGAGCTCATTTCTGCTTTCATAAATTAACCTATTAATCAGAGAAAATTACATTTAAACACATCTTAACTCCAACCTATACTTTATCTAGATATCTCTGTATGACTACATCTCGGATTTCTTATTAATTTGTATAATGTAAGAAATTGAAATATACCCTGCTTTGTGAAATGTACTGAATGGGACACCATCTTATTAAAGTTTTCCAGTGCAAAATTAAAGTGAACTGCTTTCTGGTACAGGGGAGCTATACGTTCAGGTCATCTGATCAATTCTGATTGAGTAATAGATTTTAAGGGAACCTGCCACTTTTAAAAAAAAAAACAAAAACAAAAACACATTTGGGCCCATTCCTGGAAAATATTAAAATAGTTAAATGTGTAACTTTATACACAAAATGAACATGCCAACACAATTTCAGGGCACATAGCAACAAGTCCTATCTCCAGTTTCCAATGGTAAATAATGCTCCACTTGGAGAAATTATGGCGAACATCTCTATCCTCTCTGCAAGCTTTTTAAATATTCTTATAGATCACTTTGTTGAACCATTCCACAATGATCTGTAAGTCCAACTGTGTGAAACTCTGCCATTACATCCAAAAGAAATGTAATTTGAAAATGAAGTCATTAAAACTTTTCAAGTCAAGTCACCTTTACAACCTCCTCACTAAATAAATGCCCCTGTCTTCACCAAACAGCTTTATATGACCAAGGGGAAGCCTAAACAAAGTTCAATGTTATTCAAGAGTTTTCTCATTGTTTTTCCGAATGTTTGCTTATGTTTTGCTTGACAATGCCTAAGTTTCAAAAAAATATTCTCTATAGAGTCTATAAATGTTTTTTCCAATTTATTTCACTGCTTTTAATTATCAAATAAAATACTGCTTAGATTTTTCCATGATGTTTAGATGGATCAGGGTATTGGTTTCATTTACGAAGCATTATCCTATTTTCAGAAGCAACTATCTTTTAACTGACAGATAAACGTTGTATGGATTTACTATGTACAACATGAGCTCTGTTATACACAAAATATAAAAACTCCTATGACCTTAATCCAGTGATGGGCTGAGAAATTCAGTGTCTTCATAATCAAGGTGTCTTGTGGCTTTGATCAAAACTGAACTTGTCTGTGCTCTTTTCCTTACCATCCATAGATTCTGGATCTTCTCCATAGATTATACCATTGTTAAATTCTAATATAACAAAAAATTCATCACTTTATTGAATTTTATTGAAAATTTTTCCTTTTCCCTCCAACAGCCAGTATATATTACATCTTTGTTTTAAAAACTATTTCCTACTAGCATGTTTTAGTTCTAAAATTGAAAACTCATTTTGAAATTATTACATGAATGAAAAATTGGAAAATGTTTTAATTTAAGATAAGAGATTAATATTTTATCTATGCATATCTACATATTTTTTAAATCACTAAACTTCAAAACTTTGTGAAGTGTTCAGTTATTGGCTGATTTTCCCTGCTCTTCATCTCTGAACTGGAGTGACACTCTACTTTAGATGGGGGCTACCAATGAATTTCCTTAGCAGATGAGTGCCATCATTCTGCACAAATTACAGCAGTGTTTTGTCCAGAATTTCACAACTGTCATTGGTCAAGGCCCTTAGAACTTAAACACTGCAGCTAGTATATCTCTTCCCCTTCTGAAACACACTTCTAAGTAAAGTTATCTAGTTTTATTTGATAATATCGAAATGTTTGTAATCAAATCTCTTAGAATCTCAAGCTAACTTCTAGAAACATTATGGGGGGGCTTGTACACCAACACACATTTTTATTTTCTTAATGACAGAAAGAAAAAGGACCTAACCATCTTTCCCCTGATTTTCCAGTGTTTGCACATCTTCTCTGTAGAGTGGCAGCAGGAAGAGCAGGAGTGGGGGCTGGGCAACTCCCCAGAGGCACAGCCCCACCAATGTAATTCAGTAAATGAACTAATGGGAGAGAAACCAGATTTGTGTGGTCTCTAATGCTGTCCCACAGAGATCAATCATGTCACCTGAACAACGTTCAGGGACTAAGAGGCCAGCCTGCCCATGGGACAACTTCATCCCTTGAGTTACGGTAGACTGGGATATTTTAAAAAGTTAAACCTTTGCACCAGAAAAATAACTGTTGTGCATATACAGTCTGAGGGATTACCTTTGCAAGATAAAGTATTAATTTAATATCATAATAGTCTCCCACACGGTCGTATTTTAAATGCATCTAGGATCTTAATATTAATTAAGAAAATACATTTTTAAAATAAGTTTTGTCCCACAGGAGTATAACACAGTTGTATCAACTGCTTTTTAACAATTAGTGGCTATTTATTAATATAGTGATTGATGAATGAGCAGTGGCATATGCAAATGCGCAGTGCACAAAACATAAAGCACTCACTATTTCATGGGTATTACCATACTGAATGCTAAGGAGTGGTTTTATAAACACAAGTTGCTCTTAAAATGGGACTAAGCAGGAATAGGTCCTGTTTAAAGGAAAGGAGTCTTAAGAAAATGTGGCCTCAAATCCCAGCACACTCATGAGACTCTTTTTAATCTTGTTTTACACAGCCAGAAATTGGCCTCACTAGGTCTTCAGTGTCTGAGATGAGAACAGGTCAAAGGCAAGAAAGAGGGCACATGGGTTTAGAGGGCTAAGCAGGAATCTGAGCTGTGGTTAGTACACAGATGTTAACTTCTCAAGTATCCCTAAACTACAGCCACAAGTATTAGCTACTAAGTTTATGACTGAAATCCAAGTCCAGAACTTCAAACAAGTAGGTCCACCCTCAGAAACATCTCCCGAGAAGATAACTGTATCAAATTAGAGCCAGGAAATGAGCTCAGCAGGGGATTTCCAACTTTGGCTCTGCCATTCAGGCTGTGCTAAGGCATCTCTATACAGAAGACTTTAAGTTTCTTACAACAGTAGCTTGAGGTTCCAGGTGGGTTTGAGGTAACTGCACTGTAATTACATTATTCACTGCCTAGATAAATACTCAGACAACTTTGAAAACTTTTTCCTTTCATTCTACTGAGTATTCCACTAATGATCATTGCCTGGAACCATAGCCCATGTCATGCTCTGGTAGGAGTGAACCTTCAGTCAGGAAAACATCTGCAGAGGTCAATGGACATTCTCTCTAGCCACTCCTCACTTTCTGTGGGGCCACACAATTTTTGTGCATGCTGATTTTCAAAAACAAAATGATTCAATGTTTAGAATCATAGGAAAAAAATTAAAGTTTGTAGGAAACAATCTAGGGAGAGAAGAAATATATGAAGCTTGTTTAGATGAACACACCAGAAACATTTCTGAAAGTCAATTAGAAATCATAGCAAACTCCTCTGGAGTGGTTACTAACTAAATAAACAAGAATTATTCTGTGGTCCTGTCTGCTACATTCCCTACAATGGTGTACAGGGTGGTACAGTGACTGTAGCTAAAGCTGAGCCCCAACAATGTCAAAACTAGAACGCTACATCTTACTTTTCAAAGAGAAAACAGAAACCATATAGTCCTATTCACTGACATTTGCAGGAAACCACAATGTAAGGTGAATCTTGATTTCCTGTGATCTTTCAGACCTAGAGAAGTCATTGTAAATTAACCCCCAAAAGAGAGTTCAAAAGTTAGTTTTTGGCCTCTGAGAAAATTCATGGACCTGTAACTGCTGCTGTCCTTGCTTGACCAGAAATGCCCAAAGGAAGAATAATGAAGTGATGTGGTAAAATTAAAGTTCCCACGAAGACATTGTTTCTTTATAAAGAGGAATAATCCAAGTCCCTTGGCCTTGACTTGTATCCAACAAAGTGAAATGATCCATCTTCTTCATAGTCAAACCAGAAGCAAGATCTTTTAACCTTTTCCTTTATTTGTTGAAACTCCAATTCTCAATGACTGAAAGGAAACATCCCTAGACCATGTTCCTAATTTTTAAAAGTATGTGTAAGTATTCCTCAGGTCAGACTGTAATAGTCACTTTCGGCCTGCACTCTGGTCCACAGAACTTCCCAACACTAAACAGATTACCCAGTCTCACATAAGCACAAGCAGCTAACCTTACTCATTCTGTTCCCTCATAGACTATGATTGCCTGTCCAAATTTCCTTCTTAACATGTCACCAGAACAATATATCTGTGATTCTGCATTTCTTCCTTTCGGGTTTTGATCAAGATATCAAATAAAATGTTCATCACGTACATCAATCTTAATTTGGGATGTAATTAAAACTCTAATTTTAGCATGACTTTAGTGACTAACATCTACTTTAAGGAGCTATAGGAAAAGTAAACTATCATTTACTATATATGGTATCAACCAAAACCTCTCTATGTCTTGAGTAATTTTGCAGCCACAAAAATCTTTGTCAGATGGAGAACCCCGGGGAAATGTAAGAAATAAAACAACAACAATAACAAAAATAACAACACTGAGATTTTCTGAAACTACATAAAATATTTTAAAAATCAAGCCCCCATTAACCACAATAGTAAATAACTACCACTTTACTCAAAGTCCCATTTCAAAGATGGCTGTTGACTATCAGCACTCTATAGTTTTATATACATATATATATGTGTATATATATATATATCAGGAAGGCAAAAAATAAAACAAGCAAAAATCATTCTATCAGGCTAAGAGGAAAATTATTCTAGGAGAGGCTAAAATCCCCCCCCCTTGAGTCCAGGTATTTCAGCACACACACACATATATGATATATATGATGGATGGTATATATACATATGTATACTGTAGGTTGTGTACCACATGTGTAGTGTTAGAGCAGGGCCTCTACTAAATCATATATAGAGAGAGATGTGTTTGATATTTTGGGCAGAGCTATTTGTTTTGTATTTCCCCGAGAGCCCAGTTTAAACCAGCAAGGGAAAAATATTAACCATACTCTATTGTAAAACTTCAGATTCTTAGGTCAATTGCTCTTTTTCCAGAGATGAGAGAGGAGGGGCACCCTTCTGGCAGAAGGGCTGTTCCAGATGATGTGCACATGGGATGGTGGTGTGTGTATAGAGGCCATGCCCTCTGCAAACCACCTATGACAGTATGTTACAACCTGCAAGAAGCTTCAGAAAAGAGGGTGCTGCGTCTTGAAGCCAGACAAGAAACCCTGTGTGGGAGAGGAGAAGGGGGTGAGGAGGGAGGGGGCAAGACTGGGAAACAAGAAATCATCTCCTCTGACCTCTAGCGAAGTGCCAGGTTTTTTCTTTAGCTCTTCACATTTTCTAAATTTGCAGATCTGGTGTCCCGTTTTGCGGTTCCTGCAACTGCTGCAGACGCCACAGTTGATGAGCCTCTTGCAGGGCACGCAGACCCCGCACCTTTTCCTCTTCTTCTTGGCCGGGTTGGCTCCGCCAGCTCCCCCCGAGGAGGACGAGGAGGAGGAGGAATGATTCTGCGGGCAGTCTGCCAGATTGGCAATTTGAAACGCACTGTCTGTGACGGCTGCTGAGGCTGCTGCGGGGGAGTGAAGGGCTGTCATGACGATGACCCCTGGAGGTAATGAGATGCCCCCTAAAGCCGGGATAGCGGAAAAAGTCCCCACCCGCTCGGGGAGATTCATTATCTCTGCTTCAGCAGCGCCGCATTTGAGCTTGTTCATGCATTCCCCCGCCAAAGGTCTGCAGTGTTCGGGGGATAAGGTGGAGAGGAAATTAGTATTTGCCATTTGCAACGACGGCTCTGGCGGACAGCCAGCCTTTCCCAGCCGCTGGGAGTCGTTCCGGTGGTGCATGCTGGTCCTGCCGCCGCCGCCGCCGCCACCACCGCCGCCACCACCACCGCCGCCGCCGCCACCGCCGGCGGCGGGGAGGATCGCGGAGGAGGAGGCGGAGGAGGAGGCGGCGGCCGAGGAGGATTTCCTGCCGGCCCCGCCGCCCCCACCCCCGCCCCCGCCGCCCCCGCCCCCGCCCCCGCTGCCCCAGAGCATCGCGGTGGCGGCGGCGGTGGCCGCGTTGTCGCAGTTCCACGGGGACATGCCGATGCGCGCGGCGGCCGCGGCGGCGGCGGCGCTGCTGGGGAAGATGGGGGTGGTGATGCGCGCGATCTTGGCTGCCTGCGGGAAGGCGCCCCCGTTGGTCTTGTAGAAGGAGGTGGCAAAAGAGCGGTAGCGCTCCATCTCCGAGTTGTAATCCACAAGGCTGTTCAGGGCCCCCTCGGGCAGGTGGCTTTCCTTGGGCAAGCCCGGGGCCTCCGGGCTCGGCCCGGGCTCCACGCAGACATTGGTGTTCATGGTGCAGGGGGGGAAGAAGGGGTGCAGGGTGGAAGTGGGGACCGCCTGGTCCGACACCTGAGTGGGAAAGGGGGAAAGGTGGGGGGGAGGGAAGCGGGTGATGGTGGGGTCGGGGTACCGGCTGGGCCGGGCAGGAAAGGGGGATCCGGATGGGGAGAGCAAGGTGAGGGCTGCTTTAATCCTCTCTGGGGCGCATGTCCACAGGCGGTGAATTCCCAGGCAGCGTCTTCCTTTGCATTATCCTCCAACTGTTACAACTAAAATAAAGAAAGTCATTCCAACGAGCTGCACGAGGAGAAAAATTAAAAATAAATAAACAGCCACCCTCGCTAGCCCCACCGCAGACACCACAGAAAGCTCCCACGTTCTCCAGTCGGGTCGTTTGCATAACAATCATCAAGACGTGACCCCCCACCCCCTAACATTCCCAACCCCTGCTCCCTCCCTCCCCGCAGCACAGCACACAGCTCCTCCCCCCCTATTCTTGTAACCCTCCTGAGAAAAAAATGTATTAATAGCTAGAGTACCCAGGGAAAGAGGAAAGACGGGGGTGACAAATGCCGAGGGAAAAGGGCAATTGGAGTGCTAAAGACATGCAAATCAGGGGTGGGAGGGCGATACTACCTATAAGCAGAGGGCATTTAAACATTATGAAATGTGTGAACAAGTGTTGCCTGGGCATGCAAATGCTGGAAAGTAGAAAACAGCAATGGCCCTATGAGGAAAACGAACAGGAAATTAGCAAATGGAGTGGTGAGAAAGTCTACAATACATCCGAGCATAAACTGTAAGCAAACACAATACAACTGAGAGCTACAAGGCTGCCCACATACAATCTGAACTAAAGAGTCAGGGAAAAAAAGAACTACCAGCTGCCACAGTGTCCTTCTGTTTCTGCGGTCATTAGTTTGAATCCCAGCACAGCTGGCTCTGTTAGGGTCTTAATTCAATGGACCAAGGACAGGTCTCGATTGTACAAGCCATTTGGTGGTGGGGCTTGGCAGGGGCAAGAGGGTGGTGTGCTACTGGTTTAAAAGAAAGGAGACAGAGAAAGATGGGATATATATATATATATATGTATATATATATTGAATATATATATATATATATATATATATATATATATATATATATTCAGTGTCACAGATTCAGAACTGTCGGCTGCCCCTGTTAGATGTAAGAATAGCCCCAATCATTTCTAATGGAGATTGCTGTTCCTTCCCAAGAAAAGAGGAAAGCAAGGGACCTTAAAAAAAAAAATCTTTCACCAACACTGATTTTTGCATAAAGTGAAAAGGAGGGAGATTTTCTTCTGGTGTTGTTTACCCAATGAACCATTAAGATTTTTTTGCAATTTTTTTTTTTTAAGAAGAAAGTTTAATGTTAACTGGATATTTGCATTTCTCTGCTTACAGGCCGTCATTAGGCTTCAGGAAGAAGTATTTTGGTTGCTTATTAAAGGGTGAAGAGGTACCCTACAGCAGTTTAAGAATTAAAGCCAAGATATAAAATGTATATTCACCTAGAAAAAAAGAAAAAGAAAACAAACCACCAGTTTCTTTGTTTCCCTGTATTTTTTTTTTTTTTTTCCAGAGTACCTTTCTCTGGCATCTTCTGAAACCTATAGATCGGTCTAGAAGGTGGAGTGCAGGGAATTTAACTGAAGGCCTAGTAGTGTCTGTCTCAAATTTTCAGAGTTTCAAATACATATCAATTATAGTAATTATGCTCATAATTAGATTAATGAACCATTTATGTCAAAACTCCAAGTGTGAAAACTTCAAGACCTACCGAGGAGGCACCCTAAAAAATGGGTTCATGTAAACAAATCCCTATTAGGCAAAGTAAATCAAGATAAGGAACCTCCCCCAAGGCTGGATTAGAAGCTAGCAGGCTTCCTTCAATCACAGCAAGTCCTTAATCACTCAGGAGCCACCTCTGTGGTTTCCCGTTAAGGCAAACTGCTTTCTTCAGAGGTCTGGTGACAATACAAAGGGGTCCCCAAATCCTCCTGGCTACATAGTCTTGGTACTTGCAAGGGTCTGGGGGAAAACACAGCAAAGAATATGCTCACAGCTTCAGTTTCTGTGAATCGCATTGAAGACGCAAGACCACAATAATTGCCACTCACTAAAAACTAGTTATGCCAACCATGCAATAGGCATCATCACCCCGAGTAGAGGGAAAATTTTAACATTTTAGTCTCTTGACCTTGTTCCAAAGAAAGGAGGAATTTACCAGCCCCTTTCAGAGTCTTAGTGTGGTGTTTCCAAACAAGCTGTCCCTGCCTCTCTTTTTCCCACCATCTCCCCCTTCCCACCTCTAGGTTCAATGCCACCAGAAACTGTAGAAAATGATTGTGCCCAGTATCCAGATCATTATTGCTTAATCAATGCATCCCTGGAGCATGAAAAGGGTATCTAAGCCACAGCTATTGTTTGGCTTTTATTTAGCAACAAAATAAAACACACACACCAATAACTATAGTTCTAATACTAAAGCTAAATTAAACATCCATACTTCATGATCCTGCTTTGCCTCTGAACAATGTGACTGTACATGCCTAATACTGTATGTCTGGTCTACCAGAGACACGGAGATCAAAGGTCATATTTAACATTCAGGAGGAGGGGCGGGTGCAAATTAATTAATTAATTAATACAGCCACGGGATTTTATTGCTGGAGTCCAGCATTAATCTACTTTTACAATCCCACCGGACAGCAAACATTTAAGAGAGAAAGAGGGGGGGGGGAAGCCAGAGGAAGAGAAAGAACAATCACTTACCAGTCTCTTTTTATTTGGGGAGCCTTAGAATTTGCAGACGCTGCCAGTCTGCCTTTAATTAGTTGCACATCACCCCCTAACACAAAGAAACACAAATCCAGATGTGTCTTGGCAGCTCCCAATTACAACTTTAATACTTGTAAACAAACTGTTGGGGATGGGGGGGTGGGGTAAATAAATATGCGGATGAAAAAAAAAATACCTGTAAATGGCTTTTTTTTTTTTCTTGTTGCAGAGAGGAGGAGGAGATGGTGTTAGTGGAGGGGGTGGAAGGAGGAGGAGGTGGGGGTGGAGAGGAAAGCGCCGAGTGTGAGCGTGTGTGGGAGAGCGCGGGGCTGTTGTCGGTGGTCTCTGCTCTTCCCAGCGCGTTGCTCCCGGTCCGTCTCCAGTCGCTGTGTGCGAGGGAGGGAGGGAGCCGGGGAGTCTCTCCCTCTCTCTCTCTTTCTCACCCTCCCCCCTCTCTGTGTTTGTGTGTGTGTGTGTGTGTGTGTGTGTGTGTGTGTGTGTGCGTGCGTGCGCGGTGGCTGGGGGAGGGGAGCGCAGAGAAAGGCGAGGGAGGCGGTGCGGAGCCGGGGGCGGGGGCGGGCCGCGGCGACGGCGCCGAGGTGAGCAGGACGCAGGCCGCGGACACCTCCCGATGATTGGCTGCAAATTACACGGGGAACAAGAGGCGCACGCGGGCCAGCGCTCCTTTTCACAAATCCCCAGCTCGCCGGCGAGGCCACGTTTCCCGGCCCGCCCGCCAGCAGCCGGCGCGGCGGAGGATTTGCTTTTTTTTTTTTTTTTTTCCTTTTCCCCCCCTGGCAGATAATTGTTTGGAAGGGATGGAAAAGAGGGCGTTCCCGCCCCTCGCGCCCTCGCTCTCTGCGGGTGTGTTTGTGCACGCCGGGCGGGGGGGTGTGTAAATAAACTTGTCTGGGTTCCCTGGCTGAGCCGGGAAGAGCCCTGCCAGACACAGAGGGGAGGTCCTGTGTGGTGCAGGGAGGCTCGGTTTCGCAGCACGGTCGTCGCGTGCTTTTCAAATGATCGTCCTGGAGTGGCCGGGAGAGACTCTTTTAAACATAATCATTATCGTTTGGGGTTTTTTAAAGTAAGGGAGGAAAGGACGGGTGTTCCGGTGGTTCGAATCCTTAAAATGTTATTATGCCAGAACGTTAAAAAAAAAAAAAAAAATGATGTGATGCTTAACCGATCTCAGTCTGTGGCTGCCTTTCTCCTCCTCCTCCTCCTCCTCCTCCGCCTTCCATTCCCACGTGTCCTGGTCTCCCTGCCCTAAAGGCTTCCTCCCAACCCTTACTATTTTTTCCTTTAGTTCCAAAGACTCAAAAATCTATTCCACCTCCCTAATTTTGATTCCAAACTTTGTTTTATATTAATATGATGGACATTTTACTTCCCATCACCTGCGAACACACTTCAAACTGAAAGATAAATATTTAGCACACATCCCATATGCCTCAAAGAAAATGAGATAACCTGGACTACACACACACACACACACACACACACACACACACACACACACACACCTGGTCAAAACAGGCATGAAAAAGGATGTAAAATGTTGAGTTCTTTTAAATGTTTCTTTTTCCTACTCCCTATCCACTTAGATGGGGCATTGGGAAAGGGTCTCACACTGTAGCCCAGGCTAGCCTTTGTTCCTCCTGGCTCAATCTCTAGAGTGATCTAGAGTGCTAGCGTTATAGGTGTGCATGTGACTCTAAATGAATTTTCTAAGAGGAAACAAAACCAGACTTAAGTTTGTTGTAAGGTAGGATAAAGTTACACATTAGAACAAAAACTAGAGTAGCATAGTAGTGTGGTTTCAGAGAAGGAAGAAATATATGAGCTATTTGTTTTGTGAGAACAAATTGCTAAAAGATAGCACAGACCATTTTGTATCTGAATTTTCATAAGATTTACCTTGACCTGGTCGAGATTTGGTCATTCGTAGGTTATGGATAGTGGACAGGACGATAAGAATGCTGGTCTGGGCACTCAAGGTCTTCTTTCAAGAGGAGCTGGGGGTTGAAGTGGAGGCAGATTTGTTTGTGACCCTGTGTGCACAATTGTCATGTTTACAGACACAGGCTAAGTTTGTTTATAAATAGTGATGTCCTTTTCAGACAAAATAATTGCGTAATTAGTGAGACATTTCTACATTCCTGTGAATGCTTAGCATATTCAAGGAAAGAAAATTTACATTCGATGTTTGTTTTCTTTCTCTTGTTTTTGAGCTGAGCATCATATGAAATCTATCAGCAAACTACAGCTATTTTTTTAATGATTCTACAAAGACCCCTAGACATCTTTTGAAATATATGGATATACAGGTAGGGTTTGTTTGATTTGTGCAGTCGAGACAAAGTCTTGCTGTGCATATCAGAGTTGCTTTAAACTTATCTTTGCCTAATAAATGCTAAGATTATAGGTGTGTGCCATCACACTTGCTTCCAGGGTTTTAAATATTTAAAGCACTGGTTTAATGTTTAAAGCTACTATTGATAACTACTGTTGGTGACCAATCTGTGCCAGACAATTTGCAGTGTCTAATTTTAGTCTCTTACTTCCATTAAAAAGAAAATAGAATCCCAGAGAAAATCAAATTATTACATTAGCTCATGAAGCTAAAGTTTCTACCAAATCCTGTCTCCGTTCAAAGTCTTTTGATTATAACTTCTGCCTGAGTTTCATGATCAATAATTAATTGATCAGCAGACCCACTCTAGATATTAGAATCTTAGATTTAATTATGATTGTAGGCCCCTGGCTAGTATGACATCAACAGAACACACAGGGACAGTTATAAGCACTACTCACTACTCACTTCTCAATATGGCATCCATCTACTTTCCACTGGAGAGCTGACTGGAAACTTTGGCAGCTGCAATAAAGGAAATTTCTTGTTCATTTTCAACCTCATTATTTTGATACTGTTTTAGATACTTGTATGTCCATAATCTCTAACATTAGTCTATGCCCCATATTGCTGCTTACAAGTAAAATGAGAGAGTTTTGAAAACTGCTAGCCACTTTTAATTTCCAGTTAATTCTCATCAGGATGCATAATTCTGCGAAATACTAAACTAAGGGTTGCTCTACACGATGCTTGCCAAGACTTGCAACTAGTATCTTTAGCCTGCTTCTTAGATCAATATCACTGTCATTATTCCAGAATCCCTGAAATGGTGGTCACAGCTGTTATAACAAATAAATCTGCAAAAAATATCAGAGGAAAACCGTAGAAGTACACCAGTCATGCTTCTGGTGGTCATTCCAGGTCAGAGGTCTGCTCATCTCTGAGTGATTCATAGATCCCATGTCCTTCTGTCCTGAGACTTGGGCATCAACTGCTTTGAGCTGACAGAAGGGCATAGAGGAGGCAAGACTGATTGATCTTTAAGTTGAACACAGTACAACCCAAGCTACCATATACTAGGCAAGAACTGGGAACTTGCCACATGTGGCTGCAAAGCTCCCTGGATGACCTCCTCCTGAATGAAACTCTACTACTGAGAAGGGAAAAGCATCTTAATGGTCAGCTGGCAGCCTCCTGCCCACAGTATCATGAGGAGAATAAACTCTTACAAACTATGCATCTCTGAGTCCTACCTCAAGATTAATTTTCCTCCTGGGGGCTGTTTTACTAATTACTGCCCTTTGAGATTACCACTGTAAGAGATGGTTTCTCTGTGACTTTATGGAAAGTTTATCAGCTAGGGACAAATTATGTTTCCTTAAATACCTAAGGACAGACAATACAGAGCTAGATTGTCAAAATAGAAATTCACTAGACAACAAAGAAAGCAGAAATAATATAGTTAAAGGAAGTGTCGTACATCTGAATTAAAATGGCCTGGAGATAAATTTTAGGTGATACTAGCTTCCATTTCTCCCTCTAAGAACTCTACTTATTCAGACCTAATTTCCTCAGGTAGCATAGTTCATCTTGCCATTATCAGCTGGAAAAAATTAACTGCTATTACTTATCCAAGAGACCTATGTCTATAATGATCATAGAGGAGGGAAAAAACATTTCACATGCTGTAACAGTTGATGTTACAGAACCCAAAGTTGCGATTTGACTATATTAGGTTTCAAAACATTGAACACTTGTCTTTCTCCTTCACTTCCAATTAAATATGGGCATCACCACATTGACATTCATATTCCATGCTGGTACTTCTTTGCTGCTGCCTTTCCAGCTGTCTTCATTGTCTTACCATGCTTTTCTAATGACTAGGTAGACTTATCTATGGTTTGGCTGGTGGGCACGGTCAAGGATGAAAATTATGTCAATAGAGGGCAATGAAAATAAGAGGTTCACAGGATTAAACCTATTACCCTGGCCCCATTAGCACTGGTGTCACATTAACTAATCAAGCTGAGCATACCTATATGTTTTTATATGTAATTTGTACCAAAAAAAACACATAGCAAGAGCTCTCCTGGGCTTTGCATCTGTAGAATTGTTGTTCATGGAACCAAATTTGGTCTTTCTCCATGCTGAGCTATTATGGCATTTCTTCCTGTAATATATTTTCCTGTTTCTACAAAATTGTAAGTTATGCTCATAGCAGAAGAGAAGTTATTCTAAAGCATAAAAATCTATATACTTTCTATGATAACCTAACAAAAAGGACATCCCTAGAAGATTGGTCTTCCCACTGGCTCACTTAGCTTGACAGGATTGGGAATGCTCTTCCTTGTACTTTGCCCTGAATATTTGGGATGCTTTGCTCACTGACTTGTAGAAAAACTTTTCAGATTTATTTCAGTGTATTTACTTTTAAAAGAAAACACAAGTTGGTTGTGAAAACTATCAAGGATAGTAAGCACCTTGTAAAATAACAGATCTGCAAACAACGTTGAAATAAGAGTCACAGGCTGACCATTAAGGTCACTCTTTTTTCTTATGCCTGAAGTATCAAGACCCCTAGCATGGGATTTTCTCCAGAAAATGGACCTCAAACTTGGTTCTGTGTGCTTTCTGAAGGTGAATATTGAAAAGCAGCATCAAGCATGGGACTATGGTGGAGACGTATATGTAATGATAAGCTGGCTTCATCGGTCACATAACACCACTGTTCTGTCAACAGGTACATAGTGTGACAGCAGCCTAATACCCTGGAGCACAGTCAGTTTGTGGCTCCGGGTTCTGCCTTCCTTATGGTGTTATCTGACAGGGTTTACAGAACACTGAAAAAAAAAAAAAAACTAAGACCCTCGACCCTCCGAGAGGCCTCCTGATTCTCATTCAAAACTCCCAATACAATCTGTGTCTCCTAGTGTTCTCTGTGGCTGAGGAGAAAGTGGTGAGTTTTTTATAAAGTGAAACTGTTGTGCAGACATCAAATGTTCTAGAAACAAGTCTCTTGAGTATATCGCCCAGCAAGACACCAACCAAGGCTGTCAAGGAATCTCAATAGTGGAACTATATAAAAAATTGACTTTTTAAAGACAATAAATTGAAATTAGGAAAGGAATTTGCTTTAAGTTCCATAAAACTGAAAATAAATGTATATATTTGAAATCATTTTCTAGTAAAATCATTTTTATTTTGCCTTTTGCTTTGTTAGTTTTGTTTTTTTGTATATGGAACTCACTCTGTAGACCAGACTGGCCTTGAATTCAGAGATCTCCTTGCATCTGCCTCCACAGTGCTGGAATTAAAGGCACATGCCACTATTATGGGCTTTTTCACCCCTGTCTTGTTCTTCTTATTTTTAAAAGAAATAAAGATATTTTTCATAAAAACATTTGCAAGGGAATTTACTTTTTTTCTCCTAAATTCTAAGATTTAATCTTCTATTGTAATCTAGATAGTCTCATTTGCAAAATTCCAAGTTCATAGATATTTCAGTTTTAACACTTTATTTCTAATAAAACATCTATGCTTTCTAAAAATGAGTGTTTTCATTGTTTGTTTTCAATTAACATTAAAATTAAACAACACATTTTTACTTTCCTTCAGTGAGAGGAAGGATTCTAGATAATATCACTGAATTGTTAAAATTCAATCTAGGTAGGATCCCCAACACCCCAGTGCTGACCTTTGCTATTCTGTAGTTATAGCAACAAGAAGACTTCCTTCTGTCTGTCTGCTGTGTTCTCTTTCCATCGTAATGCCAGCCTTTTATATATTATTGTGTAATATGGAGAATGGTTTACATGTTTTGATTTCTTGATTTATTATTGCATTTAGCTAGACCAGCAGTTTACATGCAGATTAACAAAAAACAAAAACAAATGCAATTAATTGAAATGAAGTTGCCATGGTGTGTATATATACAGTATATACAGATATGGATTATTCTTTTAGATATTATTTTGTATCTTCTTCAAGGTTCCTTAATCAACTTGCAGTCTAACATCTCAATAATCAAGTTTACTTATCCTGTCGTTATATCTCAATCTAAGCATACAGAGAGGAAAAGAACATAAAGCAAACAGGGCCCCTTGTAGGGCAGTCATCTGATGTAAGTGTATGAAACTGAGTTGCTAAGCTAGTCCTTACAGTTTTCCTATGACCTTGGGTATTTTAAGTCTCATTTTACCAGTCTGAAATATCACTTTAATTACAGTAATTACCTATCTCACAGGGTTTGTGAGGTTTAATTAATGTTAGCAAAGTGTTAAAGCTGTTTTAGTAGAACAGAACTGTAGAAGCAAACTACCTGGAAATACCTGGAAGCCTCCCACCTTCCATAGTTCCATAGTCACACCCCTTTTCTGTGGTTTTTCAGCATGAACGTCACATGTGTTCCTCCTTAAAACTTCCACTTCCATAGTGTGGTCTTTTCTTCTTGGAATTTACTGAAAATATCCCTGAATCAGACAGGCTAGGAAATAAGAGTCCTCTCCATCGAGGAACGTCACATTCCTCTGTTCAGTCAGAATCACAAATGCCAATCGACAATTTAAATTTTGTTCTCCAAACTTCTTTTGTTTGAAGCTAAGGAGGAGTAAAAAGGACAAGACCAGGCTACAGAAACCCACAGAGACAGCTGACCTGAAAAAGGGGGGAGCTAATGGACCCCCAGACTGATAGCTGGAGAACTAGCATTGGACCGACTCAGACCCCCTGAACATGATTAGTCTAAGGGACCTCAGACAGTGGAACCAGGATGTATCCCTGGTGCACAAAAGGACTTTGGGAGCACATTCCCCATGGAAGGATACTCCCTTAACCTAGAGGCAGGAGGGAGGGCCTAGTCCCTACTCCAAATGACTTGACAGATTTTGTTGACCCCCTTTGGATGGTATCACCCTCCCTGTGGAGTGGGGGGTGGGGGTGGGATGGGAGGGTGGTCGAGGGTCATGGGAGAGAGGAAGAGAGGGAGGGAGGGAGGGAGGGAGGGAGGGAGGGAGGGAGGAGGGAAAAAATGGGAGATCTGTTTGCTCCATTCTGGAAGTGGTTCCTGGGGCCGCTTCAAAAAATGCAGCCTCAAGTTTACCAGCAGTTCGGGTACTCTTTACTGTTTAACACCTGTCCATCTAAGCCCTAGAATTTGCAATGACAGGGTTGTGTGTATTTTCACTGCCTGCTCACTGCACCGCAATGCCTGGCTGCAAAGAGCAGGGGATGCAGACATCCAACCCCTTGTTTTACTAGCCGTGCCGTGTTCTTGTGGGTCTAATTTCCACAAAGGCATTAATGGAGGTGAGAAATGACTGGGCTAGTAATCTAAGTTAATTACTAGTGTGAAAGTGATCATACCCACACTTACTAGTATTAAAAATAGCATTTCATCTTCAAAATTATATCCCATAGGAATATATTTGGGGTAAGATTAAAATCATATGCTAGTATATCTTTAGCCATTTCACCTAAAACACATTGTATTTTGTATTCCAATTTCAAATAGAATGTAGATGGCATGGAATTCTCAGTTGTATTAATTTATTGCTGCTAAGGTAGGGGATATATGTAATTTGGAATATGTAAAATAATAACCAGGAGTGACCAACCTCCTATCTGAACCTTACAGCCTCTAGGCTCTAGGTCCTGGGGCAAAACCACTGGCCTTTCTCCCACATATCTCAGTCACACTAGCAGGTCAGCAGGAAAGACTCCTACAGGAAGGCTCCACCAACAGCCCCGCCCCAGACCCTGTAACCTACAAGACCAGCTTTGCCACCAAACTTACCCATCATCCATGATCTCAGCAGCCCACTGGGACACAGACATGTAATTCACAGAGAGGACTGAGAAGGAAGACTGAGAGGATTGGATCAAGAGGCAAAGACACTGCCTCCACCAATGGGAAGAAGAGATGTAGATGTTAATACAAGAACACAGTCAACAGCATAAAGAGTATCATGGCAACACCAGAACCTCTTGGTACTACATCAGGAAGATCTGAACATCCCAAAGCAAAAGAAGCAGAAGAAAACGGCCTTAAAAATAATATGAT
Source organism: Cricetiscus sungorus (assembly GCA_030556225.1). Lineage (NCBI taxonomy): Eukaryota > Metazoa > Chordata > Mammalia > Rodentia > Cricetidae > Cricetiscus > Cricetiscus sungorus. Next base: position 36,269,508 of record JANBXA010000141.1, on the reverse strand, counting down.
CAAGGTGATAGAGGCCCATAAAGAAGAAATGAAGAATTCCCTTAAACAAATGGAGGAAAAGACAAAAAAAAATTGGGGAAAAAACAATAACTAAACCAAGAACACAGATTGAACAGTCATTGTAATATGATTTTTCATTTAGAATAACCATTTAGAGAACCCATTGATCACAACCCAGTCTCTGTGTCCATTGCTAAAATTTTGTAACTGTCTTTTCTTGAAGTACAGTTTTTTTTGTTTGTTTTTTTTTCTTTTTTCTTTTCTGCTGTAACTTGCCTCAGTTGAATTGCATGGTGACAAGACAGCTTTCCCTTTGAAATGTTTATATTTTTCTATTTTTAAAAACTCCTATACCTGCAAACTTTGGATCACACTGTGTTAAGAGCAAACAACTCTACTTTCCAGTGGTAACACCGACTGACTTACCATCTTCTTTATTAAGTATCAAGAGTCCACAATTGGAATAGTGACAGCAAAAACAATGTTTATATGCTTTGCTGTTCACTACTGCTCTTGGAGAAGTCCAGATGTGAAAGTTCTTTAGTAAATTCATTCTTCAGACACAGATGGAAGGTTGTCAGAATGCTGCTGAACCCACAGCAGGGACACTTAAACTCACTGGTTGAAATTATGAGTTCAAAGCAGAGCTGGCTCCAGGCAAGGGAAAGTCATGGCTTACCAATGCTATGGGTCACGTGAGTTCTTCTGTGCTTACCGAGTCATCCCTTCACCTTGTCTCCTCCATCAGAATATTTTCCTCAAAGTCACCACTGCACCAGGTTCAGGCATCATAGCTAGACATAAAGATAATAAGAAAAAGGTTTTGTGATGTGTCTAAATATTTGGCATGAAAAAGTTGCACGGAATTCCTTGGAGATAAAATTAGGCCATGTGTCCACATATTAAACCAACCACTCTCAACAACAATAAGACTGGCATTGCCTTCTAAACATGTGTCATTTATGGGACTAGAGATGGGATCCTCCTGTATAACATGACAGAGTTGAGGATAGGGACTATGCTACTGTTAAGGTGTCAAGGAGATTCTAAGAGAGTCATTGTTTCTGGTTAGACAAATATCATTGTATGCTGCCTTGGGGAACTGGAACATCACTTGATTTCCACTTAGAAAGGCTACTCAGATTTAAGCTTCATGAATCATGCCAAATTATGTATAAGAGAAAGTTTGAATTAATAGGAGTAAGTTCTTTAGTATGAGCAAGTTAGTGAATTATAATATCACTTATTAATGCCTATAAATTAGGTTAATTTTGAATATCATGGCTTTCTGGGGAGTTTTGATTTCTCTACTGATTTCTATTGATTCATATCTGTGTTTATGGTCTTAAGGCCCTTTGTGCTATGCTTTACAAATCATGGACTGACTAGCTGTGTTTCTGAAGTATAAGTGATATGAGCCAAAATTCTCTGAATATGAAGAGAAAGAGAAAACAAATGGAAAAGTTGAAGGAAATCAGGTTAAGAGGAATAAAATTTTAGCAGCATAGCGGATCTTGTTCTATGCTTTGGTCCAGTTTGAACATTTTCCCATAATGCCTTCTGCCAGCCCTCAAATCTCATGCCCTAACATAATTGCAAAGTATTATAAGCAAAGTAAATAGCCAGTATTTAAATTTTCAAGTTGATCCCCAAACCGACTCAAATTTGCAAAAATCTGGCATAATTTAAAAGTAAATAAATAGAAGCAACGCTTAACAGAAGGTTCCCAACATAAACAAAGCTGTGCACGTTTTATTTATTTATGGGATCCTGCAAAGTGTCATATTCACTTAAAAATAGTCAGCATGAGAGTGATTGATTTTTAAAAATTGAATAGAATTCAGTAAACGAGTATTTTTAAAATTAAGTAGTTTGGTAAGAGGAAGGGAAAATGGCTTTTGGATAATATTGTACTTCAGAAAACATTTGTCTATTCAGATTTTTTTAAAGGTTGACTGTGAGAAAATAAGCCTGTATTTTGCTGTTGTAGTTTTACCAAAAATGCATTAGAATTGAATTAGAATTGTAAGTACTCTCACCACACATATAGTAACTGTATGTCTCTTGAGATTGAGTGTTAAATATAAGTGTAATTATTCTACTTCAATCTTTTTCATTCAATAAAATTTTACCATATTCTGAAACAAAATGTAATGAGTTAAAAATCCTATGCTGCTGGAATTTTTAATTTACTGTTGTTTCTTCACTCAGCTAATAGTCTTTCCTCTCCAGACAGGATTGTTCTTTAGCACATTTTCATTAAATAAATATTTCTTGAACATTCACTACATACATGATATAGTGTCAAGTGCTGAAAAATTGCTCTTAGCTTAACATACAGTACTCAGACAACATTAACACACACATGCACACGCACACACACACTCACACACACACACACACACACACACACACACACACACACACACACAAAATCTAACAACAATGGCATCTCTTCTTTTATAAAGGGGAGTACTACAAGTATTTATATGACTGTGAGTCAAATATGACAAGAAAACGTTCTGGAAACTTCCATAGTATAAGTCTCCAAGAATGACTTCATTCAAGTCTTCTTTAAGTAGAAGGACTAACAGGAGAGGAAGGGAAAAGGAGTATGATGTGAAGGAAACAGAAATCAAAAGCTGGACAAGCACAAGCACACAAAGGCTGTGCTGCTGAATATGGCTACAGTGATTAGAACTTTCAAGAAACAAAAACAGTGATAGTGGACAAGACACCAGAACAGAATCACATTGTATATAACATTCAAAGTTACATGACAAAGGGGGATTTAAAATGTTAAGGATCTCTGTAGTCAGCTGTGCTTTTTGGTTGCATGGTTTGCTCTGAAAGAATCCTGCTGACTAGATTTGGCTAAGATGACTTGGATGGAAGGGACGTTCTGTCCCTTAAGGACATTTTAGATTCAGCTAAAACAGGAAGGAGACTCTACAGGCAATGCAATGAACGTTTAGAATTGATTTAAGGTACACAGGAGCTTCCTGAGGCAAGGAAGGTGATTCAGAAAAGTCATTGATAATGACAGGAGATCCCCCAAAGAAAGGTACTCCTGCATTGATAAGTGGTCCACAGAAACAGTGATGTTTCACCCTCCTCAAAGAAACTGCTAAGGTTCAGCCCTTGCGTTGCATCAGCAGGTCAACTTTGGCAAATTTCCATTATTCACACTACTGGGAGTATGACTTCATTCCTTGTTAAATGTCCAAACTATGGTTTATTTTATAGAAAATTATTATTTATTTTATGTGAAAATTATAAATGAGAGGCTCTTACTGCATATTTCAAATTGCTCATTTAGAAGCCAATCATTGCACCAATAATCATTTGCCCCACCCCCCATAAAAAGGGTTTTAAAGGCATTGTGATTCCATGCATAGATATATAGTCAATAGCATCTCTCTTCTGGTCTCTAGAAATTAAGATGTCAAAAGCAGACTGAGAATTGTAACCCTTGCATATTCATTACCACATTCACCTCCTATTCTTCTGACCAGTGATCATCAATGTTTCTGTTAGTGCATTTTTTCATTATTTTTGTGAAAACTAGAAACTCTAAATTCCAAAGACCTTGTTTATTTTTCACATTCTAGTTTTCATATGGTTCTATATACCTACTATTAATCGTCTATGTGCCCTTAACTCCTGAGTGTTATCCATTATTATCGAAATCATCTCTTTCCTCCTCAGGGCCCATGGGAGTCGCTTTATCTTCTTGTACTGACTGCAATGCATTTCATTTGGGAATATTATATACCACATTGTTCTCTTGAGAAGTCAAAGGGAAGGTTTCATTCTTTCTCCTCATCATCACTTCAGAATATCCTACTCTCTGTAAGCTTTTCACTCCCTTGCTTTAGCATTATGAGCATCATGCCACACCACCACCACCTATATGTGGTTTAAGTCTTTTAAAGAACTCTGGGCTCCTCTTACATCATTGAGAAACATTCACCTTCAGCTCATGGCTTACTCTGCTACAATTCCGTTTTAGATTCTGAGGGTTTTTAAGTCCTTGGTACAATACAATGGGCTCAAGTCCAGTACAATGAACATCTACTACTATTTCAAAATTTGGTGATCACACTCGAGACCAATCACCTATCTTTCTAGATCATTTTTTTAAAGTTTTGATTCCCAGATATCCTTAACCACCACCCCAGAATGTACAATTTATTTGACCCCTCCCACATTTTGCATCCTTTCTTCACACCTTTGCATCCCTGTATCCCCATTATAGAAAATCTCTTGCAAGCATTTTCAAATTTACATTATCAATCAACTTGAATACATTATTTTTATAGACCTCAACAACTTGACTTTCTAATGATTAATGCAGTTAGAGAAAATCGTTTACCTTGACAACACAGAGCTCAATGACCTTCACTCCTCTGTCTATGACTAGAACAAACAATTTTTGAGTCTACATTTCATGTTATTTTGCTACAGTTGTTCACATAGGTTTTTAATGATACAGCATTTATAACACTTTAATTCCTTCTTTGTTTTATATTTTTTATCTTCAAATATATAACACTACCTCCCTAATCTTTATTCCAGTTTCTGCTTTATTTAGTTAATTCATAAAAGTCACAGGAAGAAAACTTCCATAGGCCCCCTTTCACATTCTGCTCACCATTAATGATCATTACTCATTTAATGTTCAAACCCACCACATTTTCTCTATACAAAATATACACTACCTTTGCTCAAGAAATTCACTACAGAAAGGTTTCCTTCCCATCATAAATTATTCCCATCAGCTCATTCATTATCATTGCTACACAAAACGCATTTGCTTTGCTTTCCTAGTTAACCTCATCCCTCTACCACAGCTCCATTCACTCCTTTGGCAGTAAAATTTCACCAAAGAGCAGATGAAAAGTAATGTTTTCTTTTCCGCTGTGTGCATTGAGCCAGTTTCAGTTAGACCCCAACAGAGATTTCCGATGCTTGCCCTTTGCTAATTTTTTCTCACAATCTTTTAAAAATTTTATTAATTCTTTTGAATTTTATTTTTTATTCCAGCCACAGTTCTCCATCTCACCCCTCCTCTATATTCCCTTCCCCCACCTTCCCAGTTCATCCCTCCCAGCAGGCAAAGGCTCCCAGGGAAAGTCAACAAAGTCTGGCACATTAAGTTGGGGCAAGACCAAGCCATTCCCCTTCCCCTCAGCATGAAGGCTGAACAAGGTATCCCACTGTTCCTCCCCGCAGGCCTCCCGGTCCTACGGCCATGGTCCCACCACCACGTGAACCCCAAATAACATTCAGAGACTCTGTATTTGATTAAACCGCAATATCCCACCACAGGAAATGGGCTCCAAAAAGCCAGCTCATGCACCAGGGATAGATCGTGGCCCTACTGCCTGAGGCCACTCAGATAGTCGAAGCTTCACAATTGTCTTCCACATACAGAGGACCTACTTCAGTTACATGGAAGCTCCACAGCTGTTAGTCTAGAGTTCATGAGTTTCCATGAGCTCAGTTTAGCTCTCTTTGTAGATTTCTCCATTATGATCTTGACCTCCCTTCTTATCTCACAATCTTTGAGATCAGAAATTTGAGCATTTTAGTTGGGAGCTCAAAGTCTCTGTGAAGTTTCAAGCTGTAGGCTGTGCTGTAGATAACATTCAAGCTGCATTGATGGCAGGTTCTAATATCCATCAGACTTTTGCATCAGCAACTTCTCTGGAGGTTTCCTCCATTGCCCTGCCAATGAAATCTCTGTATTGGGTATCTCTGTATTGGGCTGTTGTTGTCTTGTAGCTATCTTTCCTCAGACTATCCAAGGGGAAAAAAAAAGCACCCATGGCAGAAGTCATAGTGTTATAAAATAACTTTTGAAGCTATATCCATTATACCTTCTATATTTTATTAGATGTCAGTCCATACTCTAGCCATATTCAAAGGGAGAGGATAGCACAAGTATGTTAATGCTGGACTTCCTCTGGAGTGTGCCAATTGCATAAAATAAGTAAAAACTTTCAACTGTAAGAGGTAAAATTCAACATCATAAAAAGTGGTGGGAAAACTTATAAGAGGTTAAGACTTAGAGTCATAAATTAATAGGATTTTCTAATTTCTTTTTATATAAATTTTATTTAAATCTTATTTTGCATATCAATCCCAGTTCCCATTTCCTCCCATCATCCCATATGCACCCACCAATCCCCCCATTCCATACCCTACCCACTCCCCAGAAAGGGTGAGGCCTTCAAGTAGGGATCATCAAAATCTGTCCTGAATGGCCTGCTCCTATTTTATATACCTCTCTAGAGCTGGAATTAAAGATGTGTAGTTCCAAGTGCTGAGATCACTTTTATGTGAGTGTTTCTCTTTAAGACTGGGTCAGTTTCCAGTTTCATGTAGCTCAATGTGGCTTTGAACTACAAAGATCCAACTTCTTTTCCCTTGAGTCCTGGGATTAAAGGGGTGTGCCACTGCCACCTATATGTATGGCTATCTAGTATGGCTTCTGAGATTAAACGTGTATAGCATCATTGCTGGCTCTGTTGCTTGTGGCTAGCTTTGTTTTCTGTACCCTCAGACAATCTTCAATAAATCATAAACAATATATCTCTACAACAAAATTCAGAAGGCAAATCTCCATTCTGGACTTGTGATGGGAGATGTCATTCTGTAAATATGTTTCTTGTATTGGTTAATGAATAAAGCACTGTTGGCCAATAGGAGACAAGAAGGAAGAGGAAGTAGGAAGGAGGTGTCAACTGGAGAGAGCAGGATGCCAGCCCCTCTCTGGTAAGATGAGACCATGTGGAAGTACGTAGATTAATAGACATGGGTTAATATTTAAGACAGAGCTAGCTGTTAAGAAATTAGTACCTGGCCAACAGAATTATATCAAATACAGAGTCTCTCTGCATGTTAATTGGGGCTGGCGTGGCAATGGGACAACACCGGCAGGGAAAAACCTGCTGGTAACAGACTTGTATATATAACTTCTTATCAGGCACTGTTCTCCCTCAATACTCCCCAAACTGAATGCTGAATTAATAACACCTCCAAAATTGGAGATAAAAATCTTGCTGTCATTCTCTATTCCTTGTTATCTCTACAATGGTTACTATTCTATGTCAACTCAATTGAAAAGGGATATCTTGCTATCTGGTAAAAACATTATCACATAAAACTGCTGGGGTGTTCCTGGGAAATCCCAGTGTTTAATTTGCAAACATTATTCCTATCGTGTTGGTAGCCGTCGTGCAGCATGTGGAGATCCTGAAAGGAAGGAGAATATGGAGAGGGAAAATACTTCTCTCACCATGGTCTAGAAGATCTATTATCACTTACTTTCATATATCACTGCATTTATGGCACTTTGAACTTAGACTGTGACTCACAGTTGTACTCCCCAGGCTTCTGAGCCTTCTGCTTGAACTCAGTATATATATGGACTCCTCGGGTTCTGAAGCCATGTCAGCCAAACCTCCATATCACATTTCTCCTTTGCTTCAGTTTTCACACAGAATCCTGACTTGTACAATCTCTTCTAAGTCAAATTAATCTGCAAATCTTAATTTTGTCTCTTCTAAAGTATATTGATCCCTCTTTGTCCCACCCAATTCGAGGCAGTGTGATTTTTTTACATACAGTTGATCTATTTTCCCTCCATAGGGTTTATTGACTTTTCTAGTAAAATATACCATGCTACCTCAATGTTTCTCACATTTCAATGAAGAAAACCCTCATTCTCCAGTGGCTTTGAACTATGCTGAGCTCTTCCTAACCCTTGTCCTCCACTAAGAGGCAGTTTTCAATGTCATCTCTCCTTCTACTTGCCTTCGCACATACAATGTGGTGAATTGAAGAGGCTTGCCTCCATAGTTTTCAATTTGGAATGACTATGGATTGCCAATAAACTGTGGTGTATGTTATAAAATGCTGAGTCATCTATTGTGACTACATCATGAGTCATTTGTTTTGCCAAAGAATTGAATTCTTTTCTCTGCCTTATGGTTCTTGAGAGGAGTAACTACCCAATACCTTAAAGGCTCATCAAATTTGACCTGTGATCTTTGTACTGAAGTCATTATAGAATGCAGACTCTATAGTGAATGTGTGGAACTAGGGCACCTGTCAGCCAGATGGCAATAAAAACCTAAACCTTCAGCAGGCACAGAAGGAACACTTTTCAGGCTATTACATTTAGTTGCAGTAAAATTATTAAAAAATTTGGAGGCATAAAACTGAGAGTAGACACTAAAATATTTATTGCATGTCAGGTCCACCATCTCAGGAGTTTGAGAAATTGTGGCAATGGTAATCTTAAGGAATTTTGAATAGGGTGCTTATTTCTGGGGGCCACTGGTATATTCCAGAATGGTGGGGGAGACCTGAGGATGACCAATCATTAGTATAAAGAGGGTCTTCTGTGACCAGGGAAGGACAAAGACTGCAGATTATACTTTATTTAGAGAGGAACTAAATGCTGGTATGGTGATTTGAATGTATTTGGCCTCCATAAGATCATAGAGAATGGCACTTTTAGGAGGGGTGGTCTTGTTTGAAGATGCTGGATGACACAAACTTTTAATTCATAACTTGAGGCTGGTGGGCACATCTTTAATCTGGGCCACAACTTCTGTTGGAAGTGTGTGACTGTGGGAGCCAGCTTTGAGGTCTTTTTCCCAAGTTTCACTCGATGTGACAATCAGTGGGCATCCTGTTGTCTCTGAGTCAAGATGGGGCACTCTCAGCTCTTGCATGTATGCCTGCATACCTCTATGCCTCCTTGCTTCCCACCGTGATGGATTGAACCTCTGAAACTGTAAGTAAGACACCACAATTAAATGTTTCCTTTATAAGAGTTGTTGTGGTTCATCTTCAAAACAGTAGCAAACCCTAACTAAGACAGCTGTGGACCTGGAATTCCTAATGCTAGGAGAATTCTCCAGCTCAAGAATGGAAGGGAGAAGGATTCTGAAACCTATGACATAGATACCTGAGTTGAAGCGCTACTAAATGTTAAATCCTCAGATTCTTCTCAGTCCTTGGAGACTCTCCTTAATTAGTGGACTGGTCTATCTTTGACTGTGGCCTCTTCTTTGCAAGATTAAATGTACTTTCTGTAGAATAGATAGCCAATCCCATTCTGCTCCATCTCTAGCCATATCCCCTGACTCTGCATGACACTAAGCCAATAACTAAGATTAAGTCACAGCCTACTTCATTTGGATAATCTACTAAAGTACCACAGGGGTTGTAACCTAAAGAAAAACTAGTCAACATATGTTATAAGGATCTAGGATAACAAACATGGGATTCAAATGTGAGAACGCTGAATAAAAAATGTGCATCTACACAAGAGTGTCCTCCCAGGTTACAGCATTTGAAATTGGTGAAAGTCTCTGGAAGGGAAGCTAGGCAAGGTGCTACAATGAGCACCTTTCACAGGAGCCTGGAAAAATCAATGGGCTCCACTGCACAAAGTGGAAGAGTCAGAACAGTTTAAGCTACATCTGTAAAACATCAAAGTCTCACATAAGTGGGCATTGCTGAGTCCGGGAACCTACCAGACCACTATGATCTCTGAGGGAAAATTCCATGTACCAAAGGAAAAATGACATCATTAGCCACACTGATAATAACCAGACTCTTTGATAGCAGTGGGACCCATAGGGTCCCTAATTAATGGAGACAAGGTGGCGATGCTTAGCTGTCACACTCCAGTTGGTACAATTATCATAATGAGTAGTAGCATCAGAATGGCAGGCAGTAGGAGGCCTACAGAGATCTAGAGAGGTAGAGAGGAGACTGGAACATATGTAAGCGTGAGATATGTATACATCTACACTAGTTACAATGCATGCAGCAAAAATGAAGGAAGATGGAGGCTGAGGGCAATTACACACACACACACACACACATACACACACACACACACACACACACACACACACACACACACACAACTGTTCACCTCTTACTTATATTCCACATCTAAGTCTGTCTTTAGGCCTGGAGATTGCTGGCAGAAAGAAAGACGTAGTACTTTTTTCCAAGAATAAAGAAAGCTGAAACACCACAAAACAAAACAAAAACCAAACAAACCAAAGCAATGATTCCTATAGTGTATCTCAATCAGACTACCAGACTTTAATATTTCCTAGTGTAATTACACAAGGAGTAAAAAGGAAAGAAAAATGTTTCAAAGGGTTTGATAGACACAGGTCCCAGTTGACAGATACCTAGAACCATGACCATCATTATAGTTATCTGTTTTGAGTAGAGTATGCTTGATAGTCAAATTCCAGCTGTGGCCCACAGTGGATTTGACACAGTTTTTTTTTTTTTTTTTACTTATTTGATCAAGGAATGCACAACTGAAGCAAATCTGATAATCCTTGGGAAATGTCCTATCATGGATCTCTGGGCTCTAGGCCAAAAGCTCCCGTCCTGCTAAAGACAAAGGCAAAGTTTCTACACTGACGACTTACTATGGTGGTGGATGTACTGACAGAGAAACCAAGGCAGAGTAGGCAAAGATGATTGCAATCCTGAAGGACATAGAAGACTCAGGATGATTTGTCCAACTGTATTTCAATTTAATTCTTTAGTCAGCTCTCCATAATATCTAGGTGGATCCTAGGTTTACAGTTTACTGAAAACTCAACAAACAAATGAAAGCTAACATATACTTGTTTTGCTAGTATCAATTAATAATAGTTCATGTTCAAGGGGCTTATAGTAACATTTGGCTAGCTGCTATTTTACATTTCTTCAAAACAAACTATGTCTCAGTTAGGGTTTTAGTTGCTGTGAAGAGAGATCACAACTATGGCATCTCCTATAAAGGAAAACATTTAACTGGTCTGACTTACATTTTCAGAGGTTTACTCCAAGTCACCATGTGTGACATGGTGGCATGTAGGCAGACATACTGCTGAAGAAGTACCCGAGAGTCTTACATTTGCAGGTAACAGGATGTAGTCTGTCTTGATAAGCATGGCTTGAGCATATACGAGACCTCCAAACTTGCCTCCATGGTGACACACTTACTCCAACAAGACCACATACCTCCTAAAAAGTGCCACTCCCTTGCAGATTTTATTTTCTTTTAAACCACCAAAAACTGCAAGAAACATTGTATGTTCCCTTTGATGGACAACAGTATATTTTGACAGTCTTAAATTAGTACTCAACTATTCTGTCCTGAATTAAGGTTGAAGGTATGTAAGCTATAAATTCTTGCAGTCAAGTGGGTCATGTTCACAGAGAGAGAGAGAGAGAGAGAGAGAGAGAGAGAGAGAGAGAGAGAGAGAGAGAGAGAGAGAGAGAGAGAGGGCTTCCTATAGGGTTCAGCGGGCATCTCCAGGTATTTATTTAAAATAGGTGCCAGCATTTCATGTGTCTGCTAGTATCCGCATGATCTCCCATTGCTGTTCTTCCCAGAGAAGCCTTCAAAATATCCCTGAGTGAAAATCCAAGTCTGAAACTCTGCTTCCTGGGAGAAGCCTTCAACAACATTTAACAGTATTTATTTATTATCATTTTATTCCTTCTTTTTTTTCTTGCTTGTATAACATGAGCCTTGAGAGCAGGAATTTTGTTGTTTTCCTTCTTTCTTTCTTTCTTTCTTTCTTTCTTTCTTTCTTTCTTTTTCTTTCTCTCTTTCTAGAAAAACATCCCCTCAACCTGAGAAGATCCTAGCCTATCAAAAACATTAGATGAGGAAATTGAATCACTTTATATTTTGGAAATTATATTTGTTTTCACAACACTATGGTGCCTCTAAAGCCACCTTCCTTCCACAACAACTTTTCTGTGACTTAAAACTTATCAAACCTACTCTTTAAAACTATTGGTCTCAATTAAAATATACACAGTCATCATTCTGAGACTTACTGTTCATTTTTAAAGTTTTGTAATTTTCTAAATTACACTCCACATACATCCGAGTTTTCTGCTCCAAGAGACATGAATAATGGGAAGGCAATGTCACAACCACAGCTGATTCTTTCAGGCCTCAGCATTGCATCAGCACATTCTAAAGTTGACCTTAACAGGCCTTGTGTTCTTTTGATAGTTTTAACCCTTTGCTTCTGTGGATTACCCTATACTACTTTTAGACTAATCATTTACCTCATGATCTTGAGATTCTACATTTCTCTTTATGTATCTATAGTTGTTTATAAATATGTTTATATCTTTTGGCTTTGGGCATACTTTGTTTTAGGTATTATGATGGGTAGAAGTACCACCCAAATGTCTCTTCACCAGAGAACACAGAAGCTGGGAGCAGGGTGTGTGGGTAGGGAAAATGGTGGTCACACATGCACTCTTGGTCCCATTGGTGACTGTTACTTGCCAAAAGCTACTTCCTGGATACATCATTACCTGAGCACCCACCCACATACAGTGACTTATGAAATTCTTTTGCCCAATGGAAGAACACTATGATGATGAGCATTTCAGCTAAGATTCTCATCTGTCCTGCTTTATAACTGAATTTTGCATTCTTCCCAGTATTATTTACCAAGGCAAATTCAAAATGTTCCCAAGTAAGTACACAAAACCTAAACTCTATCTCATGCTCTGCTTCCAGGAGACCCCAAGCTGTGAATAGTTCATATTATATTTTTATCTCTGCATCTCACTATAGTAACAGACCCTGTGTCAGGCAACAGACATATATCTAATAATTTCTTTTTGATAACTGTGATTTTCTAAGGTTTGCTTGGACTAATTTGTTCATTCTAGTGCTTTTAAGTTGTTTTTGTTAATCAGCTTTGTACGTGTGTTCATGTTTGTGGGTCAATGCATGTATCCATGCTATTAAACACTCGGAGGTCAAAGAATAACCTATGGAGTTGTTTTCAGACACCACCTACCTTGTTCTTTGAGACAGGGCCTCGTATTGGCCTGAGGCTTGTTTATTAGGCTGGGCTGGATGTCCAATGGGAACTGGGATCACATGCATTCTTCAGCATATTCATTACGTTTGCGTGAATTCTGACCTGGAACTCAGGTTCTCATGTTTGGATGCCAAACTTTCCAAATTCTGTCTTCTAAGACCCTGCAAATTTTTAGAACAAAAATTCTGAAATAAATACTCCCAACATAGACCAATTTAAGCACAAAATTACTTCCAAAGATCCTATTATCATTTTCACTAATGAGTTCTTCATTGTTTGAAAAAATCTTTAGAAGTTCATTTATTTCACCTTATGCCTTTTTCCCCCACTATTAACACAGGCCAATAACTTAAGAAATTTTTGGTGGTGCATATAGAATTAAATGTCTTCCTATTTTATGCCACTCCTCTTTTTCTGATTTTGTGAAATATAAGAAAATATGCTATAAATATTTATTTAATTTAATGAAATAATAGCAGTTTACTCTTCTATAAGTTTAGTCCACATGCACTGAGAAGGATTTTAATGGTATAAAAATTGAAATAATAAAGAATAGATTAGAATCCCTTATATAAAATATTACATAGACAATATACAGGAAACTTAAATTGTTCTGAGCCTCTTGGTTTGTGAAATAGCTATGCCTGATAGATTGAGTGAGAAGCAAAGATTTTGTAAGTTAACTTTCTTTGCAGAGGATTTTACATAGAGAAAATGGTCTATTAATCACTATAATTATTTTTTCATATGCTTGGATTTCCTTTCAGGTGTGTGTGTGTGTGTGTGTGTGTGTGTGTGTGTGTGTGCATGTATGACTATACTCACTTTTTCCCCTTAAAAGTTGTTAATTTTGAGAGAAATCCACCTCTATTCTGCATTGTAAAAGTAAAGAACTGTGTCATGTGTGGGCTTAATAATAAATAAATAATGAGGAGTATTTACCTCCTTATAGAATGTCCATTGTGTTGATCACCATCAAAATAGTTCTGCACCAAAATTAGAGAAGTATATATCGATAAAACCTCTGACTTAAATCAAAACTTAAACAAAAACAAACAAACAAAAAAGCAAATGTGTCCACATACAGAAGTCATAGTTTCCAAGTCAGTTCACATCTAAACGGGGATTCTTGCTTTGATGTATAATTAATTAGTGGTATTTTTTCTTTCCTCCCTTCCTTCCTTCCTTTCTTCCTTCCTTTCTTTCTTTTTTTCTTTCCTTTTTTTTTTTTTTGCCCAGAAATCAAGTTCCTTACCTGTGGGAACCCATGAGTCTTTTTTAACACTGCAGCAGAAACAAAAAGAGGAATTTTGTTCTGTTGTTGATTGTTTCAGTTTTTCCTGGTTTGCATTATAAATGATGCTGAGGTCTGTTACATAGTTCCAATACTTCACATTTTTTTCTTCTTCTCTGCTTTATATTTTTCATATTTGACAGCATTTATCCATTGATTTTATCAGCTTTTCCTTGGAGCTTTCTTCTTGAATTACCTCTTCTACCCTGTCTAGCAACCCTGCTAACCCATGTTTATGGCGCTCTGACTCCTACCATCCTTCATCTTCTTTTCAAGCAAAAGTAGATAAACTCAGCCTAGAATCTCTTACCTGTTGGAACGTGAACCATAAGTTGGAAACAGTCAGTGGATGTGGTGAGAATAACAGAAAGCCTCTAAGAGAAAATACAAAGGAGGTAAAGAATTCTGAGACGTCTCTCAAAACCTTCACCCTATCTTCCAGGCAGCAGAAGATGAATCCAGGAAGGAGCCAACAGTGATCTACATTTGTGGGAGAATCCAGAACAAAAGATTCACCACACATTAGTAAGAAGCTACCTAGTAGCATTGGGGATGGGTTGTTAGAACATTTAGTAGCATGTTGGATATTTACTTGGCACTTTTATATTAAACATACCAATTCAATAATATCCTTATTAACTTGCATTTGATGGTTCACAACCTAAGATGGTGTTATCCCACTTTGGGGCATTTACAATGGGTAGGTACATTTTCACTATTAAAGTGATGGACAGATAAATATCCCTTACATAATAATGGCAGTCATTGAAGATGTAAACTGTGGAATTCCTGAAAATTCAGTCTAATGAAGAATCAGTTTATGCAGATTGCCACCAAGGCTGCAATTGAGAAATACAGCAGCATGGATAGAGACAGACTGTCAGTTGTGACCCCCTAATTTTACATATTACTGATAACGAGCTACCTTTAGAAAACACAGCAGTTACTACAGCTCCATCCCCTCCACCTTTGGCTGTGTAAATAAATTCTCTACATCTCAAAGCTGTCTGTTCAGTGTCAAGGAGAATGGTCAAAATAGCTCCTTATTATGCAAAGTCTTATATAAAACAAATAATGCCCAGCTGAGTCAGCTGCCTTCTGCTTCCTCATCAGATAAAGGTTCTTGGTTTGTTTGCAGAAGCATGCACAGGCGCTCACACACACACACACACACACACACACACACACACACACACACGCATACACACTTCTGCATGCACATGCACACACACGCATACACACTTGTGCACGCACATGCACACACATGCATGCACACTTGTGCATGCACATGAACACACACATGCATACACACTTGTGCATGCACATACACACACACATGCATACACACTTGTGCATGCACACGCAACACACTAATGAAACAACTCCTCCCCGATACAGAGACACAATGTCCCTTAAACGAAAGGTTTCTCAGAAGATTCACATGTATCTCTGAACATAAGCATGAATGGAAGCACATCCACAGGTTGTCATTGCAAACTCCTAACCTCAGCAAATCAGACTAAGCTTATCAAAAGAAAAATACTCAAGAGAATTTTAATAAATACGTAAATGGCAGTTTATTGCAACACCACTGTGCATCTTCACATTGAGACACAGATGGCTGAGAGGAGCCTGATCATCAGAGCAGCGTGGGGACCGTGAAGAGCAAATGTTGATCACACTGGCTGAAACTTCTTTTTCCATCTGCAAGGGGTTTCAGTTGTTTGGGGGAAGTCTTCTTAAGACTTTGTGAGTGGTGAGAGATTTAGACACTTACATCATAATTTGAAGATTGCACCTGATGGGTTGAGTAATTGGCACCAATGGACATGCTCTGAGTACAAGTTCATGGACTTCTGGGATGGGGGTTGGTTCAAAGGTATTCAACTTATCCCTTCCTCTGTGATATTTATCTTTGAATAAGTACAATTTTCTTTTATAGTTTCAAATTCAAATATTTGAATATTTTGTTTCCAAGTGACTAGTTACTTAGAATGTTTACTTAATATCTGAATATTTCTCATTTTATTTTGAAACTCGTAGCAATAGCAGTGATTTTTGCTTCTAGACTTCTAAGGTGTAGGGGAGGGTGTTCATTCTCTAACTGACTTCCTAGACTTGTGTGGCTTTTAATTTCATCAAAATTCCAGATCTGTAAATTCATATATCTGCCTGTCAGTCAATATTCGTTTCCTATTTCATGGAAAATCAAACCTGAAAAGTCCAAATGAGCTTATTTTAGGCCATTTCAGTTGACTATAAAGATGCTATATAAAAAATAATCCTGAAAACAATAGCTCAAAATGATAATTATTGTCTCTCTCATGATGGCAGGCTGGCTGGAACTCTTTCGCTTTATTCTTATACCCTTCAGCAGGGTTATGGGGTTACAGTGCTCTAGTAGATTGTTCCAGCTTTGGGTTTGAAGAATATTACTTTCCCTGTGAAAACTTCTGATGAAGAGTGTTCCAGTGAGGAGGGTGAAAGAACCATTGTGGTATGATAGAGTGTAGAGATGACATATTGGCACCTCTGTCACATTGCCTTGACTAAAATAAGTCACATGACCATATACAGCATCCCTCTAAAGGAAGAAATATACATATTGTGACCCATAGGTTGAGAACTTCTGGCTTAAAGAGATGTGCATAGTGCAGCAGGTGAAGGATGCATATGGCCCTATAGGACAGGTCACTGCTTTCTATCTATCACCACAGAGACATTGTTTTGGCTTGCTTGCAAAAAGATTCTCACAGAAAGCCATTTTCTTGTTCAGCTAAACCACAATGACAATTACTTACATGTATGACACCTGTTTTTCAATGGGTGTTAGAAACATAATGTCAAATTTATGAAGGACACATCACCTCTCCATTTTATATGTAAAACTTGGTCTTTAAAAGATATACTGACGTAGACAGACACTTGTATATTATTCATGATAGAGCAGAAATTTGAATTCATGACATTTTGTTTCTCAAGCCTGTGTTCTAGTCTCAGTTTATTAAATATCTACTCATCTACTATTTTGTATAAATTGCCTTGTTCATGGAGTGTTATCTTTTCTATAATCAGCATGGCAGAATGCATTTACTCTTATCCATTGTTGCAAAGCAGACATATCTTGTAGATGTCATGCTAGTACCTATTAAAACATCCCATTTTTAAAGATTATGAAGTGCTTTTATGAATAACAAGAAACAATAGATATATTTAGAGAGAAAAGTACATTGTTTAGATACGTAAAAAAGAAAATACTTTTGTTAATAATAAAGATGAACTACAAAGACACGGATTAGAAAAAGAGATAACTGATAACTTCTAGTCCAAGTGACAGAACAAAATGACAAATAAAATGTCATAGACAGCCTAGAAGTCAAAGTGAGGACAGAGGTGTGTGATGCATACTCACTAGACTTGGATGATTGGTTGAGAGGAAAATGATATGCACAGTTTTCTAGCTGAATGTACTCAAAGTATTCAATGGATTGATATATCTCAATGAAAACATGAAAGAGAGAACAGATTTGAGGAGGAAGTGTGGAGCCAACTACTACATATGTGTGAGATATGGAGGAGGGATAAGACACAGCCAAGGAGATGGTGAGTCAGTATATGGTACAACCAAATCCCAAGCATTTGATAGCCAACACATTTGATCTGTAGGGAGTTTCAGTTCCTCACTATTTGTGGGTTTTGACTCATGGAGCTGGCAGTCAAATGGATTTATATACAACACTTCTCAGAAGAACATATCTCCCATGGCAAGACAAAGTCCTCGAAATTCTTTCGTTTTAGTTGAAAAACAAACTTTTCAGTTGCTGATTGTTTTAGTTTGTCGTAGAAATCTTTATGTATTCAATGCTCACCAGCATGGTTCTCACCTAGCGGTTTTATGGTTCCACGATCATAGTGGCATAACAATCTGGTATTGCCTTCTGGATTTTGTCAGCACCTAACAACTAGCTGAGTCTTTAGGGTCGACTATGAGCCTCAGGAAACACATATTTGCCATATGATAAAGGAGCAATGTAATTTGTGGCTGACAGTGAGTCACATTGGAGTAGTGAAATGATGTTCTACTCCACAATATCACACTTACCAATTCTCCTCACCCATTCCCTGTATTGACATCATTTGCAATTTGAAAGTTCTTTTGAGCTATATTGAAATTTAAAATAAAAGGAAGAGAGATCCTATTAATGACTTGGCAATCTAATTCTGTAATTTGTTGTTGTTGATCAGTTGGCATTATGGCAAACATAGAAGACCTTCTTGATTATAGATGCTATACTCTTCATCATGTGTATCAGAATGTTTGCCTCTTCAGACAAGCCTTTTGAGATACTGAGGATGTATTAAAGAGATTTATAAATAATAAAATTGTCTCGGCTAAAATCTCAGCAATAAGAGTTTGGTCATTAGTGCTCTCTAGCGGAACAAGAATTTTGTGCTGAACTCTGCAGATCTGTTTAAACAAGATTTCTTCCAGAGAAGTTCCTACAGTACTCAGCATGACTTGTGTCCAGGATTTTGAAGTCTTCACTGTGATGGTGAATGCAGGCCCCTGGTACTGAAACCGGTGTCTTATCACTGTGGATGTGGTTTGACGTTGCCTCATTTTGATTGCACATGTTTTGGGGTGATTTGTGTGTCACTCTGCTCCTCTGCCCAGGGCCTTGTATCTGTGGCTCACCCAGGAGCCCTGGGACCACCTGACTTCAGTCTCAGTTCTTTTGTTTTAATTTCCCAGATGCTCCTGTCTCATTAGTCTTCAGTTACACGTACTTGTGATTCTAAGGTTATTCAATTGTAGATCAGCATCAATAATGAGTCCAAGACAATTAAATTAGTCTGCCAAAATTAATCTGAGTGTGAACTGAGAAAAAAATTCAAACTCCTCAGACAAATGAACATTTAGATGCCTTTCTTTTAATGAAAAACCCACGATTTCACTCAGATTTGCTTTCAAGTTGACGTTGTTTGTAATATTTCAAAATTCAGCACATTAGAAAATCCAGATGATTGATATATAAATGAATGCATAAATGTGACTTTAAAAATAAAAAGACACATAAGACAAATTGCATTTTTGTTATTTCAGCTTATTTGTATATTACAAACCCAAAAAGAGTCTCTCCTTCTCTCCCTTCCTGCCTGCCTTTTTTTCCATCTCTCAGAATTCCTAAATCACAAATGATTTTATAACATCCATTTCCCATCCATTTACTGAAGCTTCCCTGACCATGCATCAGTGCTGCTATGCAACTCCTCCCCTCCCTTTTGTCACTAATCTTTTTCTGATCACTAAGGATCTTAGTTTTTCCTTTGGATAAGTAAGTGACTACTCTGAAACAAAACTCATAAAAATAGAGAGAGCAATGATGTGTAGAGAATTTTAAAGACAAGGCAGATATTTAACAGAAAGAAAACGTTGATGGAGAGAGCTTTCAAAAAACAATGCCAGCACCAGGCAGGGAAAGATATCTCCAGTCGAATGCAGTGGAGTAAGGGGAAGGCTGTTTGAAGGAACAGTTTACCATAGAAAAGAAATCACTTTCAAAACTGGCCTCTCTTCACATCCACTGATAAACCAAGCATCTTGGATTTTGGACCTCTAATGGTCTCTAGTGTTTCAACTATTCTCATATCAAAATACTTCTGCTGTTTGAATTGCAATCTCCATCTAAAGGCCAGGCTCACTATATAAATAACATGCAAGAATGGTTCATAGGACACAATGTTTCATAGTGACAGTGGGTTAAGCTACGTTGTCAACCACTGTGATGTTAGCAACACAGACAATACCCAACTTAAAATCCCTCTTTCTATTATTCCTATAATTTGTGGCCATTGAAATAAAATCTCCCATATTTGCAGTTTTACTATGAAAAGTTACCTGTGGTAACACGGGTCATATCAACCCTAAAGGCTATTTTAAAACTATCATTCTTGGGGCTATTACTGTAGGGGTTGAAGCCCTAGAGAGTTATTAGTGGGAAAATTTCCTGTATCTCATGTAGCTTATTCAGCCTTATTGAAAACCATGGTGATGGGAAATTAATGCTGTTGCAGCATCTGGAAAATTAGTTCCATGCTGTAAGTGGGAATAGGCAGGATCCCACATTTCACAGAGAGTTTCTTACCCAACACCTGTAAGTATCAATGTTACCTTGGCTACCGTATCCTAAATAAAAATATTTCCATCTTGTTCCAAGGTTTCATGCACCACTGTACAATGATTTATGGCAGTCAAAGCTATGCTTAATTCCTCTAGATTAATGAACTAGCAGATATTTATCCAACAAAGAGACTTGAGACCTGGTGCAGAGCTAGCAACATTCTTGATTCAATATTCCTTCTACCACTGGCTCCCAGTGACCAGGAGAGCATGAAACCCTGGTCTCAGAGGTAGAATAATGTGTGTGTGCATGTGTTTTTTGTTGTTTTTTGTTTTGTTTTGTTTTAAGTAAAAAAAAAAAAAAACTACCAACGGGGTGGGAAAAACCTGATCATACTGTAGAAAACAAAAGCCACAAGGAAATGCAAAATAAGCTGTGTTAAAAGTGAATAAATCCTGCAACCAAGAGTGAAGGGTTTGAGGAAAAGAACAAAGTCTAATATGCACAAAAGGTAATTCTGTGACTGTATTCTAAAGGTAAAAAGAATCGGATAGTGTAATGTACTAAGTAAGTCTTGTCTCTTGGGGAACATGGGTTAATAATTATGTGACACACAAACACTTGCAGGTACATATGTATCTATCCAGTACAGAATGTACTATGATAAGAATATGTTGAATTTGTCACCTGCTAATTATTATCTTCTATAACCAATGATCTTGACTTTATCTTGTATTAAATGCCTAAATTGCTTAAGACACAATACTGGTGGTTACGACTTTCTACCTATGCTGTGTTTCCCTCTTGTTGCATGAATTTGGCTTGTTTGTCTACAGCCTAGCTGGCTCTCAGACATGTCCCAAATGTCAGCCTGTCTTGCTACCATATTGTGGAGGATAATAGCACCCCTTTTTATTGAGAGACTCTGGTAATTCAAAATATGTTGTTTGGCTAAGAAAAATGGTAACAATCTCAGCTGAATTCAGTAAAATATGTAATCAGCTATTAAAAGATATGATTGGATGATAAAAGCACAATTGGTTTTGTTATACAAAACACAAAAACAAACAAGCAAAAATCCACTAGTGAAAGAGAACATGTATGAGTTGGCATAATATGTGTAAGTTTGGCTTAGCTGAAAACTTATAATTGTGATACAGTGGATATAAGATACATGGGCCTTTCCTTGATGGCTAAGGATGTTGAGCACTTTTGTAGTCATCAGGGAAATGCAAATGAAAACTCTGAGATACCATCTTACTCCTGTCAGAATGGCTAAAATCAGAAACCAAAGACAGTTTATGCTGGAGAGGTTGGGCAGAAAGGGGAACACTCCTCCACTGATGGTGGGAGTGCAAATTTGTACACCGATTTTGGAAATCAGTATGGTGGTTCCTCAGGTAAATGGGAATCAGTCTACCTCAAGACCCAGTAATTCCACTCTTAGGTATATACCCAAAAGTTACACATTCATACAACAAGGACATCTGTTCAACTATATTCATAGTAGCATTATTTGTAATAGCAAGAATCTGGAAGCAACCTAAATTCCCCTCAATTGAAAAGTGGATGGAGAAAATGTAGTTCATTTAGACAATGGAGTACTACTCAGTGGGGAAAAAGAATGATATCTTGAAATTCACAGACAGATGGATAGAACTAGAAGAAAACATCCTGAGTGAAGTAATCCAGTCACAAAAAGATAAACACGTTATGTACTCAGTCATATATGTATTTTAGACATAAAGCAAAGGATTACGAGCCTACAATCTACACTGCCAGAAAAGCTAGGAAACAAGGAGGACCCTAAGAGAGACATACATGTTCCCATGGAGAAGGGAATAGGGACAAGATCTCTGGAGCAAATTGGGAGCATGGAGGCAGGGGACAGAAAGTTAGAGGTAAGAGGAGGGAGAGGTGGGCATGAGGGAGCAGGAAGATTGAGTCAGGGAAAGAATAGAGGAGAGCAAGAAAAGAGATACCATAATAGAGGGAGCCATTATAGGTTTTAAGAGAAACTTGACGCTAGGGAAATGTCCAGAGATCTACAAGGATGACCCCAACTAACAATCTAAGCAATACCAGAGAGGCTACCTTAAATGTCCTTCTTGATAATGAGTTTATATGTCATCCTAGAGCCTTCATAGTACCTGATGGCAGCAGAAGAAACCCACAGCTAAATACTGAGCTGAACTCCTGGAATCCAGTTGCAGAGAGGGAGGAGTAATGAGCAAAGGGGTCAAGACCACGTTGGAGAAACCCACAGAAACAGCTGACCTGAACTAGGTGGAGCCCATGGTCTCCAGCCTGTTCCTGGGAAACCAGCATAGAACCAACACAGATCCCCTGAATGTGGATGTTAGTTAGGAGGACTGGGCAGTCAATGGGGCCTCCAGTAGTGGATCAGTATTCATCCCTAGTATAAGAATGGACTTCACACAGAGGGATACTATCTCAGCCTAGACATATGGGGGAGGGCCTAAGCCCTGTTCCAAACGATACGACTGACTTTGAAGATTCCCCATGGAAGTCTGCTTCCTGGGGAGCAAATGGATTGACATGTAAAATAAGTTTTTTCAAGTTTAAATAAAAAATTATCAAAAATCAAAGATCCATGGGCCAAATTTTGAGGCCAAGTAAGTCACCAGATTATTATGTTTTTGTAATCTTACTTTTGCCTAAACTTTGGTGAAGTGGTAGGACTTGCTGATGCTTTTTCATTAATCAGAAATATCATCAGATCATGACTATAGAGCACAGACTTGCAGGATTGCACAAGGAATAAAACATATGCAAAGTTTCCAAGAAAGTAGCAACATTATTTATGCTGCTGATGACTGACCTCCACATCTACAAGAGTTCAGTTTCACTGGCCATGAATTTGCAATTTCAGAAATTGGCATTTATGTTCCCACAAATGTGAAGCTCTTCTCAGGGATAGGCATTACTCACCCTATTGATTAACACAACTCATTAAAGAACATAGAAAGATGAATGCATGCCGAAGTTGAAAACGTATCAGAAACAGAGACAGTAACTTCACTTTTTCCTCACGATCTTGCAACACTAAATTATGATTGATTTTATACTCACACACAAATGCTGTGTTAAAGTAGAAATTCTGCCTCGCTGAATATTCTTCCTCAAATCCTTCTGCTCTCCTCTGGTTTGAGGAAAAGCAGGGGAATTGAGCAGTGATAAA
Organism: Cricetiscus sungorus; assembly: GCA_030556225.1. Classification (NCBI taxonomy): domain Eukaryota; kingdom Metazoa; phylum Chordata; class Mammalia; order Rodentia; family Cricetidae; genus Cricetiscus; species Cricetiscus sungorus. Next base: position 36,245,994 of record JANBXA010000141.1, on the reverse strand, counting down.
ATGCTAATGTTCTGTGATCCATGTAAATGTTACTGTGAAGGAACAATTCCCAGAGTTGAGGGAATACCTAAGAAGAGAGAAGCCTGGTGAGAACTGTAGGCAGTGGATTGTCCAGGCAGGGTGGTGGTAACAAATGGCAAGTAGATCCCCTAAAGATAAGAGGGAAATAGCAGAAGGGGGAAGACAGAAGGACAGGGAAGAGGCAAGTATCCAGGGAGACACTGAGTGGGTGGGGAGTTCTACTCACCAGCACTGAGGAAGCTATCCTGCCATTCATCTCAAAGGGCTCTAAAATTGCAGCAGCACAGTTATCAAGTGGCTAGAAACAAACATCATTACAGGCCTGGAGTGGCCGTAAGGGAGCATGTTAAGCACCAGGCAGAGGAGAAGTAGGGACAATCTGCTCTGACTTGCCAGTTTTCTCTGAAAGAGGTCCTTAGGCTTCCATGATAGGGAAGCATAAAGAGACAGAACCCTGGAACATGCAACTTAGGAAGTTGATAAGCCACAGGCAGCGGAGCTAACTCAGGAAGGAAGCAGATTTCTAGAGAAAAGGCTGCCAGCAGGCTTCGTCAAAACTGTGTTCCTCCATCGTTCAATGTGAAGGTAGCCAGAGAAAGCAAGCAAATTTTCAGAGTAGGTCTAGAGACAGAAATAGAGTAATTAGGAGGAAAGAACGGTGATGTGTGGGAAAAGGGTCTGTAATATATTTAATAAATGTGAGTCACCAGAATTAATTAACCTGATTTGAAGGGGAACACACACACACACACACACACACACATGAATAGATTCAACTCTCTGTGAACTCTGACCATGAATAACATACAGTGCTTTGCTATAACATACAGTGCTTTGCTTCCAGCATTCGACTAATTATGCTCTTACATTATTTTCTTGAGTAAAAAGGAAAGTGTCCTTTTGATTTTAAGAGTAAAATATGTTTAGCCAAGAAAGTTTGAAAAACACACGAAGACCATTTGAAAAACACAACCAGAGGGAATCCTCCCACATTCAGATGTTATGACTGTACCTCTCCTCCTTTTTTGTCAAACTGAAAACTTTCTCTTTATAGAATTAACTTTTCTAGGAAGATTTTATGACTATTTTCTCCTGCTATTAAAACAGCTTAAATGCATCATGGGTATGGTACGGCAGATAAAAAAGAATACAAGGGTGAGTTAGGGGATGAAGAAGATACTAAACGCAGACAATGAACTCAAGCTGTGAAAGAAGATAGAAAGATAATTGGCTTTCTAGTTCTAAGTCTATCATGGAAGTTTTGCTTTCCTTGTGATAAGTGCATAAAATATATTCAATAGTGAATGAATGAAATCCATTGTGAACTCCCATAGCTTCTCCTCTGACTAGCAGCTCTAACTCTCTGTGTAGACAGACGTTCATGGAGAAGTAAAGCCTTTGGGTCTGGCCTTCTTTTTAGTGAATTTAATTATTTTACATCCTGAATACAATCTCCCTTCCCTCCTCTCCTCCCAGTCCTCCCCACCACCATCCTGCTCTGTTCCCACCCATCAATCTGCCCCACCTTCCGTTTCTGTTCAGGAAATGGCAGATCTCTCATGACTATTAACAATATATTACATTTCAAGTTGCAGTAAGACTAAGTACTTCCCCATGGGCAAAGTGACCCAGAATAATCAGTAGGGTCCCAAAAGCCAGTAAAAGAGTCATGTCTGGTTATTTTATTATCATTATTATTATTAGTAGTAGTAGTAGCTGTTGTTAACTTTTAAAAATAAAGGCTTATTACTTAAAAAGTAGTATTTTTATTGGATGTGTGATGTATTATGCAGTAGACAAAACACAATTTCTTTAAAAAAAGTTCTTTTGTAAAGTTAGACTTCCACTAAGTTTTGCTTTAAGAAAAATTACTATTTGTAAATCACTATATACACAAAGACACACACTCTAAATTTTTACTCTTTTTGGACATCCAAATGATCTTCCAGGGTTAAACTATTTAATTCAAGAACACTACTTTATCTTTTTTTGTATACTTTTCACATTAACTCACAGTAAGTATGGTCACCTACACAAGTCTTGCACAAAACCTGCCCAGTTAAAAATTGCTGATTGGAGCAGGGAGCAACTCCCAAAGCCCAATCCCTAGTGTGGGAGCTACTGACAGATGATGGCTGATATGACGGTGAGGAGTCGCTTTTCTTTGTGTGGGTTCCCACTGACAGATTGTCCATCCTCAGTGGATAACTCAGTAGCTATGCATGTATGGACAACACTGTTAGGATTCTGTGGATTATAAAAAGCAAACAGAGGACTTGAAGCTGGAAGGAAGCTATGCTGGGGAGAGGGACTTAGGAGGCATTGGTGGGAAGGAGTAGCAGCAGAAATATTAAGATACACTTACAAAAGTTTCAAAGACTAAGAATAAATAAAAAATAGCCCTAAAGAGAATGGTCTTGAAGGAAAAGTGTTTCCAGTTGATTGCAACTCACATTTAAAAATTGTTCTTATTTTAAAGTTAAATGTATTAGTTTATATGATTATTTACTTTCTGATTTATGTAATTACTATATTTCATTAGATATAACATTAATTTTGTTTACTCTGCTAATCTTAAGATATTAAATTTCTATTTCTTAAATTAGTATAATTTCATAACTTTACTAAGTGTAAAAGCTTTTTGTATTCTTCCTCTTGTTCTTTCAACTATGGCATGAGAATTAATTCCTTTAAATTCTATTCATGATAAATATCACCTTTTCTGTGGGTTTATTTTTAAATTGCATTTATAAAGTCAAGCCATTTAGAAGTTTAAAATGTTTACTTAATCTCTTTGGATTTTCATATGATGGTTTTCCATTCACTTTTCAGTTAAAAATTTTAATCTAGAAAAGATACATACACCCAGAGTCAAACATGTGCCATTCAACTTTCTTTAAAACAAAACAAAACATCTTCCCTTTTGTCATGCAGGGTGTGTGTGTGTGTGTGTGTGTGTGTGTGTGTGTGTGTGTGTCTGTGTGTGTGTATATATGTGTGTGTATGTGTGTGTGTGTTCACATATGTGTGGATATACATGAGTGAATACATGTCTAAGAATGTATTCTGAGGTCTGAGGTTGGCATCAGACAAGAATCTTACTGGACCACTCACCAATACTCAGCAAGTCTTTCAGCTGAGCCCAGAGGTGGTTTATATGATATTCCTGCTGGACAGGAATTCTGTTTCTATCTCCCAAACACTGGGATTACAGGTAGTAGCCATGCCCATGTGACATTTCTGCTAGTGCTGGGAATGGGGACATTGGCCCTCAAGCTTCCATGGCAAGTACTTTATCAGCTAAGTTATCACCCAGCCTCCATCCTATTCTATTGTCTTAAAGTTTTTCATTTTTGATTTTAAAAAGTATTCAACTAAAATGTACTAGTGTGAAACATAATAACCAGGTCATCTTTTGTCCTCCCATCTATTAATGTATTTAATAAATATGTACTTAAATTTACATGCTACATTAATTGTATGTTTTCTTGAGTCACTCTGTAGCAGGCATGTAAGTGTAAAGTAAGCCTGGATTTACTCATGTTTGTATTTTTTGTTCAAGCGATGCCAGAAAGTGGCAGGGAGTGAGGTCCTGTGTGTCTGCAAAGAGGTAGTATGGTGCTCCTGAACAGAAGTAAGCACATCAAGGTACATAGAATGGTGAAGGAAAAGGGAAGTTTGATGTGAATGATCCACAGAGCGAGGATTTACAGGACTTAAAGGAGTGAGCTGAGATGGTGGAAGCTTGAGCTTTCCATGGGACAGAAGATATTAGCAGTCAGAGATGCTGGCACTACTGAGGGTAAGTGACCTCTTGAAATTGGTCATTGCTGTGGTTCCCCACTTCTAACCTAGGGTTGAGAGTTAGTCAAGTACATGAAAACTGAAATGGTCTATACAAGAAAGCAGTGTGATTGAACAGAATTAAAGCAAACCAGAAGATAAATGCCAACTAAGAAATAGCACATCACAGGTACAGCTGAAGACAGCACAAAGATGGCAAGAAGATCATAGACAGGTAGCAGCAGACCCCAGCCCTTAGGAAGGAGGAAGGAAGACGTGTCTCTAGACAGCAATGGGCAAGTGCCCACCTCCAGACCCAGGGATGATCCCAAGAAGGGAAGTACAAAGCACAGAAGGCAGACACAGTGACAGTGCTCAAAGCTCATGAAACTGGAAACTGGCCCTTGCTCCCTGCCTCCATATGTCTCCTCCTGATCGCCTTTCATCTCTGCAATCTGCTGCCTGCTCTAGATTTCTCACTTTGGCAAAGCAACCATTCAGCTTCTCTGGCTCTTTCCTCTTTCTCCCCATCCCACAGCTGATGGCTTCATTTCTGCCTCTGCTGGCTTCTGAAATGATTCTAGGAACTGACCTTGTTATCTTAGCTAGAAGACATACTTTGTGTGCATGTGTCAGTCTCCAGCCTTTGGAATTTACACAGGATTCATGGTTCGTATTCCTCCCACTAATAGGCCAATTTTAAGAAACTGATCTTAATTTCAGTTACTGTATACACTTATACTGCTTGTTTTCTACAGCATAGTTTAACTTCCTAGGAAAATTTCAAAGGAGAGCTGAAAGAAATTTGGGGCAGAGGAACCACCAAAAAACTTAATTCACAATCAATATCTTTAAGGACTTTTACTAGAATTGTGTCCACTCAAAGTTCTAGTTCTTGTGAAGTAGGTCTTTATTGAAAATAATAGTTTAATCTTTGATTAATGAGGTTTCAAGGCTTTAGTAGTTTTTCCATTTTGTCTTTATAAACTTCAAGAAGTGTCATACTTTCAATCAAGGTGTATGTATATGAGTTTACCCCATTCTTATGCCATCAGAACCTTCCTAAGAGGTACATCACTATCCTGTGTGTAGAGTTTGGTGTATAGATTTACTTCAGTGTGTGTGTGTGTGTGTGTGTGTGTGTGTGTGTGTGTGTGTGTGTGTTTCTACTTTTTTAGATATAGGACTTTGGTCTATTTATTATTCTCTTTAGTGAAAATGTGAACCTTGCAGGAGAATCTGCAGTTGTCTCCATTTAGTCAACATTTTGTTTCTCTATAGAACTCAAGAACTGTGTAGCCTTTCCCACACTCTCAGAGGCTCAGCCTCTCCTATACCATGGCCCTTTGAGTAGTAGATTTACTAGATATATTCTGGGGTTGTGTTCTAAGTGAATGGTTGGCATTTTAAGTTTAAATAACCCTACTACAAACTACTCATGTGTGGAGAGACGAACCAGAGAAGAATATTTCTGTGGAAATAAAGTTGAATGCTTTGAAAAGTGTTGATAAAGTTGAGTCATAAATTGTGGTTGAACTGTGTATAAAAATAAAGAATGTGCAAATGTTGGATACAGAGTTTTGCCTTCTAAAGGCTTTAAAATTGAATTCTGCTTTAATGAATTCACAACTGGAGATGTTAAAGCATGAATTATAGGTATAATGAACTGAAAGTACAAAGTCAAGGCTTAACTCTAAAATCAGGTGAACTGACCTGTCAGTTCTAGCAACAATGGGGAAGGCTGAATGGAGGTACGTTCTCATCTACAGACCCCGAAAATCTAAGTTCAGAACTCATGTATTGGACTAAGACCTTGCTTTACAACTGTAATAACATTAGGAATTTCCGATTTTAAAACAAAGGACAGAAAAATGGCAAAGCAAAACACAATAGCAAAAACACTTACATCTTAGAATCTTCATTAGTTACAAAACTCAACTTTTCTTCAAATTCACATTTCTCTAAAGAATAGATTGACTCCTTCATTCACTACACTTCGGGAACCCAGTGTTTTGTGGAGTGCCTTGAACCATGGCTAGAACTGAGATGGAGAAGCCTCATCATTCTCCTAGTTTCCCCAGTTATCTTCACTGTACATTGAGGTTGCTTCCTGCTTGAGCCTGTCTCCTTTTTGCCTGCTAAGCCACCTCCCTATCTTTGTTCTGTCTCTCTTTTGCAAGCCTACTTTGCATGTACTCACTTCATGCAGAATTTGTGAATGAACCTCTTATGCCCTTTCTTTAATTTCCTGATTATAGAAGCAAAACATGGTGGTGACATAAAACTAGAAATTAGACCTTGTCATGAAAGCAACTTCAAATTAAAAATCATGCATGACAATTCCACATAGTGGTTACCACTCAAATCCAACTGATACTGCTGTTGTTATATACTTAATATATCAAATAGAAATGAAATGATATCTCGTTTGGTTTTGATATACATGATGACTTTCTACATAGGTATTATAAAAATAATTTATAGTGACCAATGTTATTAGTGAACATATTTTTGCTTTTATAGTTGAATCCTATTATCTGAATTTGTGCAAGATTTTGTAAGTGATCTGCCTTTCCTGTTGTTTAGTGCCATGTTTCTTTTATGTTCAAGCTTTTATTTTAAACTCAAATTAAGAATTTCAATTTTTAATACTTGTCCAGGACTTTGTACATTCTAGCCAAGTGTTCTACTACTGAACTATGTTTTACCCTCCTGACTGCTGAAAGTAACGGTAAAATAAATGGTTTCCCAAAACCATACATGTTGAAGAATATATTCCTACTTTCTTCATGTGGCTTGGCCTAGAATTCTTAGGTCAGATCTTTGTCTTATGAGAACTTCATATTTCAGCTCATTTTTTTGGAATTTACTTTTACGAAGCAGAAGTACAAAGTTATGTTTTAGTTTTTATGAGTATTGTTTCTTTTTTCTTCACCTATGAGCTAACAACTTTATTGGCCTATGTCTAGGACTGATTGTCCAACATTAACTTTGTAGAGCAAATTCATCAAGGGCTAGCAATATAGAGAACACAGGCATTGGAACCTTCTTCTAAAGTCATAAAACTGGATTTTCTTGGTATAAAGCTGGCTGACTCTCACATAATAGTAAATGTGTAGATGCTGATAAGCAGTCTTCAGACTTATGAAGCAACATAAATTTAGAAAGACTTTGGCAAAAGTACTAGGATACATTATTCAATTCTGTTTGAAGACTTATAAACATACCCACTTTATGATTCCAAGTTATGGTATATTTGTACATAACAATGATTTATAAGCACACTCATGCACACCATTTAATTTGAGTGCCATCACAAGTGTGTGGGAGATGCTAGGTTACTGTACATTTTAAATATAAGAAGCAAGAGCCCCAAAGCAACTCAGTGATTCTCCCAGATTTAACCACTAATTGGGCTTTTGATGCCAGATATGATTTGCTGTGCCCATTATGTTGAAATTTTTATGTAATTTATATAATTAAGAGCCTGGGAACAGACATGCAATTCATGTGACCCAAGGTAACTCAGGACTTGAGACGAATGTGTACTGAGAAATGTTCTGCCCACCTTAATACCAGTGTCCCTAGGTTGATTAGATAGACACCCCCACCTTATTTCTATACAATATCCATTTAAAATATAAACTTTCTGGCAAAAAACACCACAACTTGTTTTTTTTAATGAAATAGGGGGACACTTGAGTATTAATTAATAAACATGGAAGAAACAAGAACTACTGTGAGAAATGTACAGTAGCTAAAATATTGGGGGGGGTGTTCATGGGCTTCATTTCATAATTATCCAGTATTGCCACTACTTGAAGGCATGATCACCTAGTTAATGGGCCATCATTCATGTCTATTGAATTGTCACCTAAAATTGAGTAGGCCTGCTATCATTTAAATGTATTTTAAATCTGATAACCCTTATAAGTGTACAAAATATAAATTCCAGCAGATTTTCATGATAAATAATTTACATGTAAAAACTAAAGCATTTTCTATATTTAGCCCTTTTTTTCATTTTCTAATTACTTAACTAACATAACACATTATAGTGCAACAAATACATGAGGTTCTATAGCACAATCAAATTAACATCCCTGGTGTTTGATTACTGTGTAGTGCCCACCATGATTAAGTATGCCCATAGCTTTTGTTTTCTACATGTATGTAGGGCTTGCATTTTCTTTTGGTGGCCTCTTATTTCCCATTTTCTACCCATTGATGCTTAAAGGGACAGGTGGCAACTTTACAGTTAGGGGTTGCATCACTCAAAAAAAAAGTCCTACACTTGAGATGGTCACTTCAGGACATCACCACGTCTCCCCCTGCTCTGGAGAAGGGAACTATGTTCCAAGAGTGTTTGCCTTACAAAATCCATCAAAAGATCTGGCTGGAAATAAAAGACTAATGTTAGCACTTCTACAATGCAAAGCAGGGATGTGGAACTGTCTCCCCTCAGCCCTTCACAGTAAGTTTGTCACTGTACTAAGAGATGATCTCTGGCTGTAGAAAATCAATAGCAACTGTGGTTGCAAAAGTCAGTCAACATGCAAGCACCAAGTGGCTTGGTCTTCATGCTCCTGCACTCCAATGTCTTCTGAGGATGGAAGAGTAAGTTCTCTGGTAGCCTGAACACACTCCACTGGGTAGCCCCACACCCAGAACTAAATGAAGAGCAATGATTGGAATGGCTGGATTGTTATTAAACAAACAAAACAAGTAAATACAAAAGATTTGAAGATGGAGGGTAGTAAGGCAGATATAGAAGGAGTTGATGAGAGGATTTGGGGGATGAATATGACCAAAGCACTTATGAAATCTTGAAAAACATTAATGAAAACATTTACTTAAAAAAGAATATCTACTAAGTCAGGCTAATTTTAAAAATCAGTAGTATATATTCATATTAATTTTAATGAACATTTTTCTTTTTCCTACAATGTTTTGCAACTAGTAACTCTTTTTGTTTCACCATTGGAAACTTGTTTCAACACAAAGCAAAGAGTTATGTCACACAGTGTCCAGTTTAGGGAATTCTTAGCATTGACTTATGACCTGTGTTCATATTGTAACCATTCATGCTTCTGAAGAATAATCAACAAATAAGTTGTCAACCACTGATCTTTATCAAGACATGAAACACATTTGAGATTCATACATGGTTGTCATATAAAAACTAACACAAATTATTTTATGATACTCATAAAAACTTGGGTAATTGTTTGTTAGACAAAATTAAAGTTCACACATAATGAAAATCTTTATACTGATTAAGCACACACATGAAAAATATAACTACTGTACCTAGGTTGTCGAAACACAGATATCCTCCATTAGTACTTACCCTATAAAGGCACAGTTTGTGAGCACGCTATATAGTAAAAATAGAATATAATGTATACCTGATTTATAAATGATATACAGATTATACATAATATGTCAATATGAATTTCTTTTATTATTTCATTGATTCTTCTTTTTTGGCAATACATGTGGATAGCATAGACTTAATTAAAATCTCTTGTTTTTCAGTATGGTTTTATATATAGTCCTGCTCCTTTTAAATGAAAACAACCAACAACAAAGAGGGAGCTGGGGAAACGTAGACACTAAAAAGGCTGGACAATACTTCTTCAAAAAGAAATAGATCTGTCCCCTGTTCAACAATGATTCAAACATTCATTATCACTCAAGTAACTGCCAAGCAATTGAAATCTCTCTAATTGCGAGTACCTAAATGTAGCTTATTGCTTTCCTCTAGCATCTCCCTATTTCTCTGGGTCATTTCATTCGCACCTCTCTTTCCAGCCATCTGGGATCTCTAGCAAGGCGAGCTTTAATGCTGAACACCTGGCCTGACTGTGTCTGCTGCTCTCTTTCACCTGCCAGCCCTTTGTTCCTCCCCAAGATTGAATGAGCGCTACAAGTCCTGTCAAGCATGCATACACTGCAGCTTTTCCTGTGCTTGGTCTCTTGCGCTAGTCCTTAAACCTGCTAAATCCTTTCATTATTTCACCTCACTCATCTAGCTGCTCCATCTACTTTGTGATCTCTAGAAGCTAAAAATCTACACAAGACTTATCCACATGTGACACGTCTAGAAGGCTGACGTGGAGGAAGGAAAAACACAACTGAAAATAAATCACACAGAACCACCATGCTCTTGTTGGAAAATAATTGTAAATGACCTGGTGGTAGCCCAAATCTGTAAATTCACAGTAGGCTTTTTGAAAGTATATGTCCTTAGTAGGAGAGTGGGGTTAAGTAGCTATTTTACAAACTAGGTACTTCTCACCCCATGCCGGATTTTTCATTCTTTGCCTGGCACCCCTGAAGATCTGTGTCCCAGCTCTTGGGTTCCTCCTACACACAAACCTCCTTTTACATTTCCAAAAATAATCTCTGATCTGACATTCCCAGAGATATTGAGTCTATACCTCAACTTCCATCTGTTTCCTACTCTCGATTTCTATAGACTATACAACTAAGAATATGCTAACTTGGCTTAACATTCACTCTTCTTAATTATTCACAAGTCTTTCCAAACTTTAGCCTTTTTCGAGCTGCTTCCCTCAGTCAATACAGACGATTTCCCAGTTTAACTCAGACTCAATGACAGGTCTCTGACCAGGGCTTCTGTGGAAAGCATGTCACTGCAGTGTTCAGTGAGACAAACCTGGCAGCATAATTGCCATTCCAGTTGCCTAGAAAAGGGACAATGGAAAGAGATAACAAACATTCCTTTTGGTTTTGCTGATTAAACAGCAACAACAAAGAAGAAAAGAAGCCACATGTCAAAGAAATGTGTGTGTGTGTGTGTGTGTGTGTGTGTGTGTGTGTGTGTGTGTGTGTGTTTGTAGGATTAGAATATTTCAACAGAGTCAAGTCCTGTACTCCTTGGACCATTGTGGGCAGGGGCAGAGGCACAGGCATTGTTAGTTCTAAGATTCTGGTTGCATATTAAAATACTATCACAACAAACAAAATAACTTTGAAAAAACGAACCAGAGTGAGAGGAGAGAGAGAAAAGAGAGAGAGAGAGAGAGAGAGAGAGAGAGAGAGAGAGAGAGAGAGAGAGAGAGAGAGAGGGAATATTAACAAAGTCTGAAATACCCAGGATTCAGAACGAGATTAGTAAAGTAATGATGTACTTTATTAAAATGATGAGGATGACGGTTTTAGCATAGACAGTCTTTTAATTGGTTGGGGGAAGCTAGGCTTTTTCTGATTCACCTTCAATAAGACACTTTCAGAAATATTATATACAGGCAACAAAAGAACACCAACTCAGCCATGTGATGGTAGAAAAAGTTTTAAACACTGATTCTTCCCTGTTTCCTGTTATGTTGTACTATGGTAACATTCCTGCCTGCTTCCCCCCATTCCAGGATCAATTGTATGCCCGAGATATAAGTAATTTTAACCAGTAAGCAATGAACTATAATTAAGAAATTTATAACCCAAACAGTATGAGAACTTGGATAACATATATATGTATAAATATATGAACATATATACATATTTATATATTTAATAACAAAACAGTGAAGAGAGAAATTCTAATCTGAGAATTAAGAAGTAAAGAGAAAAATTTCAAGCATAGCCTATTGTCTGCTAAACATGAAGTTAGGGCTATTACTAACTGAGAGGGTTATAATTCAAAGGAAAATATAATGAGGCTGGTGTGACAGATAGCACAGCCTGGTTTATAAATGTCTGGTATATGGAGTAAACTTAGCTAACTTGAGACTTCAGCTAAGGAAGTGAACTTTCACAATGCCATATGGAAAAGTAGAAGTAGAAGGATTCTTGGTTTAAAAGACAAACATTGGAAGAGGGTAAAAAGCACTGAGTATAGATGGGATGCTGTGCTGCTCCAATGTTATGGAAAAGCCCAGGAAGACAGGGTATAGGAATCTAAACAATGGGCAAAGGAGACACAGGTATAAACAGACTGTAGACCACCCCGAGGAAATTTTAACATGAAAAAAATAGAAAGAACAGGGCTGGGACATGTATGAAGATATTTTAATGGTGATTGGAAACCTCTGGGGAAAGGACCTCAATGACTCCTTTCAAGATTTCTTCTATTGTCTTTGTTCTGATAGACATTTTGCCAGTATTTTGAATGAAAGAATAAATGGTGTAATGTATCTGCAGTAAGAAATGAAACGGACAAAGATACCCAGTTTGTCAATTTTTGCATTTAAGTGATCCAGTGATCTTGATCATGTGTACGCCAGTATCCTAGTTTGCTTTCTATTTTTGTGATGAAACACCATTACTAAAAGCAACTTTGGGAGGAAGGGGTTTATTGCAGTTTATATGTATTGATCACAATATATCATGAAAGAAAATCAGGGCAGGAACTCAAGTCAGTAACCTGGAGGCGGGAACTGAAAGAGACCATGGAGGAAGACTGCTTAGTGGCTTGCTGTGCCTGGCTTGCTCAGTTGGCTTTCTTATACACTCCAGGGATACCTGGGATACCTTGCTAGGGATGGCACTGCCCAAAATGGGCTGGACCCCTCCACATAAACCATCAATCAAGAAAAGAGGAGATGATGGGAGATGTCATTCTGTAAATATGTTTCTATTACTGGTTAATGAATAAAGCACTGTTGGCTAATAGGAATGCAAGATAGGTGGGACTAGGGGACAAGAAGGATTCTGAAAGATGTAGGAGGAGTTTCAAGATGTAGGACCAACAGGGTAGAACTCTGGGCTCTCCGGTAAGATAAGAACATGTGAAAATACTTAGATTAATAGAAATTGGTTAATATTTAAGACAGAGCTAGCCACTAAGTAATGCTGTAATGCTAGTAACAGGCCAACAGCAGTATATTTTAAAAAAAAAAAAAAAAAAGAAAAGAAAAAGAAAATGCTCCACAGACTTACCTATTCACCAATCGGATGGTAACAACTCTCAGTTGTGATTCCCTCTTCTCAAAGGACTTTAGCTTGTGTCATTGACAGAAAATTAACCACTTCAATAGTTCCCTCCTTTTTGTCCAAAACAAAAACAAATATTCTCAGCAATTTTTTTGTACCATGACTTTTTCAACAACAACAGTCACACCTTGAACCTCTCAAAATGACTGCTGCTTTCACCATCCACTTGACCTTGATAATATTAAACTGTGAGGAAGTTGTAAAATCTGAAGGATTTATTTCATTGGTGCCCTTGTGTGACTATATCTTATGACAAACGCACTCTTTGTTTGATGAGTCACAATTTTTGTTATTGTTGTTCTCCTCTGATCCCTTTAAAACATGAAGTCTCCTATATTTGTGTTCAGGTTCTTTGATCTCTTTCATGGCAACCTCACAATTTGTACTTCTGCAGCAATCCTATGTCTCTGAGTCCCAGACCAAATATCTCTTGAATGTTCTAGATGACATTCATCAAAACTAACAAGAACTATGATGCGTTTCAAAGTAACCCATTGGCATCTGGAAGGTGAGGGTTCATAAAACGACCGAGAAAACACACAATCAGCCAGGACAGACTACAAATTCTGTTCCAAACTTCTGCTCTATGTTGAATGATGTATATGGATTTAGACAACTCATTGAGCAACTCTAGAACACAGAGGAACAAGGAAGGAGTTGATTAAAGGAATCTTTTATCTTTTTAAAGTTTTCATTGCAATATGAAAAGTCTATTGTAAGTTTTGAGTTTTCATCTTCTTATTAAATTATTTCCATTTTCTGTATCCTTCTTATTTTTAACACAGCAAAAGGTTTACAGACTTACCCTTCCTTTATCGCTGTACCATTCTTGTTCTAAGGAGAAAAAATTGTGTCTCTGTCAAGGATGCTTTTCTACATTAAAAAGCTCCTGATTATTTCTTTGTATAAAATGACAGTTTGAGCCTTCCAAGGAAATCAGCGGATATTAATTTAAAACTTAATATAAAATGTCACACTTACTTCTTCCTGACACTTGGATGGTGTAAGAATATATGTATTATTGTTCATTATAGTTTGGGGAGACCAATAGTGTTCATCCACAGCTGTAGAAAATGGTCCTTTCCTTTCTTTTTTACAAGTCCTTCCAACTTAGTTTTCTGCATTCCAAGCATACATGAACACACTGCATCTAAGTTTAGAATTTTACTTTTAAAAACCTGGTTTTCATATTCAGCTTGGGTTTGACAAAGCCTGGATTTTGAGCTTCCCTTTCAAAGTGTCTCATATTCCTCCACTGAGGCTTGTGAGTATGGAAAGCTGCTCACAAAGTACTTTATGTTAGGACCAGTGTTGATTCTGACAATTACGAAAGCAATCAAGGCACATGCAATAGATATGGTACAAGGAACATGATACTAGGGTAAGTAGAGTATGCTTGCTTTGTTCCATTTATGAATGATACAGAGAAAACAGTTAGTTCTCTTGCTTATTATTTTGTACCACAAGCTCAAAAGCACAGACAGAAGAAGATGACTAGATATGACAATTTCTTGATTGCAGATAAGCAATAATCACTATTTCCAGTGTTTTAACCATTGGTTTTTACATTCAGATATATAGTTCTGCTACCTGGGTTTCTTGTTTTGTATCATTTAACTTTTTATTGTGCAAAAACTCTACCCACAAGCCTTCTCCATCATTATAAAAATTCTCAGGTGCTTAACAGTGAACCTTTATTATTTCTTTCTGTCAGCTGGCCTTAGGTATAACAGGAATGGTTTACTGGAACATGATATCACTCCTTATCTTTCTTTCTCTTTTGCATACGCACATTTGCTTTTTCCTTTTCCTTGAAGATGCAGAACAACGTCCTTGCCAGATATGGCTGCCCAATCTTGAACTTATTCCAGAACCATGGACTAAATTTGGCTTTTTCCATATAAACTATCCAGTCTCGGAAATTTTGTTGCAGAAAATACATACATACATATATACATACATACATACATACATACATACATACATACATACATAAAATAAAGAAGTGAAATAGGGTGAACAAGGATGAAAGACAGATTTCCCATGTTATTAGAACAAACTGCAAAGACACATTCTAAGGTAGTCTAATGTGGTTACCGTTATGGGAGCAAGGTTGTCTAAACACAGTGTTTTCAGCTATTTTATATTTAAAACAGATTTGGTTGGTCAGAAACTTAGACAGAATGCAAGGGCTATTCTTTGGGTCTTCAATGTTTTTAGGAAAATGTGGAGCCTAGGAATCGCTTGGTAGATAGGAATCAGAATCATGAGAAAGTACTCATCTTTTGAACTCTCTGTTTTCATCTTGTGAGATTATTCAAAGTCTTCAGAGTCTTTGGGAAGTACAAGAAGGTAACTAGAGGCAGGTCTTTGAACATTAAACCTGCCCATTACCAGCCCTCTTCACCTTCTTCCTGTCTATTGTCATATGGAGTGCCTCATGTTCCAGTGGTTGCCACAGCCCTAGCAGAGCATGCCTTCCCTGCCATACTGGACTAAAAGTTATCAAACCATGGCCTCCCTTTCTTATGCTGTCAAAGACATTTTCCTGGACTAATAAAGAGTCACTTGTTCGCATCAAGGACTAGGAGCTAAGAGGATGCAAACACGACTAGCATTGAGTGGAGGAGCCTACCTTCTCATTGCTCCCTACAGGAATTGGCTTCCACAGGACATGGTAACCACAGAGTAGTCAAATTTCTCAGGCGCTGGCCATAAGCTTAGAACTCGAAGACAAAGCTGCATTGTGTCTCATGACAGCCTTGGAAGCCATACGGCATTCATTTCTTCCTACATAATTAAGGCAAGTGCAAGTCCATCCAGATTCAGGGAGAAAGCACCCTTGAAAGTAGATGCTTAAGTCACATTGTAGCTAATATATTATTTCAGCTCTCTTAGAACAACGAAATGTTATAAAATCTGTTATGACCTGGCATTTTAGCCCTCATCCATTCATATTCCCCACACATGGAATATACACTCACCTTCCTCTCAGGCCTCTATTATGGCATCAGCTTGAAGTCCAATGACTCATTACCTAAATCAGGTCCAGGTGTTGTTCAGACGCCATGGTTTGTCTGATTCTTGGTGTTCTGCTCCTCCCCTCTAATCTCCTGATGAGTGAACTAAAGGGCTTCTTTGTCAGGCTGCTGTAGGAATGATGGCTTCAAGAGTTTTAGCAGCACTAATTCTTGACAGAAGAGATTTTGGGGCATGACTGATTTTCTCAGAGAGGATTTCATCTGTTTTAAAAAGTCTCTGAAGTATCAGTGTTGATTTCTCTGACATCTTAACAGGCTAGGCATAGTGGTATGTAGCTGATCTCAGCTGCTTTGGAGACTGAGATAGGAGGATTGTGAATAGGATGCTAGCCTTGGTGTATAGTGAGACCCAATCCAACAGAAAAGAATAAGTTCCTAACAAGGGTTACATGGAAAGCCCCTTTGTTTTATTTTTGTGCTAGCAATCCAAACAGTTATACACCTACTCTGGTTTTTAGGAGAAACTGATGCACCCAACTTTAGAAAACACAACCCGTCATGGGAGTAATGCCAGGATGTCAATGTATATGTTCACCATGCTTCCTGACACAATTATTCATTTGCTTCTTAAACAGATATTTATAGAGGATTGTCTATTTTCCAGGTCCAATTCTAGGCACTAGATGGAAAATGGTGGACAAAACAGATAAGCATTCTATCTTCACCATACTTTACATACTCAGGGTGAGAGACTAAAGCTAAGCAGAGAATGTGGTAGATTGGATGTTGTTAAGTGTGGAGGGGAGGGGAAGTAGGGACAGGAAGAGAGGAAATTTAAATGGCAGGTTACAAGTTTGAGTACCCTGACTAGGGAGGGCTCATTGAGATGTTCTGAGAAAAGATCCCAATCCAGTTAAGGTAAAGAATACCTGTGGGCATTGATATGTGAAGATACCCAGTAAGAAATATGAAAAACAAAAATAGAAAAAGTATTTTAAAACCCCTGAGATTTATCCTAATAAACATGTTTTCTTTATGCTGGAATCATTGAGTTCAAATCCAGCCATATAAATAATATGTAAGACCTCATATCCATTTGAATATATAAAAAAAGCTGTTAGAAGTTCTTCTTGAAGATAATTAAAAACATACTTTCCCCTTTTAAATGGGCCTTTTCTTTGGAATATTTTAGTCAGCCTGGTGGACAATCAATACGTTCTGTGAACACCAGTCCCAGAAATCCATGCTCTGCCCTTGTCAGGCATCTGCCCTTGACAGGGAAATGAATGTCCACCCCTCTTCTCTACACATGGTTGTCCCAAGGGTTGTTTTCCTAAAGTTTCCCCTCCATGAAATACTCTAGTCACTCCATCCAAGACTGATCTTTAGAAATGCTTTTTCCTTGCCTTATTTCAGTGATGTTGTTTCCTTCCTGATTAGATTATAATAGATCCCTTTTAAGGAAAGGATGTCTCACACTGAAAAGGTGTGCATCAGATATACTACTGAATCTGTGATCTGATAAAGGAAGCACTATACTTTTGGTATGAAAGCATAGATTTAGAGCAAGCTTACCGCACATCATGCATATAGAACAAATACTCAACCTCTGCAAATGTTACTTTAAACATTAATGAATCAAATAGAATCCACATGGCAGACTTATGTCGAAGGCAGGATGAAGGGCCATACTATTATTAGGTGCACTCTTCTGAGGATGTAGTTATGCCATGTGGTGGAACTCATGAGTACACAGTACTGCATACCAACAAACACGTCAAACAAGACAGCTCATCAGTTATTCTGGGACCTTCTCCTCATTCTAACAGTTACAATAGCTAAAATTCCCATGACCATCTCATCATTTTTACCTTGAATTGTTTTAAGCTTCCAAATAGTTAGAATTCTTACAATGTTTAAAAAACTGGTGAAAACACCGCCAGAGAAACTAGGATACAAGGAGGATTCTAAGAGAGTCATACAAGGTTCCTCACAGAAGGGGAAAGGGACAAGATCTCCTGAGCATATTGGGAGGGGAGGGGGGCAGTGAGTGGGGAGGGAACTAGGAGAAAGAGAAGGGGAAGAGAGGAAAGCACCTGGGATTAGGAAGATTGAGTCAGGGGAGGAATAGACAAGAGAAAAGAGAGAGGGAGAGAGAGAGAGAGAGAGAGAGAGAGAGAGAGAGAGAGAGAGAGAGAGAGGGAGATAGAGAGGCAGACAGAGAGAGAGAGACAGAGAGAGACAGAGAGAGAGAGACAGAGAGACAGAGAGAGAGAGAGGCAGACAGAGAGAGAGAGACAGAGAGAGACAGATAGAGAGACAGAGAGAGAGAGAGAGAGAGAGAGACCATAAAAGAGGGAGCCATTATAAGTTTGAAGAAAAAACTGAACCTAGAGAAATGTCCAGAGACCTACAAGACTGACCCCAATTAACAACTTGAACAACAGTGGAAAGGCTACCATAATGCACTTCCCTGATAATGAGATTGATGACTAACTTATCCACCATCATGGAGCCCTCATCTAGTAGCTGATAGAAACACCCACAACTAAACACTGTGCCGAACTGGAATCCAGATGCAGAGAGGGAGGACAAGACCAGGCTACAGAAACACACAAAGACAGCTGACCTGAACAAGAAGGAGCTAATGGGCTCCCAGACTGATAGCTGGGAATCCAGCATGGGACTGACTCAGACCTCCTGAACATGGGCCTCAGTTAGAAGACCTGGGCAGTCTAAGGGACCTCAGTGGAACCAGGATGTATTCCTGGTGCACAAAAGGACTTTGGGGGCCCATTCCCCATGAAGGGATACTCCCTTAACCTAGAGACAGGAGAGAAGGCCTCGTCCCTACTTCAAATGACTTGACAGATTTAGGTGACCCCTCCTGGAAGGCATCACCCTACATGTGGAGTGGGGGGTGGGGAAGGCTAGGGTGGTTAGGGGACTTGACAGGGTGGGAGAGAGAGAAAGTGGGAGGGAGAGGAAACTGGGATAGATTTGTAAAATAAAAATAAAAAATAAAAAAGTAAAAAATAAAAAACTGGTGAAAGGGACTGATGCTTTATAATTGTAGGGATTGCTGTTATCTTCCAGTTAGAGTGAGTCCCCCTGCTAATGATGCCCAAGCACAGATACCCTTAGGCAAAAGCAGGGGTGAAGGTATTTCTGCTCAAAACATTTTTTTTATAATTAATAGTTTCACAGTAGAACTTCCAAGAATTGTTTGGCTTTTATAGTGATTACCAATACAATTATTGAGCACCTACCTAATGACATATTTCAACCATAGCTTAAAAGGCAGACATTGCTTTTGTGTAAGTTTACAAATATCTTTTTCAGGTCCTTACATTAGCTCAAACTTCTGGTGTATACCTATACCTAGTTATACTAATATGCAAGAGACAATCAAGGAGAGTCCCCAATATATATGCTTGAAAAAGAATGTTTTTCTAGAGGCTTTCCTGTGGAATTTGATTAATAAAAAAGAAAAAAAACGTTTAGTTACAGGACTTAGTGCTACCAACCACACCAATCGCACAGTGTTATTTCTTAAAAATTTCTTGCTGCTTGCATCTCTCTGAACTGGTACACCTGGCATATAGGAAGTGCACAGATGCATTAACTTTAATGTGAGTGTGTGTGTGTGTGTGTGTGTGTGTGCAAGCGTGCTCACAGATGAGTACCAGTGCCCACAGAGGCAAGAAGCATCAGATCCACTTGGAGCTAAAGTTACAGGTAGTTGTGAGCCTTCTGCTGTGGGTCTTCAAGGAGAACAGTACAAGTTCTTAATCACTGAGCCATTTCTCCAGCTCTACATAAATGCATTTCTAAGAATAGAAACAGAAACTTAGAATGATGTGAGAAGCAGCGAGACAGAAACAATACAAGCTCATGAAGATGGGAGGGGTTGTCCTAAAAATGCCCAGAGCTCTGGAGGGAAGCTGGCATGTGGCAGGTACTCTATAGCAAATATTTTCTGAAAGCATGGATTTATGGAGGGGTGACTAAGTTAGCTGGAGCATTCAAGACTACAAATGTAAATATTGGGCAAAATTCAAATCTTCATTTTGGGTCATGGAAATAAAGGTATTCTTTTGACTGCTTGGTGACAAACTATAAATATTTCTCTCAGATCAATGGCTCTGCTATCTCTTACTGATGACAGTAGAGGTGGTTTCTATGTCTAAAATAAGATACTTCAATTATTATGTCTTTTAACTCTTAATATTTAAGATATATTTTATTTGAAACAAGCTTGTTTTACATGTCAGTCCCAGTTCCCACACCCTACTGTCCTCCCCTCTTCCTCCCCACCAACCTCCTTTCTGCTCCCCAGGGAGAGTGGGGCCTTCCATGGGGAGACTTCAAAGTCTGTCATATCATTTGGAGCAGGGCCCAGGCCCTCCCCCATGTGTCTAGGCTGAGGAAGTATCCCTCTATGAGGAATGGGCTCCAAAAGACCCTTCTTACACTTGGGATAATTATTTATTTTTAATTATGTATGCATTTGTGTATATCTGAGTGTGGGTATGTACACATGCATACAGGTGAACCAGGGATCTAGAGGATAGCATCAGGTCTCTCAGAATTGTAGTTATAGGCAGGTGTGAGATCCCTGACATAGGTGCAGGGTACCAAACTTGGATCCTCTACAGGAGCAATGGCTGCTTCTAAACACCGAGTCATCTCTCTCCCCTGACATTTTATTTTTGTTTGTTTGTTTTGTTTTTGTTTGTTTTTAAGATAGGATTTGGAGCCTGTCCTAGAGCTTGCTCTGTAGACCAGGCTAGCCTCAAAATCGCAGAGATCTGCACATCTCTGCCTTCTGAGTTTTGGGATTAAAGATGTGTGCCACCACTGCCTGGCTTAACTTTTAATTTTTTGATACTCCTTTTTGTCAATGATTCATCTCTGA
Organism: Cricetiscus sungorus; assembly: GCA_030556225.1. Taxonomy (NCBI): domain Eukaryota; kingdom Metazoa; phylum Chordata; class Mammalia; order Rodentia; family Cricetidae; genus Cricetiscus; species Cricetiscus sungorus. The sequence goes on along the minus strand of JANBXA010000141.1, from coordinate 36,225,333 downwards.
ACAGCGGGTGTTTGTTTTTAAATAAGTATCCGGTTGGCACTAGTTTATCTCACACTTTGTTAATTAGTTAAATAGTTAAAATAGCATTCCCATGAACTTCCTTATGTACCTCTTATACATACATACATACATACATACATACATACATACATACATACATACACATACACATAGAAAAATTGGGCTCTACATTGGAAAGTAGCATGACACAGCAGAGCTTGTTCCAACTCCCATTTCTGTGGCTGTCACTGTTATTCTAGAAAGCTCGCCTACTAAGAAAACATCATGAAGAAAATCTTCAACTTGATAGGAGTCACCTATTTACCTCCTTAGAGCTATACTGGTCACCAGTACTGTAGGGCTGGGTATAGGGTCACAGTAGGTAATGCCAGCAAGAATGAAACAAGACAAAGATAAATAGTGTGTGTCAGTGTGCTCAAAAGTCATCCACAGGCAAGAGCAAAGATAACAGAGAAAGGAAACAAAGACTTGGATCTATTTGCAGGGCTGAAGAATGAGAAAAATGTGAAATTCTTGGACAGTGGCCAGACTTCAGGAAATATATAGAAACAGAAAGGGTCAGAACAATAGCAAGCAGGAGAGCAGAGCACATTATGGTGCCCATCAACCTTAATCACTGAAGCAGATCCTTCCTCCTTGAGGAATTTTTCACCACTCGATGTACCAGGAACAACACTGCATTGCAGGCCTAGACACAGTATAAAGAGGCAGAATTGGCAGCTCTGAAACAAGAGGTCAGGGGAGCATTACAAGCAGCTGGGGAGCAGCTTCTGACACCTTAGCATGCCTTCCGAGCTCTCAGAGTTTCCACTATCTGCCCTGTTTCCTTTGCAACGGGAAATTGGTTCTGCAGCATATAGCGTAGCTTCCCAGATGGAAGGGTGCAATTGTAGATTCCTGGAGTCCACCATGGATGACAGGTTCTTTCTTTTTCTCTCTGTCAGGAAAATGTGAGTCGAGACGATGTCATATGTAGGGTCATATGATCGGTGTCATATGTAGGGCTCTTCTTTGTGCCCTTCTGTCCCTCATCCTATGTACCAACTCACTATTGGCACAGATCTACTTTTAAAATGTTACATTGTCAGGATACGCAAGACGCTGTGTTGGCTAGAGAAGACGAAATGATGAGGACTTGATCTTTCTTTGGAGGTGTTTACGGTCTACACAGCCTGGTAATCATGGCTAGAAGATTTGAAATTTTTAAAATGTGGGAGTCTTATTATATTTATTAACTCATTTAATCCCCACAACCATGAACAAAGTGAGAATCTCACCCACTATTTAAAGAGGAGAGACTGGCATAAACGGGAGCCAAATAAATTACTCAACATTATACAGCTAATGAGTAAACTCCTAGATGCCAAAAGAAATCATGATGATCCACAGTCTGATTCCCAAACATAGTGATGTACTGACTTATCATGTACCCCAAAGTTACTGATCACAACTATATTAGGACATATGGATGAGCTAAGACAACCCTGTAAAAGGGTGAATGAGTGAGGTTATGTTCACTGTCACTTGCTACACTTTTCATTTATCTGTGCCTAACATTATTCACAGAGAGAACAATGTCTACTTCCAGGTGTTAGTATGAAGATAAAAGCTGTACATAAAGACCACAGTTCTTAGTTTCCTATGCAGAGTGAGTGTAGGAGACATTAAGAAGAAGATGCCCATAACCCTTCCTTCTGAGTCTGTGAAGGTGCTACAGGAAGATGAAGAGTAAGTATTTCTTTTATTTAAATTTATTTATATTTATTATTTTACATATTGATCCCAGTTCCCTTTCTGTTCCCCCCCTCCTTCTCTTTCACCCTCCCATGCCCCCTAACCACTCTCCCATCCCACTCCCCACTCCACATGTAGGGTGATGCCTTCCTGGAGGGGTCATCTAAATCTGTCAAGTCATTTGGAGTAGGGACTAGGTCATCCTGCAGAGGAAGTATTTTGAGACATTGATGTAGACAGTGTGACATTGTGTTTAGGACAGCAGAACACAGGCAAAACAAGTAAACATAGAAATCAGGAATCTGGCAAAACTAAGAGGCTTTTATACAGCAAAATCAACAATCAACACGAAGAACAGAAAACTTCTGGACTAAGAACATGTTTGCTAATAATACAACCAGAAATGACATCCAAAATATGAAGGGTTTAAAAAAATGATATGCAACAATATAAAATTAAGAAGTAGTCTAAAGAACTAAACAGACGTATCTCAAAAGAATTCATGCAAGTGGCCAATAAACACATGGAAAAAACCTCCAGATTCTATAATCACCAGAGGAATGTAAATCAAAATTATAAAGAGGCATCATGTCACCTGAATTAGAGTGCTAACTATGAGAAAAAATAGTAGTAGTAAATTCTAGCAAGAAACTAAGAAAATAGGTCTTAGATACTGTTAGTATCAATGTGAATTATTACATCTATAAGGGAAGATAGTTTGGAGAATATTCAAAAATCAAAGTAGAACTCAAATATAATACAATACAAAAGAAACAGAACTCTCCTTCCCTTTCTTCCTCCCTCCCTCCTTATCATCCTCCTTTTCTTCCTCATTCTCTCCCTTTACCCTCTCTTCCTCTCCTTTCCTTTTTTCTCCCTCTTTACACAAGCCTGCCCCCCTCTCTCTAATTTGAGGTAGGGTCTCAATATATAACCCAGGAAGATCTGTAAATCACTGTGCAGTTACTAGAACTAACAATTCCTTGTGGCTCCTAGAGCTAGGCTTAATAGGCACCCACTAACTCAATGATCTAGGAAGTAAAATCTTTATTATAAAGACAAAACGTTCTCTCCCTTCTTTATACTGTGCACAATAGTCAAATATGAAATAATTTTCACTTATTGTCAGTGAGTGGATATAGTGTGGTTTATTTCCACAGAGGAGTAATAGTCTGCCACAAAAAAAATGGAATCCTGTTGTTTGCAGCAATCTAGATGGGACTGTAGGACAACTATTACTTTAAGAGAAATGCCTGACAAAGAAAAACAAATAGCACATATGCTCACTCAGCTCATGTACCAGTGAGTCAACCGTGTGAATGTATAGAATGAAAGAGTTTTTATTCGAAGGGAGGGAAGGAGAAACTTTTTTAAAAATAAGAGTAGTGTTTAAGAACTAGGAACAATGCTCAGGGAAGAAGACAAAGGCCTGGGTAGAAAATGGGTAGAGCACACAATGAATGCACAGATGGGAATATAAAGATAAATCTGATTGGTGTTCTTTTATATAATTAATGTGCATTTTTAAAAAAGACAAAATAAAGGTTATTGGAAACAACAAAAGCAGTATTATGAAGTTTGGCGGAGTAAGTGACATTGAATTGTATCCAGAATGACCATCATATATTTTCTAGATAGAAGGAAAAACAGAATGTGTATAACATGTTTGAACAATAAAACACTTTTTATTTTTTAAATAGAGTTGAATAATGGTGTGTGTGTGTGTGTGTGTGTGTGTGTGTGTGTGTGTGTGTTCGTCCTGGAAGAGAATGGCTAGAGATAGCATGATAAACATTGGAAGAGATGGATCACAAAATCCTTATAGAACATGAAACACTGAAACAGTTCTCCATATTTATGTTTTTTTGAGGGGCATAGTACTTTTGCTTCTTTCCAGATATATTAAAGCCCCAAAATACTTGCACTGTAACACAGCAGTGTTCTACAGCTGGCCGAGTACTCTGTTTACCCTGTAGTGTGTGTGATGTCCTATCTGTCTATAGCTCAGGAGCAAAGCTGGTAGACTATGATAAATGAATGTTGCTCAAACACCTCCTTGAGTGACTTCTGGGAACTTTTGCCTGTACTGATGTCCCTGCTTTTGGCCCAGACTCTAATATATATAAAAAAAGTCTTGACATTACATAAATTTGTGTAAGAACATGCTTTCAAATGTTAGAATCATACATACTAATGCATACTTAGTTACAAATGTATATGACAAGATTCTTATTCCTACAACTACATGACATAACAGTTTGAAATGTGCCTCTACTTTCCAGGATTAAAAGTACAATAGTAAGTAAATATGGTAAGTAAATAAATACTTTGCCAATAAATTTCCTTCTGGGAGTGGCCCTAAGCATGCGATGGTTTGAAGGATCAAGAAATAAAAATTAATGTCGTTATTTCCTCTACTCTTTCACCAGCAAGATAACTCAAGCCTCAGTAATTCTGAACCCTTGTCCCTAATCTGATGAGAAAACTCCACCTCCCTATACAAACAAACATATTGTCATGATCCCTTCAGAACTATTGTTTGACTATTCGGCGATTATTGATGTGTTGTATTGATTCTTATTTCATCACTTCTGTTTATTTACATGGCTTGGGGAGTGCTAAGTTATTACATATAAATAACTGCATTAACTGCTTACTTAGTAGTCTATCAGAATACAGTAGTGTGACTTTGATGACAATTACAGAATCAGCTTAATCTGACTACTCAAAGCCACGCTTGGAGTGAAGGCTATCAGTACCATTCTGTGGTGAAGAATATTACTCCATATGCATCTTATGATCTGTTTGCCATGGTTTGAAAGCTACAAGTTTATTGTTTTAATTTTTTCTTAGAAGTTTATCAGAATCATTCCTTAGTCAACATTATTGGCCATTTCATTTTGGACATGTCTACTATTAGTCTTATGTTATTGGAATAATGGTAAATACCAAATGTTTAAATGTTTTGCCAGAATCATGTAGAGAAATGGTTTCCTTTTCTCTCTGTAAAATGAAAATATAACATTTCCAATGCTTAAATACTGTATTTATTCTTACTCCCTCACACATTATTGAAATGAAATCTGCTGTTAATAACTATAGTTCCTGCTGTTATTTATGCCTTGTTTCCTCTTAGATAAAGGCATAAGATTACCACCCAAACCCATTGTATTAGCCTGGTTTTTCTAAGTAAAACTCATTGTTTTTCTTAGATGTATATCATCAAAATAATTTCTCTGTCTTGCTGCTGTGCATGCTAACTTAGCACTCAGTTTAGTAAATCTGCAAATTTCATTAACATATTGTTTACTCTCATTTCAAGGTGATTAATGTGGACATTAAACGTGACTATACCTAATATCAATCTTTGTATGACTTGGTTGGATATTTCTTCAAAATAAAAATAGCATTTTATCATTACTTGTGATTTGTATTTCTATCAGTTTTCTTTGCTAATGGCATGAGAAAGTTGCATGCAACTTAATTTTATCTTTTAAGTGTCTATCTGGGATTACTAAAATCAAATATATTCTGTCTTCTGCGTTTCACACATTCAGTCATGGTTTCTTTTGTCAATTGTGGACAACCCCATTGACCTGTAAAACTAATCGATAAATCCAAGTTGTCTTTGAAAGATGACATTATCATCCTGGAGAGGTTGAAAGGCCTATAGACATTTTTGTAGGCTTTGTAATAATGCTGGCCTTGTTAATGCCAACCAAGAATCTTTGCAAAGCTAAAGAATCCTTATGACTTTTTAAGTAATGCCTCCATGGAATTCATTTGGTTTTTCCATCATTTCACTTGCTCTCTAATTTTAATAGTTGCTTGAAGTGTGACTTTATTTCTGGTTTGTGTAGAGAAAAAGAAATGGCCAAAAGTGATTCCAAGGGGAAAGGACTTACTTCCCTCTTATAACACTTAGATTACAATTTGTCATTAGGGCAGAACTCTAGAACAGGAACTTAGAGAAAGAAACTAAGTCAGAAGACTTGAAGGAGTGATATTTACTGACTTGCTCCCCATGATTTACCCAGCCTGCTTTCTTATACCACCTTCACAGTAGTCTCAGTTCTCCAGTATTAATAATTATTAATCATTAAAATGCCCCACAGACTTACCTACAATCTGATGAAGGTATTTATCTTCTTCCTATTAAGGATATTTTTGTAACTAGCTTAATGGTACAAAAGCATAGTGAATCACATTCAAGCAATGACCTTTTGCTGTAACCATAGCTGCTACTGCTTACCAAGAAAATGAGAGAAAATGAATGCTGGAGATTTTCACAGCATGCTCAAGACAGAACATCCCTGGGGATTGCAGGGGCAGTTGGGAAGGAAATATGAACAAGACACACTGTACATGGATGAAAACTTCAAAATAGATAAACAAAGAGGAGAATTGAAAGCTGACAATTTTTATGGAAATGAGAGGACAAAGTTTCATAAAGGGGATAAAACAGGCATCCATATGATCAGCACGAAGAAAATACGAGAGTGTTAAAATGCAGTACTTATGTGAATTGAATTTTACTTCTAAGCAATGAATAGACAAATAACTCTGGTATGCAATGGGGAATCAATCTGAGGTAGTTATTGAAGAGACACTTAAGAGAATAAAAGCACATGTATCATATACACCATTTATTTATCTTTTCTTTTTTTCTTTTTTCTTTTCTCCAGACAGGGTTTTTCTGTATTGTTGTTGAGCCTGTCCTGGATCTAGCTCTGTAGACCAGGATGGCCTCAAACTCACAGAGATCACCTAATTCTGCCTCCCGAGTGATGGGATTAAAGGCATGTACCACCAATGACCAGCTTCATTACACCATTTCTCATACAACTAAAGTGATCACTATTTCATCTACATCAGAATCTCAATATGGAATCGTTTTAATCCTGAGTGTCTTCACTATGTGTTCTGAAAAATATGTTCTAGCAAAAATCCATTCATCATCTATCTATCTATCTATCTATCTATCTATCTATCTATCTATCATCTATTTTCTATCATCTATCTATCTAACATCTAAGTATTATAAACCCAATATCCATCAATCATCTATAAATAATCTATTATGTAGCTTTTAATCTACTATCTACCCTTCTATCTATCCAGCTCTCAGCCATTTCTATATTATAAACCTATTAACTACTTATTATCTATATGTTTATTTTCTGTCATCTACCTATTATCTAACAAGTCTGTCTACCCACCTACTATATATCTGTAATAAACCCAATATCCATCAGTCTGTTTCCCTTTATCATTCATTTATTAAATATCTATCCATCTTTAATTTGCCTATCTATCCATCTATCATCTATTTTATATTATAAACCTATTAACCATCTCTCATCTACCCATCACCTATCATTTATCTATCTTTATACCTATCATCTATATATCTATATAATTGTGATAAGAATATAGATGCCAGACAAAAGGACTTTGGGAGCACATTCCCCATGGAGGGATACTCCCTTAACCTAGAGACAGGAGAGAAGGCCTAGTTCCTACTCCAAATGACTTGACAGATTTAGATGACCCTTCCTGGAAGGCATCACCCTGCATGTGGAGTGGGAGGGGATGGGAGGGCAGGGTGGCAAGAGGGTGGGAGGGAAAGAGAATTGGGATTGATACATAAAATAAAAAGAAAAAAAAATGCATGTAGATGTTAGAATAAATATCCAAATTTTACTTTACACAACATTCCAGACACAACCTGAAAAGAATACCCTTTTACCTTCAACAGGGTCTAACTAACATACTAACCAATCGTATATAAAGTAGAAATCATTGAGCCATAAATACAACCAGTTTTAGGCATATTTGCTTTTATGTACTGTTTTATCCCCACGCTTGGCTCTGATGTCCACCAGAGAAGTTTTTTGCATGCAGGGGCATTCCCAAGGCCCGTGAGTCAGCTGTTTATATTAGAACAAATCTATTGGCGGACCCTAGTCAGAGACCAAAGGCAAGAGATGAATAGAGACATGGCAGAACAAGGATAGAAGCTGAATTGTTTCCAGAAATCATGCCTTTTCTTCTTCTGCATGACTGCTTTTTCAGGAATAGCCACATCTTTTAATGGCTCTAGTACCATGGCCTGAGGTTTCCCAAACTTTCTTGTTTGAATATGAAATTTTTGTGACAGCTGCTGATGCTGATGTTGAACTTATTACAAAGTTCTTTTGTCATAATTTTCCAGGAAAAGTCTAGGAAACCTAAGAGTAAGTGGTTTGGAATATACAGATCTGTAGTCTATTACAAGCTAATATTGAAAATGTACTATTACCAAGTGCCTGAATTTATACATAAATATTTTTCTTTTATTTTTAGGGTCAGGTGTTTATTTCCCCTCCATGTAAGATGGTCACAAACACAGTCCTAGGGCATTGTGGGAGGGGCACATCCCTGGCCTCTTGGGGCAAGAGGGCGTTGGCCTTAATGTACACTGAGGAGGAGGAGAAGGAGGTGATTTTACTCTCCTGCCCTTTCCGGGTTGGGCCTGAAGGGACAGTGAGTTCCAGTCCTTCCACTCCCTCAGCCAGGAAGCCACAGTGGTGAAACAGGTGACGTCCTTTCATTCATTGAAAGTGGTAAAGGGATCGGCCTGGGCCCAGCCACTGTAAGGAGGAACACACATTGGGGCAGATGACATCAGAAGCATGTGGCTGGTGGGAGCAGTTCCTAAGCTCCTGGGCAACCTAGTCCTGGCCTTGCCGAGGGTAGGGGAGATGGCTGGTGCTTATTGTTTAGCATTGGTGATGTCCACAAACTCGGGCTTGGGGGAAGCACCTTCCACGAAAAAAACGTCCACATCAGGCTGTCTTGCCAGCTCTTGGCAGGTTGCTCCAGTCACAGAACCGCCATAAATGATTCTGGTGCTTTGAGCCACCGCGTCAGAGACATTGGATTTCAGCCATCCCTGCGACTTCGCGTGTACTTCCTAGGTCTGCTGAGGTGTTGCAGGTACCTATGGCCCATACAAGTTCATAGGCCAGGACAACTTTGTTCCAGTCCTTCACATTATCCGTGATGACCTTGGTTTGCTCAAAAACCCGCCTTCTTGATGATACTAGCTTCCCTTTCATCTAGCTTCTCCCCAATGCAGGCGATCCCCAATGCAGGCGATCACTCCGAGGCCCTCAGCTAGGGCATGGGCCACTTTCTGTCCAATTAACTCATCTGACTCCCCAAAGACATGCCACAGCACTACCCATTCGCTCCCAAGTCTTTGATCACACCAGGGCTGATCTCCCCAGTGAAGGTGCCATTGGTCACTTTGTAGAAGTTCTGCGCAGCCACAGCAATCTTGGGATCTAGCTTCTGCCTGGCAAAGTCGATGTAGGCTGTGGGGGGTGCACAAACCACCTCGGTGTCTGCAGGCACCTTGGCCATGTTTAGAGTGCAAATGAGTTCTCCCAGGCACTTCTTCCTCCTGATCATCTTCAGTTGCCCCCAACGAAGACCACGAAGGCACCATTGCTTTGTGATTAACTGGCTGAAGGTCAGCATGAGCCTACATATTGTATTTTAAGAAATGTTTTCAAAATGCAGCTATGGTTTCACCTACCAAAGTAATGCCAAAATACGTGAAAAGTAGCTAATTATTTAATTTATTATCTACTTTGAGTAGAGTACAATTACAAAATGCCACCTTTACTAAGACAATTCATATGATCTGATCAATTATGCTATGCCTATTCTGAAAGCTGAGGCTTAGACCCTGATGAACAGCTGCAAGGTCATGTAGATGTGAAGAGATCTCAATGAAATTAATAGTAGATTTGCTGGGCACAAATAAATCTTCCTGGTTTATGGAATACAGAAAATGCTTGTGGTATAACACTTGTATTTGATCTGTTAACAAGAACAGAACAGACTTATAAAACAATGGAGAATATGCTAGTTTATTGAACATCTCGAATTTCCACTGTCTACAGTTATACAGTAGTTGGTTTACTTGTTTCCTTTCTTGGACATCTAACAAGACCATTCTTGCTTGTCTAGTATATGTACTTAGGAAAGCTGACCATTTTAACACATGGCTGTGTACCATAGTGAGGAAAGGCTGTGTACCATGGTGAGGGAAGGCTAATAAGAATCATCTTTGGCTGTTAGCAGTTAACATAGACTTGAAGGAGACAAAACATTTACAATTATTTTAAAATACATGGCAGTAGCTGACATACAAGTTGTTGTCTATGAACAACAAAAACAAAAACCCAGAAAATAGAAAACTGTGTGTTTGCAAATGAAAACCCATTTTAGCACATGCTATAACCTCTCAGCATTCAGTTCTATTTCATTTAAAAGCATTCAGTAATTCTATTAGAAGAACTCACACAGTGAATTTGGTAGCACCAATTAATGTGCATTTCTGTGTATGAAGCATAATTTCAAATGTTCTGCATATAATTCCTTGATTAATATAATAAATGTTCCTTGTGATGGTTGAAATATGGCCCCCATAGGCTCATATTTTGAATCTGAATGCTTAGTATTCAGGATGTGGCACTACTTGAGAGGAATTAGGATGTGTGGGCTTGTTGGAGAACATCTGTCACTGGAGGTAGGGGCTTACATATGGGATCTTGGTGATATAAAATCAGATGTACATGTTTTAGAGGCTAGCCCTTTATCCACTGAAATACCTCCCCTGGTCTGAAACCACTAGTTCTTGATAACAGATTACATATTAATGCCAGTGAATAAAAAGATTCAGAAGTGATCTCGTATTTTGGAGCTCACGTCTTAGGGGAAACAAAATTTCTCCAAATTTTAACCTAATACCAAGCTGCACTGCTAGGATTGTTTTGGGAATACGTAGTTTTCTTTATGAAACTGAAAACTTTTTTTTTACTGATTTTAATATATAACTGAGAATTTGAAGCACATATATTGCAGAAAATGCCTATCTTCCAACAATCTGGATCCTATCCAGTTCATTAGAATGAGGACCTGACAGAATCTTGGATTATGAAGATTTTCTATTGAGGTCTCGTTAGAATATTGACCTCTGTAAGTCAGACTAGCTCAGTTTTTTGCTTTTTATTACTGTCTTCCACCATGTCTCAGCTTGCTGAGTCAATGTTTTACTTTCCATTAAATATACTGTACATAGAGATAGAAATATTGGTCATTGTCATTGATTATTGTTTATTATGAAATAAAGTTAACCCAACATGTCAAATAGAAGAAGAAAAAGACTTATGATTTAGGAAAATATAATTAGCATGCTTGTTGGCATATATGTTTGTGTATACAGTATGTGCCCATAGTTTATTCAACATGAATATTTTTTTACAAAGAGAAAATAAGAAATTCTGCTTATTCTCAAGGACAGAGGTCATTATCCCACCTCAAGATGACAGTACATTGTCCATAAGCATTTCCGTCTTTCTAGAGTAAACAATGAAACCTTATTTCATCCTTTGCGAAATAAAGGAAAGTTAAATACCATCAATCAATATATGGATTTTTAGTTGACCCAAGCTGGTAAGAGATCACTGACTCCAGTCTGACAAATGGGGAACCTGCACAAGACCAAACTAGACTCCTTAATATAGGTGACAACAGTGTGACTGGGACAATAAATGAGGCCACTGGCAGTGTGTCCAAGAATGAACACTAATGCACAAACTAACTTAGTGGAACTCATTCTATATGGAGAGATACTTTACTCAGCCTAGACGCAGAAGTGTGGGGTGGAGAGGTGCCTTGGTCCTTCCTGAATGAGATGGTGGGACAGACTTAGTAGACTGAGGAGATGAGAGATAAGAGATGAGTGGGGGAAGTAAAAGGAGAGGGGGGAGGGGGAACTGGGATTGGAATGTAAAAAAAATAATAAAAGAAAAATCTAAAATATGGATCTTTATGCTGAGATCTCTGTGAATTTACATTTTAGGAAACACCCTTGGGAGATTTCAACTTCTTCCTTGAAAAGTTCAAGGTAGCCATTTCAGTGGTATGCTTCCAGCCTCATGCTCTGACATGATTGCCACAGCTTCCATTCAGGTACAGGCTTCTATGACAACACACATTTGAGCTCTTCCAGTGCTGGTTGAAAATGAGTCTCTAAGGAATCTGACTGAATTATTAATAATGAATAACTTAAACATATAATTTTAAGTGGATAAATACTGCTAATGGATTAATATCCAGTGCTTTCTAAACTTACAAATATTTCTAAGGTGACACTGCTGACTTTCTATGTAAGATATACATCTATGATTAATATGAAATTTGTTCCTAAAGGTAAAATAATCAATACATTGTATCAAAACTGAAAATACTAGTTACCTATAAAACTTGACATATGCTATATAACTTTATATTTAAATTTATAATCAGATGTGCCTGATTTTCACAAAATGGGCATCAGTGGTAGAGTTTTATATATAAATGATAAGTTGAGATGGCAACTATCTTACTAGCGGTTGGTTATCTCATGATAGTACATATGTAGATGCTGAACATCACAATATATAAGAAAAGTGTCTTTTCTATATACTATTATTGACTTGAGGGTCACCAGTGATATAGTCAGTAAGTGTCTATGTCCAAAAATGAATAGCTAACAATGCAATAATTATATTAAATACCAAAACTAAAAGTTAAATTTTTACATTAGAAAGATACCTTATGATTCTGATATCTTTAGAGACCAGGATGAGTATTACAGAATGTACATGACTTCTAAGCATTATAAAATAAAACAGATTTTCTCTGGCTTGTTTTAGTCATGATTCTAGATTTTTCATATGACTATATAGTTTTTTAATGTATTATTTAACAATTTGTTTAGAAGCTATTTATGTAGTGCTTTTGTCATAGAATAATCCTTATATTGTGTGAAGATGTCTTACTATGATTATTTAATAAAGAGCTGAATGGTCAATAGCTAGGCAGGAAGTGATGAAGCAGGAATTCCAGGCAGAGCGAAAGGAAAAAGAGATGAATTGAGGTGTCAAGGAGATGCCAAAGGAAACAAGAGTAAACAGAAAGTGCAAAATTGAAGAGAGGTAAAAAGCCATGAGGCAAAAGATAGATTAATATAAATGGATTAATTTAAATTATAAGTGCTAGTGGGACAAGTCTAAGCCATAGGCAGAGCTTCCATGATTGATAATAAGTCTCCATGTCATTTTTTTATGAGCAGGCTACCCAAAAAAAACTCTGACTACTTATGGTGTCAAACTTGGAGTATCCAAACATAGGGCCTCAGAAAGGTAAGAAAGGTTTTGCACAAGGAGCTAGATGTGACTTTCTAGTCTTGCAGACTCAGGCAGGCAATAGTATACATATCATATACAGAGCATAGCTTTCAGCCACTGCCTGAAAGCTGGACCCAGCCACCAATGCCACGCACCGCCAACATGCACCAAGCTGAGCTACGAGGAGACTGATATGGCAGGTTAAGATTTGTCTAACTCGGTCAGAGAAGCTACAAGTGTTTAGTAAAGATCGACACAGACAAAAATAAAACCTCCAAACAGGTTGCAGAACTTTAAAAAAAAATGTGCTTAGGCTTAAAAAAAGAAAAGAAAATGGGTATAGACAGTCACAAAAATAGTTTATAAATAATAGTATAAAGTCTTTTAAAGATAAAATAAAATAAACAGGGCAAGCCTAGTAAATATTGAAATGATACAGATAGTCTAGATCTCTATGTTGTCTTGTTGATTTTGAACTTTTTGATTGCTGATGAGTGAACAATAGGCGTGAGAGACATGTGATTGTAAAAGGAACTGATGAATTAAACCAGCCTAGATACATTAGGAATGCCTTAACTTTAAGATGGAAGTCTGAAAATGTATTGCATTGGGGAAGAGGTTATGCTTTTGGTTCCACAGGAAATGAAAGGCTGTGGAATCATTTGAGGTTAATTGAAATCAGATTTGATTGGAGAGGATACCCTGAAAATACTGGCTACAGATACAAAGAAATAAACCTAGAAACACTACAAATCAGGTTATGTATATTTTTCCTGCACAAATAAAAAATAAAACAAAAATCATCTTTGGACAATGTGCAGCCGTATTGTGTTGATGTAGATATGTTTGTTACCTTTGAAAGTTTGTATGATTTCAGAGCAAGGGGCCCAGACACCAATGAAAATGGGTGGCACAGTTGATCCAGCCTCTCAGAGGGCCTCTGTTGGGTTTCCTCAGAGTTCTGTATCCAAAACAACTTCAAGGTTGCTATCTGAGATGGTCCAGCCTTACAGACTATTATAACTAGGACTATAGATAAGCCGTGTGATTTCCCATTACACAGAGAATGAATGGCAAATGTTATGATTATCTCTTCCAGGACTTGACCATCATCCCAATTTTCTCACAGTCCCTTAAAGATTCCATCACTCCAGGAAAACAGGAAGCAGTCTAGAGAACACACTATCTACATTCCCAAGAGGTGGGGTGGGTAGTTTTTGATCATTCAGTAGGTTAAAGATGTCTGCCATCATTTATGGGAGTTAGTATTTATAATGGTCAGGGAGAAAACTAAAAAAAAAAAGGAGAATAGATTCAGGGAATCTCTTTCTGAGGAGAAATGGATATAGTATAAAAATGATGGGATAAAATGGATTATTGAATCTACTTATGAACAACCACTAGTTTCAAATACTTTACATCGTATGAATTTTTGTACACTGATATAAATTTAAGGTTATTTTCTTTATGCTGTACATATCTTTCTATTCTTGTTTAGGGTATTGTACCTAAACAGCTCATTTTAAAAGGCAATGTAAAGTTTTAGTTCTTGAAAGCTATTTAGGATAATAAATAATTACAGGTTAATAATCATCTATAACAATCAAACTTATAATCATGTTAGATATGTTTTCAACTTCACACAGAGATATATTGCTGATAGGTCATCTTCAAACACTTGAAAGACCCACTGAATATGATATTTAAAATTTTTTAATAACAAAAAGTTTTTCAAGATAGTGAGACTCTTCAGCTCCTGGCAGCACCAATTTACTTCAAAAAGGATGATGGACATCAAAGAATATCCATATGGAGTATGCTTTCTTTATATTAAAACATAACCATTTGAGCAAAAAACCACCCTTGCCTCAACTGCTGATAATATGCTGTCTAAACTGGACAAGCAGCACACAAAAGAAAGTGACTGCTGAACTTTGCCAAGACAAGGTAGGTCAGTCCTTCAAAGTTTTCTGCTTCACAGAAAAGTCTGTTAGATATTCTAGGCCTGTAAGTCAAAGATGACTGTTCCAGTGTTGCAGAGGATGTTGGGTGACTGTCTGGGCAGCCAGCTATTTCTGTTATTTCTATAATTTTGGAAGTAGCTTTCTCTGCATTTCCTGTTTACTCAGCTAATGTTATATCCAACTTGGACCTCTAATGGAGTTAAATATGAGATAGTTATATTTACAATTTTGTTACCAAACTCAAAAAAGAATTTCACAAAGAGGTATAAAATGCATAAGATTGAGGGGAAAAAAAAGCTTAAATTATTTATCTAAGAAAATGTTTTGAAATCTAAAAAGATATTTTTGAGGTGTTAATACAAGCCATGATAGAAAATGATTTAGGTCTAAAACTTTAAATTCATCAAGATGAGATATATAATATGTTCTCTGAATATGCCAAATACAAATGAACTGAATATTTTGACTATAACTCTTATGTGATAATTAGGCGGGGCTATTGGAGACAGAAAGGTCTCAGGAGAAAAGACAAACAGGATTGCCAGTTAATTGCAGAGGAAAGAGGATACACAAGAGGAGAGGTAAAAGCAACAAGCAAGTGACAGCACATAGATTAATATGAATGGGTTAATTTAAGTTATAAGAGCTAATTAGAAACAAGCCTAAGCTAAGGTTGAACTCTTATAATTAATAGGAAATCTCCATATCATTATTTGGGAACTGGAAGTCCTAAGAAAAATTTATCTTCATGCCTTGTATATACCGGATACCTGATTGGGTGGAAGGACTTAAGATAAGTAACAAAGCAAATGAAACTTCACTAAATGGGGAAAGATAAAAGAAAGGACTCTCAGAAGTCCTACTCACAACTGACCCCTGAGTCATATAGTACTGAGGAACTTGAAAACCTTAGAAGCCCTGTGTTGTCTAAAAACTGCTGGGTTACACTGATGCACTGGTTCAAGGGGAAAAATGCCATCCAACATCATGCCTTCCTCATTTAATATCTCTGTGCATAGAGTTGTCATGAAATTTCTCCTACCTTAGGTCCTGCAGAGTGAATGAGTAAATTTCTCCATATTTTTGGGCCAACAATGAGATGCTCCCAAATTTTCCACTATTTCAGGATGTAGTTCATATAATAGGCAGACACACATGCACAGAGTCATGTGGACCATGGAGTTCAGAAAAAAACAGATGAGTGACATTGCTCAATAATTTACAACTGGGCATGTACAACTGAATAGCCTTTTCTAAGGGCCTCAGGTGGTCCAATTTCGGGGAGAATATAGGCAGCCATGCTCATTCTTCAGTGATAATGAGAAGCAGTAACACATCCTGGTATTAGAGTGCCAATGAGATATTATACTAAAATGCTAACCCAGTTCTAAAGGTAGTGCTACACATCTACCCAGCATTCCAGAACATATCTCCAAGAAAGCCTTATATTGAAACAAAACAAAACAAAAACAAACAATAAACAAAAACAAAAAATTCTTGGGAAAACTCATCAACCAAGTAGAAAAATACTAATATTAGGACATAGGAGTAGTGAAAAAAAAGAATACAATAACTCCCTAACAGTAAGACCCAAAGAAAATGAAATCAATTGAAATCAATGAATTGGATAACATAGAATTCAAAAGAGTTATTTTAAAAATACAAGACAATCCATTGAAATTAGGAACATGATTTGAATTGTGAATGAGAACTTCAGTAAAGATAAAAATCTTAAAGCAGACAATTATGAATTGTAGAGCTTATGAACTTAGTAATATTATTCTATCTATCTATCTATCATCTACCTACTACCTACCTTTCTATGTATTTATGTATCTGTCTATCTGTCTACCTATCTATCATCTATCTATATCTATCTGTTTGTCTGTCTCTATTATCTATTTATCTACCTATCTCTATGTGTATATATGTAATGTACATGTACATAAACTAGAGCCTTGAGAAAGAACAGAACTGATTCAGTAAAAGAGATAATTTCTAAGTTTGAAGGTAAATGTTTCCAGATAACCAAATGAGATTTAAATAAAGAGGAGACAAACAAGAATAAGAGGAAAAGAAAAAGAAGAGAAGAGGTATGTGTTAGTATTTAGACATTTGTACTTACCTGTCCTTGGAGTTCTGATAGGATACGCCTCAGCTGCAGCCACTAAGAGCACCACCTGTGCCTATTCACTACATTTTGTTTAAAAAGGTCCCTCCAGTCCTCATCTCTTTCTTTCTCCCACTCTCTGTCTGTCCATCCTCCACCCCTCTCTTTCCTCTCTCCCACTGCTCCTATCCCTGAATGCCAGACTCCCCCCTCCACTTTCTTTTTTTTCATGATCCCTTTGCTGTAATAATAATAATAATAATAATAATAATAATAATAATAATAATCCCTCCACACGTCAGTCTCTCTCTTGCAACTTTTTAAAAAGTACAACAGTATGGCTAGGAGGAGTAAGAGGGAAGAGAAAAGGAAAGACTAAATTTGAAAAGTAAAAATAAAAATCTTTAAGGCTTATGGGGGATCATTAAGTAAACAAATGTTTGCATTATACACAGTTCAGAAGGAGAAAAATGAGAAAGAATTAGAAAACTCGTTCAAAACAATAATTTCTAAAATCTTCCAAATATTGGAACGTATTTTTAGACAGACAACAAGGCATATGAATCTCAATGGCATTAATAAGTTCAGCTAACAAGGTTCCTATCTGAATAATGTCCTAGTCAAGGTGCCAAACATCAGACAAAGAGAATTCTAAAAACCAGCAAGAAATAAGCATGGGTTCTTGTCATTGCCCTATTAACTGACTTCTCTAAAGAAATCCCACAGTGTAAGGAGAATGAGATGACATATTCAAAGACATAAGAAAAAAAGAACCAAAATGTTATACTCAGTAAGCCCATTCTCCAGGAATTAATGTTAAATATTCTCCAAGACAAACAAAAACAGACACTTCACTATTGTCAGATAGATAGGTGCTTCTAGGATGAGCCCATAAGAGACTTCTATATCAAGAGTCAGACAGCCAATGAAAGCACAAAGTTCAGTAACTGGGAAAAGAGAAGTGGCTCTTAAAAGGATAATTTATTTGCTGTGATTTTTAATATAACATTTTCAATGTTTTTTTGAGAATGTCATGCATTCATTGTATATAGTATATCTTGTTCATATTCACCTTGTGTTTTCCTCTAACTCTCTTATTCCTTTATGAACCACTCCTATGCTTCCATACCTCCAACCCCCTTTCTAAATTCACATTCTTTAAAAAAAAATAACCAATTGAATTGGTTTGTGCTGCCTATATTCATGAATATAAAGGTCATCACTAGAGGATGATCAATATACCAGGGACTACACTCTTAAATAAATTTTTTCTCATTGCCCCATCAATCACCACCCTGCAATAGCTCCTCAACCATGGGTGGAATGTCATGAATCCCTTCCCACTCCATGCTGGAATGCTGTCTCTATCTTTCGAGGCAATCACAGCTGCTGTGAGTTGGTGGGTGCAGTGGTCCTACACTTTCACCCCAGTACTTCCCTGACCTCTGGCTCTTGACATCTTTCCACCTCTTCTTCTGTTAACATCCCTGAAAACTGAGGGAACATGATATATTGAAAACTGAAACCATGAAAATGAGCAACAAAGGAAAAATATAGGAATAAAGAATATACAAAACAACCAGGAAAGAAAAGCAAACTCAACAATGGCATCAGATGTAAATGGGTCAACTATCGCAGTTAAAAGACACACACTGGCTGAGTAGAACTAAAACATAAGTCTAACAAGATAATGTCTGTAAGGGACACCTACCCAGAAAGCAAAGGGATGGAAAAAGCTGTGGCATGCAGACGGAACTTCAAAGTTATACAATAGAAATAAACTTTAAAAGAAGAAAATATGTGAGGGAGGTTGGGAAGGGCGGGTGGTCAGGGTGCATGTGAGGAGGGAGAGAAGGTAAGAGGGAGGGAGGAAGAGGGAACTGGGATCGACATAAAAACAATAAATAAACAAATAAAAAATATGTAAAAGGGTGAGAAATGAGAGGATCAAAATAACAACAGGGAATAATTATTATAAATGTTTTTTAACTGAATACTAGAGTACCAAATTATATAAAGATGATAGATCCACATACAAAAATATTTAGAAATATCCATATCCCACTTTTGTCAATGGACTGATATTTCAGACAAAAATCAATGAATAATTATTACCAGATTGAAGCCTCAGTATAGAACATATACATTTAACATGCATTTATAAAACATTTCATTCATGACCCAAAGAACAAACCTTATCATCACATGGATTATTGCCCAGGATGAACCACATGTTAACCTATAAAACAAGTCTCTCTAAATTAAAAATAAATGGAAATCAAGTATTGTATCTTCTTTGGATACAATGTAATAAAACTGGAAATGAAAGAAACATTACAAATTTATAAATACCCAGCAATTAAACATTGATAATTTTAATGGCTAGTGGGTCAATGAAGAAATCAAAAGTTAAAAAAATCTCTGAATCCAAAGCAAGCTAAATCACAACATAACATGAGCCATACAAATAAGTATGAATAGTAAAGTTGATAGGAATAAGCACTTATTTTAAAAACATAAAAGAATGCATAAATATAAAAATTAATGCAATTCAAGAATGTAGAAAAGCAAGAAGTAAAATTAAAAAGTAATAGAAGGAAATACATAATATATACCACAACAGAACTAAATGAGAAAATTAACATATGTGTCTGTTATCAGTGAAACAATGAGATATTGTTTCTTTCTGAATAAAAATTAATAAAACTGACCAGATACAAGCTAAGTTAACTAAGAAAAGCAGAGAAAACTAAATTAATAAAAACATAGAATAAAAAATTACTAATAGTAATTTTTAATACTATAGTGAACTCCTAAAGATCATTAGGAACCATTATGGGAGATTATATGCAATAAACTTAGCATAGACATGTACACATTTCTGGGCACATACAAGCTATCAAAATTGAACCATGAGAATGTCAAAATAACATTTTATGAGAGAGAATCACTAATAAAAATTTTCTTCAGAAACAATAGTCAAGAAATCGATGACCCTATTGACAATTTTTACAGAATTTTTAAAGAGCTAATATAAATATGTTGGTGAATAGCTGTTAAGTATGGAAAGTATGCCAAGCTATGAGGCCAGCATTATACTCACACATTACACTCACACACAATAAGAAGGAGACAACTAAAAGTCACTATCTTTAATGAACAAGATGCAAAAGTTCTCAACAAAATACTAGAAAAGTGAGCATAATAACAAATAAAAAGACTGTATACCAAGGTCAAGTGTCTCATCATAGAGATTTAAGGACAGTTTAACACCCACAAATCAATTAATATGAAACATTTCATCAGTAGAATAAAAATTAATAGCAATTTTATCACCTCAGAGGATGCAGAAAAAGACAGGTTCTTTATAACTATATAGTAAGTATTGATCCTTATGTCCACAGATAAGTGCAATAACGTCACCAAGAAAACTTCATTTTGCAACAAATGGAGACTATTTTAAAAAAACCCAAAACTAAAACAAACAAACAAAACAAAATCACAATGCATAGTTGAGGAGTACAGTCTCAATGATTATATCTACAACTCCCACACCTAAGGCTCACAGGTCACTGAAGAAGAGAGGGTAGAAAATTGTAAAAGCAGGGGACTGCAGAGTTTGCTGTTAAAATGTGTTCCCTAGGAATATCAGAAGAGCTACACCCATACATATCTTTTCATGGCTAAAAAAATAATACTATAAAAATTAGGCAAGGAAGGAATTTACCACAACACAGTAATAGATAAAGTGCAACAACCTCAGAGCTTCTATCGCTGTAAATAATAGGAAAGCTGAAATTGTTGCTCTAAGACAAAGATTGCACCCTCACAACTCTTGTTGAACATAGTGTTAAGAGTTCAGACAAGAAATAAAACAAGAAAAAGAAATGAGAACATCCTACTATAAAAAGGAGGAGTCAAATTATTTCTGTCTACATATTATTATATATAGAAAATCTATCTTCATAGCCTGGAAACATGTTTAAGGTAGTAAGTTTGATAAAGTTATATTCCATAAAACTGTCATAAAAATAAGAAGCATATTTGTTCTTTATTAATAAAGTTGCTAAGAAAGAAACCAAAGAAGTAATCCCAATAACAGCTGTAAAAAAGTATGTGAGGAAAAATTTAACTCAGGAAGTCAATAATCTCTACAAGGAAAATAACAAAGCACTGTCAAGAGAAACAGAAGAAGACACACCAAAAAATAGATAGAAAGTTCATGTTAGGTTTTTGGGTATGAAAATTTAACACGATTAAGATATCCATACAAAATGTTCTACAAGTCAATGTATTAAATGTTCCTACCAAAATATCATTAAAAAATTTAAAATAGAAAACACACTCCAAACTTTTTATGAAGCTACAGAAGATCTCAAAAATAGTAAAAGAGTTCTGAACAAAATGAACAACACTAAAGACATTACAACAACTGAAATTACTAAAGGAAATAGTGATAGAAACCAAAACATAGGCAAATAACCTGAATTGATTTTTTGCCAATAGATTGTATAAGTGGTTAATGAGAACATGAAAAAGTTTATTATTAGAAAAATGCAAATCAAGACCTCCACAAGATATCATATTACCTCTCTTAGACTATTATCAAAAAGAAAAAATCAAAGGCTACCAAGAATGAGAAAAATAGAATTTTCATATACTGTTGGTGGGAATATAAATTTGTACAGCCATAAGGGAATACAGTATGGAAACATGTGATACAATGTGGAATCTCCTTATAATGCTATAATAAAAGCCATATGATCTACCAATCCCACTTCTGGGTATACAGTCAAGGGGAATGACATCACTATCAGGCACAGTATATTTACATGCTGGCTGAAGAGTATTCAAAATAACGAATGAATAGAATCAACCCATATGTAAGATAAATGATGGACAAAATATAAATACATACAGAATGAAAGCAATGAAAAGATGGAAGTCTGATTTGTAGCATTATTGAAGACATTAAATCATGACTAATAACTCAGGCATACACCCACAAAATCAAATGTCACACCTGCTCTTCTACGTGTGGGTGCCAAAAGTTAATTTTACAGGGAATAAAACAATAATTACCAGAGGCTGGTAAGTATGGTGAAGGAAGAGATAGGGTGTTATTAGTTGGTTTCCAATTGGCAGTTTGATATTGGGAATAATTTCTAATGTTTTATAGCACACTGGGATTACTGTTTGACAACGATATATGGACATTTAAAACTATAGATATATCACTTATGTTCCCATGCCACAAACACGTGTGAGTTGTGTTTACCTCTGTCATGCCACTATAACTGAAATTCCTTACAGCAATTCTTGAGGATTTATTATGGTTCAAGGTTTCAGAGGGTTGTGGCTGATTATAGTGAGGGGAAGCGTAAGGTTTTCTTTTCATTTCTAAATTCCTAAATGTTTCTTCAAAACCATTTTACTGTGTGTTTATTTGGTTGTTTAGTCACATTTAACTTAAAGGACCAGGTTATTGCTTGATTGCTTTGTGTATGGACTAACTTATTGATTCTTTATAAAAGTCATCACATGACTCACATTAGGAAAGAATCATCAGTGTCTAGTGCCTCTGGGACACTTTCTACTCAAAGGAGCTCTCTGTTCTCTGATCTAGGTGATATGGACCTAGACACAGGGATTCTCAGAGTCAAGTGAAAAGATGAGTCTGAGATTCTCACTCAGTTTTGCGAAGATTTTTCACACAAGGGTACTGTTTTCATTGTGACATTCTCCACCTTCATCTCTGTGTTTCTTTCTTTCAGATTCACAACCAATTAAACCCCTGAAGTACACCCATTAGAAGGGATGTGACGTAGCCTAGCTTTTTGAAATTGACTGTAAAATGGGTCTCACCCCCCATGATAAGGACAGTAGAACCACATAGGAACATGGTATCTTCATGAAGAATTATCCTTGGCTTGATCTATCTATCAAAGGTGTAGGTATTGTCCCAAGACACTTCAACGTCTCTAGTTGTTAGAGCAGCATGATTAACAGCTGATTTATCAACATCAAATCATTAACAGTATTCTAGAACTTCTTCTTGTACAGGTGGAGGTCAGATGACAACTTGCAGGAGCGAGTTTTCTTCTTCCAGCATGTGAGTTCCAGGAGCACAACCTAGGTAGCCAGGCTCGGTGGAGAGCTTAGCCATCTCACTTGTTGAGCCATCTTATAGGTACCAATGCCTATGCTTAAGGTCATTTTTCAAATGTGATACTATACCTTGAATTCCTGCTCATTTTGATAGAATTTGAAGAATGCCTTGTCCAATAATATTAAATTGTAACTAATTTTGCTGTTGATAATAACTATAAAAATAATTATAATAGCAAAGAGCGGGTAAAAAAAAAGATTAGCTACTAATTCTTTCTTCGAATTCATCCAAAAACGTATTAATTATAATGGCTATTATTTCTCCCGTGCTTGCTATAGTATAGGCTGGGTTTTAAGTGGTTCATACATACCACTCTATTAATAAATACATCAAAACCAAGGTGGCCTCTGAATACAGATATCAGACTCCAGACTCCAATTTCTTAATCAACAATCATTATATCTCTACATTCGACTGACACCATTGTTAATTACAGAAAGCAGTCAGGAAAGGATTCGAAAAGATGAGCTCCACTAGCTCTCGCAAAATAGGGCAACTGAGTCACATCTCCAACAACCCTGGAAGATGCTCACTCAGGTTTGGTGAGCTATTATGTTTGAAAGTTACTGCTATTCTCCGTGGTCAAGCTGAGCGAGCATCAGCTCAGAGTGGGATCAAAGCAAGGTGCTAGGGGTTTCTAGGCAACTGTGAGAGCAACCTTGACCTAAGAGCCACAGCCCTCATCTTGTTCTTTCCCCGGTGTCCTCATAAGTCTTTCCTGCCACTGTCAATCATCTTTCTCTCGCCTCAAGATAAAAGAATTAAAGCCTGTTTCCCAAGGCCAAAAATAAGCTACATTTGCAAGGTGCTACCCTTATTATCGTTTCCTTAAATTCTCACCGGCCAGTTCTTAAGCTGATGAAGGTTATACATGCTTTCAGAAAGTAAATTAAAAATCGTGTTCTGTTTACTTGTCATTCTGGAAAACGTGAGCTTCCCTTTGAGGGGGAAAAAATCTGTTTCTGAGAAGGCAGGGTCAAGAGTTCCTTTCCTCACTTCTACTCCCAGCTGGAGAAGCATGGTCCCTCTTCACTTGGTTACCCCCTCAGCCTCAGCAGCAGGGGATTGTTGGGGAAGTCAAGCACCAAGGACAAGGATTTCCTCATTTCCTGATGCTGCTTTTCGTGCAGGTAAAATGAAAAATCAAATCCTTCCCCGTCTCTGCATCGCTGTCCATTCTGAGCATGGCATTAACTTTCACAAAAGAGCCTGGTGGCAAAGGGGGTGATTAGCTAGATGGGCTCTAACAGCTGGGCTCCAGGAGTCTAAAGTGAGGTGGAGGAGGGGCCTTCGCAGGTCCTGAGTCTGGTAGTTTTATCAAACTGCAGCCGCAGCAGCAGATGAAAAGCTTCCCGGGGTGGGGGCAGGGCAGAGCCCAGATTGTAAACATCTCTTCCCTGTTGCCTAGAAGCAGCGGCTGCAAACAATCTAAAGACTGCGCCTAGCCTAGTACTTTCAAAATTTCCTTTCTATGCAAAACTCCGCTTCTTTTTAAAAATATTCGGCCATTTTACGAGGTCTTCATGCAATATGTTGATATTGCATGAAAAACCTCGTAAAGATTGTGATATGTGCACATATCACAGTAACTTTTCCCCATTACATGTAATTGCTTACATAAGGTGGTGAACTACTGTTTAACAAAACCTTGTTAATGTTAACATATTAACCCTGAGGCTTTAAAAAAAACACAAAACCAAACAACCGTATAATATATAGTCTATGGGAGGCACTGCTATTTGTAAGAACTGACAGAAAATTTTAAATGTTCATTTGCTTATGGTGCAATTTTTAATATTCATGAATAGTATGTTTCTCAAGTATGTTGTGATGGACAAGTGTTCGATATTATCAATTGGTTAAATATTTTACTAATAACCCAACAATGTTATAGGTTGTTTGGGAAGAAATGAACTACTAAATATATGCATGCAAGTATGTGTGACGCACACACATTCACTCACTCACAAAGGGAGGGAGAGAATATGTGAGAGAAAGGCTCAGTGGTAATAGTGCAAGATTTTAATTACCTCAGTATAGAACAGGATTACACCAAGTAGAGGAAATAAGGTTGCGTCTGGTGCCAAGCTGATTCCAATTTAATGTGTACATCACCCGAAAAAGGAAGGAAAGAATGCTAGGTTTAAGATTAAATAATACCCGAAACTCAAAGGAAAGAAAGGGTATCGGAGGCAGGGATTAAGTCACATTAACCATATGATCTAATCTCAAATAGAAGCTAAGCATTTAAAGACAACATGGAAATTTAGGAAGACAGAACGTAAAATACAGCATATAATCATTAATTCAGAAAAAAAGAAAAACCAGTAAATTAAGGTCAGGGCAAATAGCAACGAAGTGTCTTGTTTGTTTTTGAAACCCAGCGTCACCCAGAATGCTGGTTTTACCAATGAATGGTAAAGTGTTCAGTGTTTTGCTGCATCAAAGTGGAAAAAAAAAATCTTCTAGAATGACCAGCAAAGCAAAAGCTTCCCTTCCCTTCTCATGATTCAGAATGTTTAAAGGAATAGAAAATAAAAATCTGTGTAGGACAGGGGCATAGAAGTGAGCAAATCTGAGGGCAAACTTATTTATGACATTAAAAGCCTACAATCCAGCAAGGCAGCTGTGGGACCATTAAAGGGATGAGGGGAAATCAGAGAGGATAAGATCTCTTTACTGAGAGCAAGAATGAGTCCTCTGCCTGGTATTTACAGAAGCAACTGAAGGTCACATCCTGGAAACTGGGATACATTTTCTTGAGGGGAAACGGGAAATGTTAAAAGGATTTTATGATTGGGTAAGAGCAGATAGTTGGGCAATTAGAACTATTAGAAGTTGACAGGGCACAAGAGCTGTATGTCATAGAGATGTGCAAATGAGACAGAAAATGCCTTCTGCATAGCTTGCTCAGGAGGCTAAAGAGCAGTGGCACACGGTACTGAAAAGAAACCCAAGAACATTTCAAACTCTACTTAGCGAGAATCTGAACCATGGCTGGAAAGCAAATAGTGCTAGCCCTTGTTTTGACCCCTAAAGACATGCACAGCCTGGTAAGAGTTAACATTACCTTTAGAATTACAAATAATTGAGCATTTACGAGCAGTTCTGCAGAGATGAGCATGGAAGTTGGTTGGTGTTTGTAAAGTTCTTATTGTAGACTGTTGCCCTAAATCTTGCTGCATTAAATGAGACAGGAGAGTAAATAAGTGTAAACCTGAACAACTACCTATCGTCTAAAAGATGTAAGCATGTGAAACAGGAAGAAACATCCTCACAGATCCTGGTCTCATTTTTATTGCCATTGTTATCATCATCATCATCATCATCACTATCACAACCACCACTAGACCACTTATTAAACATACGGTGCTGCAATTGTAGGAAGGGAGAAAGTTGGGAAGAGTTGCTCTGTCTCAGGCTGTGGATTTCAGACTGAGTCATCTGATGGCTTTTCATTATTTTTTTCTGACAAAATATCACGAGGCCAAATCAATACTTTTATATTGGTTGATTGATTTCTATTATGGCTGTCTATATGTGCATGTATGCACATGCCCTAGCATGCATGTGAAGACCAAAGTATAACTTTCAGGAGTCAGTTCTCCTTCTACCTTATAAGTTCCAGGAACCAAGCCTTTGGGCTTAGCTGTAATCACCTTTATCCAGTGATGTATATTGTTGTTGTTATTATTGTTAATTTTAATCAAAATGACCCATTGTGAGAGGATTATTTAGAACAAACAACTGATCCACCCTCCATGTTCCAGCTATGTTTCTCTGAAAGAAATAAAATCTAAATATTCATAAAGATTAAAGAATAAATTGCATTATTTGGTGTTTACTGATCATTTAAGACCTGCATTACATTTTCTTTTCCTTTCTCCTCCTTGTCTCCTAGAAATGTGTGCTGAAATTCCTTGAACAGATTGCAAGATTAGTGTTAAAACAGGCAAACATGTCATGACTGGCTTGAAGAAATGTCTATTCACTGTCCATGAATAGTGTAGCAGAAGCTAACATGCCCAGAAGTAAGTGATACAAGAACGCCCATGGAGAAACGTCACAACCACGAGCAAGTCAAGGAGAAAGTGAATTATGGGAAAAAAGTGATGCTTCCCAGATGAAGGAAAAATGATAAAGATATTTAAACATAAAACTGTTCCTCCAAAATCAGTTACAGAGGGCCACAAAGTGACTAGAAAACAAGAGTAGGCCATTTATAATCGGTGTGGATTTTCATACATCTTCTCTACAAAACCCTAGTACAGTTACTACATTTATTAATGGATTTAACTTTTAAGACTTTGTTAGGAGTAAAGAGCCAAGCAGGAAATAGAACAAAGTGAGTGAAGAGCTGACAGCTTAGAAAAGGGTATACATTTAGAGTGGTATATATTTGTTTAGCTTTTGAGTAATTACCAAGACTCATACAATTCAAAAATGGAAATTCTGTTGTTTACATAAAAGGACATAAAATAAAATGAAATAAAGATGGTGAAGAAAGTGGGAAACCATGGCATGATTTGATCCATTTAGCTCTGTGGATACAGAAGAAATGTAGTTAATGAAAAAAGAAAAGTAAGTCCAGTGATAATGGAAAAAAATAGACCATAATGATTCCAGAAGGGTCATCACAGGAAGATACCCAGAAAAGAGTAATTTTAGAGCAAGCCATCATATTAGAAATCGTTTTAGATTTTGCAAATGTCCTGAAAGCCACTCAATTCTAATTCTTAAACTAAGAGGAGATACATATAGCTCAAGTACATAACTCTGTTCCTGTGCCTGTTACAGAGCCCTGACCTGCAAACTGTGTGGGTGAGCTTTAGGCGGCTTCTTTATTTGCCTAATCTAAACATACCAAGCAGCTCTCTTTCCCCAAAGGTAAACTTTTCAAACATCCCCAAATCTAATTTTTAATTCCCTTTTCCACAATTTTTGTTAGTATTTTTCTCAGCTTTTTTTCCTCTATGATGCATCAAATCCCGCTAATTTTTTCTCTTTTGAAGAAAATTCCTCTAACAACTCTTTACCCATGGGATACGATATATCTGTTTTACCTGGCTAATCTCCTATTGTGCCATCACTAATTATGACAAACATCTATATTCCTAAAAAGATAATTTTTAGAAACTCCCTGACACAAGGAAGGGGTATGGTGGTTTGAAAGAAAATGACCTACAAATGGAGTGACTCTATTAGGAAGTGTGGAGTAGATACAGCCTTGTTACAGGAAATGAGTCACTATGGAACCTGGCTTTGAGGACTCATATGCTCAAGATACTATCCAGTATCTAAGACCACTTCCTATTGCCTAAGAGTTAAGAACTCCCAGCTCCCTTTCCAACAGCATGCCTACCTGCATAACACCATACTCCCAAATGCCATGCTCCCTACTATGACTAATAGACTAAATTGCTGAATTATAAGCGAGCCACCACAATTAAATGTTTTCTTTTATAAGAATTGTGATGGTCATGGTGTCTCTTCCCAGCAATAGGAACCCTAACTTAGACAGCGGGTTTGCCTAGAATGAGATAGGTACAGAGCCATCAGGAGTTCTGTGAAATAGTAATAGTCATCTTATGTTTCATTGGCCATAGCACTAGATCAGAGCTTGGGTCACAATAGCCACTTGAGATTTTAATTCATAGGATATCTGTCTGTAACTCTGCACATAGAAAAGTGATCATTCCATATACATAATTCTGGAAGAAGTTCCTTTACTGAACAAAAAAATTATTTTTGCACAGTAATTACTGTTTCTACTATTTGTATGAGTAATTTTTAAGTCAGAGTAAAATTATGAAAATTACTAAATTGTATTAAAATATTTATTTTATGAACTGATCATTTGCAAATAAGAATAGAATCTATGAGTTACTGTCAAAGAAGTAATGAAAAAATAAGTGTATATGTGTGTTTGTGTATGTACATGATTGGCCAGCTAATCAGAGCTCTGGACAAAGAAAGGGCTTTGAACTGCCTCCTGATATTTGCAAATCAATAAAAAATCGATTCTACTTATTTTCATTATAGAAATAAAACAAACTCTCCACTCACAACTGATGACATATACCAGATAAAACTTCAAAATAGCTTTAAGGTAAGTGCCAATACATAGTATTAAAGAAGTGACCTATATGTAGCAGGGCTGTATAAATAACTGACAAATGAAGGTTTACAGAAAAATATTTCAATAAATCTGGGTCTCACTGAATCTTCTGAGTGAGGCTGGCCTTTTCAGCCAGTCCTTTTGTTTCTGTCCCTGAGTCAATCCAAACTTGAGTCTTCAGGCTGTGCAGCAAGCAGACCTCGCCACTGATGCGGATCCCCAACTCTATTTAGTTGTTTTAATCTTCGTCCCACCTCTCTTTGCTTGCTACACACCTCATAATTGTCACCAATGAGACAAATTCCAAATGAACTCTCTATTAGTTTTATTTTGTCCTTCAAAATAATGTTTTCTATATAAAACCTCAATCAAGGGATTGCCTCCATTAATATATACAATTGATATTAAAGTTCTGTTCATACACAAATACATATATACCCTAAGGTATTTTGAATTATATATTCTCTTAATTTAAATTATTTTAATATTCATGTGGTGTTACTGAAAGAAGAGTTCTATAGTTAATTAAAGCATATGCCACTAATTTATGTTAACTACACATGAAAGGATATAGAATAAGAATTTTGTGAATTTTAATTATATATAATTTCTACTAATAATTTGCAAGACTCCATTGAACTGCTTTCAAATCTTAAAAGTCCAAATCTTAAAAGCTGTATAATATTTTGAGGTAATGTAATGTTTTCATATTCTTAGGGAATATTTAAAGCTGTTTAGATGTATCTATACATGGAGATATTTAAGTTTTTTGCATGTATCCAATGTAAGACACTGGAATAAAGATGATAAAGGTAGATACTAAGTCAGTGCCGGGTGACTATGACAAAGTACCATAGAGTGGATAACATATTAAAGGCTTAAATGTCTCATCATGATAAATGATATGAAGTCCAAGATCAAGTGGCTGGCAGAAACAGTGACTGGAGAAGTCCACGTCTTGGTCTATTGAAACACCTCTTCTAGATTTATGGGCATCCATCTTTCATTCTCACCAGCTTCAAGGAGAAGAAAGTTCTCGCCTACAAAAGTATTCTCCAATCCTATTCATGAGGACTCTGTACTCATGCCCCAAAAAACTTCTAAAGCCCCACATCCTACTACAATCACCATATAGCTCAGGACTTCAACATATGGATTTTGGGAATATACAAATGCTCTGACGATAGGAGCTGAGTTTTAGGAAGGATGACACCTTCCTTGCTCTAGATGAAAGCTCTTTTAAATCTAATGACCCTTGAGAAGAGGCAGTAAGTTGACAACTGATATTAGCAAAAATTGTAGAGAATGCCATCAAATAATAGCTATTAATATAGGAAAATTATACCACATTGCTAAAACTAGGATAAAGAACATGAAAAGTTCACAGTGACTCACCACTTTGTGAGTAATAAAAATGTTGAATTAGATATAATAATACCTTATAAATTATCCTCTCTAGCTGGTGGGTTGAGGAAATTTTTGCATTATATGAAGTTTCAAATAGTACTACAATGAACAAATATAGGCTCATGAAATAAATAGTATTTTTAAATTCAGAAATAAAAACTTGGGGCTGGAGAGATGGTTCAGCAGTTAAGAGTACCTCCTGCTCTTCCAGAGGACCCAGTCTCTAGCACCTATGTGGGTGAGCTCACAACCACCAGTAACTCCGGCTATGGGGGCCCCAACACCCATTCCAAGTCTTGATTAACACCCACCCATATGGCATGCCCAGGCACATGTACATAAATACAAAAAATACCTTATAAGTGAAAATTTTTTCATTTATTGAGTGCTACCCATAAGAAGGTACTTTTTAACTTTGAAATGTACAAGGCAATATAATCTAACAGCTTGGGGTTGTTTCTCCAATGACATGTATGTATTCTTAAAATTATGAAATTGTTTCAAAGATATTATTCTGTGTAGCACTTTAATTTTACAAATAAGAAGAACACTGAGGTTCAAAGAGACACTTCATGCCAGTGAGTATTATGACCCAGTCTTCCAATATCAAGCAATATTAGGTCAAGGTCTAAAGATCTAGACAGAATTTACTTCTTTCTTTCATAGCATATGGAAGTTGCTGTTCCAGTTTTCTTCCTGTAGCTGTACCAAACATCATAAGCAAAAGCATCTTGGGGAGGGACAGGCTTATTTGGCTCATACCTCCAGGTCACAATCCACCAGTGAGGGAATGTTGCTTCCGGTCTTGTTCCCCGACTAATACTCAACTAACTTCTTATACAGCCTAGGACCAACCTGCCTGTGATAGAACCACTCGCAGTGGTATAAACCCTCCCACATCAGTTCAGTTGTCATCAAGGCAATGTGTTACAAGCATGACCACACAGCATCTGAGCTGAACAATTCCTTATCTTAGGTCCCCTCATCCTGTATGATTCAGGGTTTGTGTCAAGGTGACAACCGAAGCTAGCCGTCATCTTCCAACTCCTGCTATGATGTCATAGCCTGTAACTCTCTGGGCCATGTGCCCAAATAAGTTGCTTTGGTCATGGTCTTTAATCACAGCAGCAAAAACTAAATAATATAGAAGTTGGTAGTAGAATTGTCCTGCATTTCTGTGAAGAATCAGACCATAGGGTTTTTTTTTTGTTTATCTGTTTGTTTGTTTGTTTGTTTGTTTTGTGCTTTGGTCTTAGGGTTTTTTATTTTTATTTTTATTTCCTGATTTTTTTTTTTAATAAGGAAGACTTTGGAACTTTGGGCTAGAAAAGTAGCACAGAGATTAATGGCTGTCCTAAAAGTAACTTGGAAGACAGTCCTAAGAACAACATGGACCATGGAGACCCAGCTCAAGAGGGTGCAAAGAGAACTACATCAGCAACTGAGCTAGAAACCGCTCTTATGAAATTTTGACAAAGAATGGCTGCTTTCTGCCTGTGTCCTAAGAATTTGCTTTAGACTAGGTGAAAAGTAACGGATGACTGTCTTGTCTTCATTGTTATTTCTGTTTATTCTGCCTCTTCTTCAGCTTTGTGCTCTTGTTCTAACTCCACTGTCGTGTTGAGACTATCTCAATACACATGCTGCCCATCACATATGTGGTTATACAGAACATGGTGGTTTTCTTTCTGTTTATCAAATGGGCTACTTTCAGATTACTTGTATTCAAGTTTGTTGGCAATTTCTTTTATGTTGAAATTCTCTAGTGGGTTTTTCCATTTTTAATTTTTATCACTATACTATTTTAAGTCCAGGTTTTCTGTGTGCGTATATGTGTAGTTTCTGTATTCTTATTACTTTCACATTTTGTTTGCATTGTGTTTCTGTATCTGTATTTTTTATAATCTCATACCATTTCTTACTTCTTTAAGATGATATTTTAAATTGTTAGGCAATCAATAGATACCTGTTTCTTTAGGATTAGTTGACTTTTGTTGATGATTTCCCCCTCCCAACCTTTAGCTTTAATGTAGCCTGGATATATGTTAAAGTAGCAAATACTTCTCTTACTCTTTACAGAATAGTCTCAAGAGGCAAAAAAAATTTCCCATTGACATCTAGAGATATGATTATCTCTGGGTTTTAAGTCAGCAGGGGTTGAAATCAGGTTATATGGCTGCTGCTACAGAGTCTATGATGGTGTCCTTTATCCAAATGACCCCTCTAGCTGTAAACCTCTGCCAAGGTTTTACAACCTTCGTAATTCATAAAGCTTCCACAAAAGCTGGTGTGCTGTGGCAGATGGAGTGGCTACTTGCAAACAAGAGAAATGGACTTTGGCTAACTTAAACAGAAAGGCAAATCATAGAGACGTTGTTATGCAACTCATAAAAATTGCTGCTAACACCATGAAGCTAAGCTTGCAAAATAGGCTGGGGCGAGGAAAGCTTATTAGTATTCAAGGTTCCATCTGAAATCATCTCACAAAGCTAGTCTGATGAGCGCATTGTTGCCACACCACTGGTACCTGACCTCCTAGCATGCGCCACCTTCATCTCTGCACTGAAACTTTGGCACTGTTGTTGCTCTCCTGTGCTGCTGTCCCTGGAAACACACGTCTGCTACCTTAAAGTCACTGCTTGATGATCCGCTGCTATGTTACTGTCTGTGGTCAGCTTTCCTTGGGTCGCCAGGTTTCGGTTTCATGGTTCCTCCAGGAGCTGTATTGAAGTTAGGCAGAGGGAATAAACATTTCTGCCCCTGCATTCCCCTCCCTCTCCTATAAGATTCAGAAATCAGTGGATTTTCTAGGCACAAGGAAAGTTCAAATGTTACATGGCCAAATAAATCTGTGAAACATAAGTAAAGGAATGATCAGAGTTTATCTATAGCAGAAAGCAAAATGCTAGGAAACAAGTACAAGGAGGATCCAGATCTGAGCATGACAAGAGACTTCCTCAAAATAAAATTAGTATGGAATGAAATTGCTGCTTTAGAAATTGGAAATTCTCTGCTCCTGCTGGAATGTAAGTGAATGTTATATAGACATTAGAAAAGAGTGCTGTAGAATGGTTTTTAGTTTAACCAATTCCTTTATAACTATATTCAGTTGAAATCAAGATTCTGCCTCACACTGGGTGTTTTTTGTGTTTGTACTTCATCTTAGACCGTGGCCAGGTTGCAAATCCAGGGTTTTCAGGGCAGCCAGAGTGCATCATGATCCTAAGCATACTGCGTCAGCATGGTAAGTCCCCTTCTATACACAGAGCTGAACAAACAGCATGATTATATGTCTGCTGTGAAATCGAAATGATTGTGGAGTTGATGCAAAGAATACAATTTTAAATAATGTTACCACATATATTTCTGTTCTCTATATGCATGCATATAAAGTAAGCCTAAATATATAACACATGGGATTTACCTATCATGTAGTTTGTGTGTGTGTGTGTGTGTGTGTGTGTGTGTGTGTGTGTGTGTGTGGTGTATGCTCATGTACATGTACATATGTATATCCTGTTGTAAAGTAAGTGGCAAATTTTAATCAGGCAATTCTGATTACAAATAATAATATTTATTTTAAAATGAAACGTGTACCATACTTTTAGATAAGACTGGCAATTGTTAACATTTATAATTTATTATGCTTTTGAATTTCATTAATAATAATGGTACTCTATTATACTATCATGCTGCTATTTGATACCATGTTAATTACTCAAATACAACATTGTCAAATTTATTCTTTGTAAAATTTAATTTTGTTTTGAGACAATCTCATGTAGACCAAGCTGGCCTCAAGCTCATTATGTAGTCAAAAATAACTTATTTTCAACTTTTGTTCTGCTTTAAAATGTTATTATTTTATGAGTAGGAGTGTTTTACCCACGTGTATGTGTGTGTACTCCATATATACACGCTACCCACCAAGATCAGGAAGACAGTATTGGATCTCCTGGAAATGGATCTGTAACAGAAGATTGTGAACCACCTCATGGGTACTAGGAATTGAACCTGGGTCACCTGTAAAAGCTGGGACTACTCTTAACTGCTGAGCCAATTCTCCAGCCCCAACTAAGAATTCTTGATCCTCT
This sequence comes from Cricetiscus sungorus, assembly GCA_030556225.1. Lineage (NCBI taxonomy): Eukaryota > Metazoa > Chordata > Mammalia > Rodentia > Cricetidae > Cricetiscus > Cricetiscus sungorus. Next base: position 36,190,491 of record JANBXA010000141.1, on the reverse strand, counting down.
TGCTTCAGTCTTCTGTATCATGGGATTACAGAAGTAATGTCATGATATTCAACTGTGTCACATAATTTAATTATGATAGAAACACTAAACTGGTTATTCTCATGCTGCAGCTTGAAGCTCTTAGTAACTGTCCTGTAACTTTGTGAAGGTATATGGAAGAAGCATAAGGAATATAACAAAGACCTAACCTTTTCTATCATCCTCATTCCTAACAACTTTGCATGATCTTTGATGACTTCGCCTTGGACCTTTTGCTATTCCTTACAGCCACTAACAGTTACCCTGTCTCTTAAAATGTAATTTTAGTATGTGCTTCAAGCATTTATGCTGACCACCTGCTTGCATGCAATATTCAGCTTTATAGCTTCATTTATCCTTACCATAACACAAAGAGAGAGAGAGAGAGAGAGAGAGAGAGAGAGAGAGAGAGAGGAAGAGAGAGAGAGAGAGAGAGAGGAAGAGAGAGAGAGAGAGAAGAGAGAGAGAGAGAGAGAGAGAGAGAGAGAGAGAGAGAGAGAGAGGAAAAAGGAGAGAGAGAGAAAGAACAGTGTTGCTAGCAAGCTTCCCTTTAGTGACAGAGGAGCATCTGGGCTCCACATCCTTGTAGCTGGGTATCCCTTATGTTCAGAGTCATCATCAGACCATACAGATGCCATGTCTAAATAAGAGTGATGAACCTCAGGAGTACACACCAGCATCCCAAAGTCTTAGCTATAGTGTATCATTTTGCAAAGACAGGTAACAATTAATTGTTTTTGTTTTAAAATGAATCACTTTCAAATGCCATAGGTCAAACGGAAAGCAGACCACACTTAAGGGCATCCCATCCTTTCCCATACCCCATGTGAAAAAGGCTCTGTTGAACCCATGGAAAACGTCTCTTCACCACAAAAATGCTTCAGGAAAAGAGCACTATTCTATCTTACACTGACTAAAGAGCTTTCTGCTGGTGGTAGTGCTAAAGTTCTCATGCCTAGAAATATGTATTTATTCACTCACTGGGGAGCCTCAGGAAGTGTAACCATGTGCCAGCTATTCTGAGCACTGCTTTCTTTATCAAGGTAACTGGAAGCTAAATGAATAATCAGGAAGGTGTGTTCTAAATTGGGAATAATAGAAAATACAATTATATATTATCAGAAAAGTTTCCCCTCAACTCATGGAAAAAGTCCTATAGAATTATCCCTATCCATTTACAGAGAGCCTTTATTACAGCTATAACATACAAAGTCCTTCTCACTCTTTATATAAATGCCAGATAACTTCAAAACAGTTACAAACCCATTCTCATATCTATCAGAAGTTTGACAAGGTAATAAAGGATGGTGAATGGGAGCATTGGTACATGAACACTTGACTGAGCCTGCCTGGTAGCCAGAACCTACAGTAGGAGATGTTGAACAAAACACACAAAAACTCACACATGTATGTACACACACAATGTACACACATCATGTTTATGTACATGCACATGCATATGAAAGAAAATGATGGTCAGTAAGTTAGGAATCACTAAGTCATATTCAGAGTGAATGGGATTTACAAGGACTTAAATTTTTCTTCAGTGATAATCAATGCTCAATCTCCTTGGCAATACTTCCTAAGATGCATTATAGTTACTACACAATGGTATTAAAATGTTCCCAACAACAATGGGGTAGTAATAATATTATTAATGTGTACCCCAAGGAGCTAAACACCTTTAACAGGTAAAATTATTATTCTCTGTCAAAATAGGAAACTTTTACTTAGTCAATAGACTTTTTAGATAAAAAACATTTGAAAAACAGAAAATCCTAACTTGTGGTAGTAATTAGGATGATGGAGCCTGGAACCCTATAGAGAAGGTGGCATCATTTAATTACAGGAGCAAAGTGAGCAGAATTGCTTTAAATTCAGTAAAGTCAAAAAGCAGAACAGAGAATGTGGTAGGGGTGGTGGGGATGGCCCAGACCTTTAGCATCTATTGAGATTGTTCTAGAACATGTTTCTAGAAAAATAATGAGGAGAGCCACTGAGATTATTGCATAATATAGCTTATTTATGTATTAATAAATGGGCAGAAGCTTGGGATCAGCTGTGCCAAAGGAAGTCACAACCCCTCCATGAATTTGAAAAACTATCCTTGTATTATGGGAAGACAAGACCTTTATGAAGAAAGACTCTGAGACACTGTACATATTCAGAAAGCTTTTTCCTTTTTTTTTTCTTAAGAACCAAACTTGCCCATGAATTTCAGAATGGCCCAAAGTGTGAGCAGAAAGTGGCTGCAACTGTACCATGTCTCTCTGTCAGGGATACCCCACTGTGAGGACCATGGGGAAATATACTCCTGAAGGGCAGTACTCAGCTGTATGTTTCCTCATTGACTGTGAATGAAAAGAAAAATGACTAAAGTCATTGTCATGAGTGATTTAGCTTACTGGTCAGGATGAAATGAACCTAAGTCTGAGATCAGGAAAAGGTATTCAAAGAATGACGTAAATATCTGGACCAGTTAAGAGCCCTAAGTATGGATCTTCATGATAGATGCCCATTGAAGATGTGAAAACAGTGAACTGGCTCTAAATAACAAATGTGATCATTTCAAGGAAATGAGAGACCTATGTCACATGTCATGAACAGAAGAGTATATATCTGACACTAGAGCCATTTATTGCAGTATCTGTAAATATATCCACGTCCCATTATGATCCAAGAAGGTAATAAAACCTCAGAATCCTCTTGTATGAGGAGTAGGTCATACCATCAGGCTGGTGGGTAGACCAGAAGGATGAAGCTGATGCATGCCTGTATGCATGTAGTAGGCATAGGGTAAATATTGAAGTAAAAGATGTAGCTAATTTTCTGTCTTTTCATGTGTGCTTTCCAAGAAATCATTACTAACCAGAGGATCTGGATAAGCTGAACCTCATTTGTATAGCCTTAACTAAGAAGCAATCTGATTCAGAGCATAAATGATGATCAAATTTGGTGACCCAACTATTAATAGCATCACTTCCATTGCACAGCTGACATGAGAGTTAGACACTAACAATTCACAGATGCTCATTTAAGAAATAACATTTCATTAAACATAAATTGCCATGTTCTTTACCCATGTTCCCCACTGGTGAAGACAGAGCTAAGCCAGTGAAAGAGTGATTTTACTATTTTTTAAATTATCTTAGTAAGCCTGTTAACACAGGCTGAGGTTGTCCAAGAAGAGTCTCCAGCTGAAACTGTTGCTGTAGACACTTGCATAAACCTGAGTTTGTTGAAATTACTTTCCCATCATTTGGAATAATTTCATCCTATATGCCATGCAGGTGAATCTCTCTAAACTTCCTTTTTACCAGGTAACCATTTCTGTTACGTGGTTATTGCTATTGGTTGAATTTTTCTTTGCTCAAGTTAATATATCCACATCCAAACACCAAGAACCTTATAATTTTATTTCACTTAAAAATAAAACCATTCCCCAACTAACAATCTAAGCAATAATGGAGAGGTTACCTAAAATGCCCTTTCCCTATAATGAGATTGATGACTACTTTAAAGCCATCCTAATGCCTTCATCCACTAGCTGATAGAAGCAGAAGCAAACACCCACAGCTAAACATTCAGCTGAACTCCTGGAATCCAGTTGCAGAGATGGAGGAGTTATGAGCAAAGGGGTCAACAGGCTGGAGAAACCCACAGAAACAGGTGACCAGAACAAGCGGGAGCTCATGAACTCCAGTCTGATAACTGGGAAACCAGCATAGGACTGACCCAGACCCCCTGAACACAGGTGTTAGTTAAGGGGAATGGGCAGTTGTAGGATTGGTAAAAAAATGTTTCCCAGTCTGTGGGCTGCCATTTGGTCTTGTCAACTGCGTCCTTTGCCTTACAGAAGCTTCTAAGTTTGAGGAGGTCCCATTTATTAATTGTTGATCTCAGTGTTTGTGCTACTGGAGTTATGTTCCGGAAGCAGTCTCCTATACCAATTTGTTCAAGGGTATCTCCTACTTTCTCATCTAAGAGGTTCAGTGTGGCTGGATTTATGTTGAGGTCTTTGATCCATTTGGACTTGAGTCTTGAGCAAGGTGATAGACAAGGGTCTATCTGCACTCTTCTACACACCATGATCCAATTGTGTCAGCACCATTTGTTGAAGATGCTTTCCTCCCCCCATTGTATTCTTTCAGCTGTTTTGTCGAAAATCAGGTGTTCATAGGTGTGTGGGTTAATATCAGGATTTTTGATTCGATTCCATTGATCTACCTGTCTATTTTTGTACCAATACCAGGCTGTTTTCAGAACTATAGCTCTGCAGTAGAGCTTAAAGTCAGGGATGGTGATGCCTTCTGAAGTTCTTTTATTGTACAGTGTTGTTTTGGCTATCCTAGGTCTTTTGTTTTTCCTTACAAAGTTGATTATAATCCTTTCAAGGTCAGTGAAGAATTGTGCTGGGATTTCAATGGGGATTGCATTGAATCTGTAGATTGCTTTTGGCAAGATTGCCATTTTTACTATATTTATCTTTCCTATCCACAAGCATGGGAGATCTTTCCATTTTCTTGTATCTTCTTTTATTTCTTTCTTTAAAGCCACAAAGTTCTTATTGTATAGGTCTTTCACATGTTTGGTAAGTGTTACCCTAAGGTACATTATGTTGTTTGTGGCTATTGTAAAGGGTGATGTTTCTCTGATTTCTTTCTCAGCATCTTTGTCATCTGAATAAAGTAGGGCTACTAATTTTTTTGAGTTTATCTTGTATCCTGCTAGTTTGCTGAAGGTGTTTATCAGCTGTACAAGTTCCCTTGTAGCGTTTATTGGGTTGCTTTTACCAATCCTACTTCTGACAAAGGGCTGATCTCCAAAATATACAAAGAAATCAAGAAAATAGTCAACAAAACACCAAATAACCCTATTAAAAATGGGGTACACAATTAAAGAAAGAATTCTCAATAGAGGATATTAAAGAGGCTGAAAGACACGTAAAAAAGTGCTCAACATCCTTAGCTATCAGGGAAACGCAAATCAAAACAACCATCTTACTCCTGCCAGAATGGCTAAAATTAGAGACACTAATGACAACTTATGCTGGAGAGGATGTGCAAGCTTGTACGGCCATTTTGGAGATCAGTATTGCGGTTCTTCAGGAAAATGGGAATTAGTTTACCACAGGACCCAGAAATTCCGCTCTTAGGTATATACCCAAAAAAACCACTTCCATGCAACAAAGACATATGATCAACTATGTTCATAGCAGCATTATCTGTAATAGCAAGAACCTGGAAGCAACCTAGATGCCCCTCAACTGAAGAATGGATAAAGATATGGCACATCTACACAATGGAATACTACTCTGCAGAAAAAAATAATGGAATCTTGAAATTCACAGGCAAATGGATGGAACTTTCAGAAACCACCCTGAATGAGGTAATCCAGACACAAAAAGAGGAACAGGGTATGTACTCGCTCATATATGGATTTTAGACCTAGAGCAAAGGATCACCAGCCTACAATTCACACCACCAGAGGAACTAGGATACAAGGTGTATTCTAAGAGATTCATCTATGTTCCCTCACAAAAGGAAGAAGGGATAAGTCCCCAAGAGTACATGGGAAGTGGGGGGGGCAGTGAATGGAGCGAGAACTAGGAGAAAGAGAAGGGGAGAAGAGGAAAGCAAGTGCAACTAGGAAGATAGAGTCAGGGTAGGAATAGAAGACAGAAGAGAGAGAAAGAGAGAGAGAGAGAGAGAGAGAGAGAGAGAGAGAGAGAGAGAACGAGAGAGAACATAAAAATGGGAGCCATTATTGGTTTGAAGACAAAACTGAACCTAAAGAATGGTCTAGAGACTTCCAACTAACAATTTGAGCAACTGTGGAAATGTTACCATAAATGCCCTTCCCTGATAGTGAGATCATCAACTAAATTATCCACCATCATGTAGCCCTCATTTAGTACCTGTTGGAAGCAGAAGCAAACACCCATAACCAAACATTGAGTCTAACTAGAATCCAGATGCAGAGAGAAGGGACAAGACCATGTTGCAGAAACACACAGAGACAGCTGACCTGACCCAAGGAGGAGCCAATGCCTCCCCCCAAGACTGATAGCTGGGAATCCAACATGGGACTGACTCAGACCCCCTGAATATGGGTCTCAGCTAGAAGGACTGAACAGTCTGTGGGACCTCAGACAGTAGAAACAGGATGTATCCCTGGTGCAAAATAAGGAGCTTGTGGACACATCCCCCATAGAGGGATACCCCCTTAACCTAGAGACAGGAGAGAAGTCCTAGTCCCTACTTCAAAAGACTTGACAGGTTTAGATAATCCCTCCTGAAGGGCATCACCTTACATGTGGAGTGGGGGTGGGGTGGGAGGGGAGGGTGGCAAAGAGGAAGGGAGGAAGGGAGGGAGGGAAGGATAGGAAACTGGGATCGACATGTAAAAATTTTAAATCATATTATTAATAAAATAGAGGAATGGTCAGTCTATAGGGCCTCTGGTAGTAAAACAGTATTCATCCCTAGTATAGGCATGAACTTTGGAAGCCCGTTCCACCTAGACACATGGGGGAGGGCCTAGGCCCTGCTCCAAATGATGTGACAGACTTTGAAGATCCCCCATGAAAGGTCTCACTCTCCATGGGGAGCAGAAAGGGGAAGGGAAGAGGGTTAAGAGGGGGACAGGGGAGATGGGTCAGAGAACTGGGATTAACATGTAAAATTAAACAAAAATTATATATATATCTCAAGACTTTCCTTCAAAAAGTCAGCTTTCCTTAAATTAAGTGATATGGGAAGGCTCTATTGTATCTGACTGTCATGCTTATTAGAAAAATTACAGCAGAAACAGAGGTACCCTGGAAAGGCCCTGTGAGGGGATGGATAGCTCCTCTGATAAAAAACCTCTTGAGAAAGGTAGCCATTAGCAAAGCAAGGGGAAAAATCTTCAGAGGAACCAAACCTATTCACACTTGGATCCTGGACTACCAGACTCTAGAACTTTGAAAAAATAAATTTCATTGTTTAAACATCCAAGTATATGGTACTATAGCAACCTAATTAAATGTTTTAATGCTTACCATATTAAGACTGATTATTTAAGTATGGGTTTATTTAAGAAATATTTTCATTGAATATAGTCATTACAGCAAAGTTTGAAGATACAGAGATGAATAAAAAATGGTACTTAACTTCAGATCCTCATAGTCAGCTTAGGTAACTCATATACTGATGACCCCAGATGACGACTGTGCTTGGAAAATATTTGTGTCCCTTGCCTCATGAAGCATGATTCTGTCAGAGACTGAAGACAGAATCAAAGATAGAGCAATTGAATCTTGTTTAAAATAAATAAAAACAAGTAGAGTCCTTATTAGGTACAATGTGCAGGTGCCTTTCTGGAAAGAAATCATAACATGGAATAGCATGGAGAGAAGGCATGTATGGAATTACCACAGCAAATAGAGTAACAGCTTATACTTCTATTGTTTAGTCACCGTGATGTGTCAGATGGTATTAGTGAGGTGTCATGCATATTCTTACTAATATTATTAGCATGAGATGGTTTGTGAATGATTCACCCACTGAAATAAATTCCAGAGGAGAGGAGAGAAAACAAAGCTTTCTCCCTTAGCCAATGTCTTTTGTGTTACAAAGACTTCTGCTTTGTCCGAAGATGTCTGGGCTTTGTCAATGGCTCTTACAAAGCATGCTCTAAATGCCTGGGACTTTTGAGGGGGTTGGTGGTATATTTATTATTCATGATGGGCTTGAAAGTTGATGCAAACAAGATGTTTTTTTGTGTTAAGTATTATGGAGTGCCAAAATAAGGCCAAATCATGTTTCAGCATGTCCATCATCCTGCTGAAGAAAAGTGTGTGGAAACGGATGTAGTACATGAAGTTACCATGTTTGGTACTAATCAACACAATAGTGTTTGTTTTATGTAATAATATTTGAAGTGGACAGCCATAGATTTTGGCCAAAACCTACAACCTGGAAAAATCCTTATGGTTTTCTGTATGAACATAGTAAAAATCCTTATGGTTTTATGTATGAACCATATTGAAAAGAACCATAACTATTCCTAGTTAAGTTAGGTTTACCTTATTACTTAGTCACTTATTCTAACTTTTTAAATGTATGGATAAAGTATAATAAGGCACTATTCAAATAATTGTTAAATCTCAGTAGAAAATGTGAAAGTGACTTACAAACTGTAAAATATCAAATTGTTCAGCTGACTATCAGGCAGTGTATTCTGGAGAAGCATAATCAATAGGGCACATAGAAACACAGAAGGATAAGAAAGGGACAAGTCCCCCAGAGCACATGGGAAATGGGGGGGGCAGTGAATGGAGAGAGAACTAGGAGAAAGAGAAGGGGAGGAGAGGAAAACACGTGTGACTAGATAGTCAGGGTGGGGGGGGCATAAAAGAGGGAGCCATTATTGGTTTGAAGAGAAAACTGAACCTAAAGAAATGTCTAGAGAACTACAAGACTGACTCCAACTAATAATTCGAGCAACCATGGAAAGGCTACCATAAATGCCCTTCCCCTGATAGTGAGATCATCAACTAAATTATCCACCATCATGGAATCCTCATCTAGTACCTGTTGGAAACAGAAGCAAACACCCATAACCAAACACTGAGTTGAACTAGAAACCAGATGCAAAGAGAGGAGACAAGACCAGGTTGCAGAAACACACAAAGATAGCTGACCTGAACAAGGAGGAGCTAATGCCAACCCCCCCCCAGACTGATAACTGGGAATCTAGCATGGGACTGACTCAGACCCCCGGAATATGGGTCTCAGCTAGAAGGACTGAACAGTCTGTGGGACCTCAGACAATAGAAACAGGATCTATTCCTGGTGCACAAAAGGACCTGTGGGCACATCCCCCATGGAGGGATACCCCCTTAACCTAGAGACATGAGAGAAATCCTAGTCCCTACTTCAAATGACTTCAAAGATTTATATGACCCAACCTGGATATAGCCCTACAAGTGGAATGGGGGTGGGGGGGATGGGAGGGGAGGGCGGCCAGGGGTGCATGTCACAGAGGAAAGAGGGTAAGAGGGAGGGAGGGAAAGAGGGAAGGAGGGTTGGAGGGAGGAAGGGAGAGGAAACTGGGATCCACATGTAAAATTTTTAAATTATATTATTAATAAAAAGAAAAAAGAAAAAATTGAGTTACTGTAAGGGTCTGACTAATATAATTATAGGGGCGGAGAAGTGTCAGGATGTCCTGTGCAAATCAGTTATTCAGGAAATGAGTAGAGCAGATTCAAGGTCAAACATCTACAGGCAGAGAATCAAGAAAGCCAAAGATGTGAGACCAGTTTCAGTGACAACACTCAAGAACTAGGCATCTCAAGGCCTGAGGATAGGGGAGACAGATGTCTGAGCTCAAAGGGAATAGATACATTCATTCTGTGCCTTTTTGCTCTGAACAGGTCCTGAATGGATCAGATGTTGTCTGCCTGTCTTGATGATAGTAGGACTTCACTCAATCTACTTTTTCAAATGCTTAGTCCTTTGGGAAATATTTTCAAGAGCAATCCAAAAAAGTATCTGTTACCAAATCTCTAGGTGTCTTGACTCAATCAACTTGACATAATTAACCACCATAAATTAGTAGACTCACAAGTGTTTACATATGTAGATATTTGCCCATTAGGTTGTGAGATAAGATCCACCACAGAGTTCATGCAAATGTGATTTCATTATAATCTTTGAGGTATCAAAATTATGATTTGTGTATTTTTAAAAATTAACTTTATCCAAAGCCTAATGTTTAAAATAGAGATGAGTATAAATAATGAAAATTGATCACTAACTTTGTAAGTCAAGCATGTTCTGGAGTGATAGATGTATACATTTATACCTATCTGTTATCATCTATCTTTCTGTCTGTCCATCTGTCACCATCTTCTATAACCTCAGGGAGTAAAATTTCATGTCTCCATATGTATATATGTGTATATAAATGCATTTTTATAAATGTATAGTTATTTATGCATATATATGTGTGTTTGGATTTTATGTAGTCTAAACAAACAAAAGAAATATAAAACTTTATCAAACATTTTCTAATTACCTTTCAGTAAAAAATATTAATTACAAACCATATTCTCATAATAATTTTATAATTTCACACTTCATTGGTTGAATTTTAAATAAATGTAAGGAATGAAATTGACATAATCTAACTTCCTTGTTTTCTTATTTTACTAATGGAAGCAAAACAGTTACACTATTTATGGAAAGAAAGGCTGCCATGGAGAGTTTACAGTTGATGACTATTGGTTCTAAATACAGAATAAATTCATTTCATTCTTCCACTGTGCTCACTTTTTCTTTCTTGCAATTCAAACAGTTGAGACACTTCTTATTGCTCTGTGTGTGTGTGTGTGTGTGTGTGTGTGTGTGTGTGTGTGTGTGTGTGCATGTGTGCTGGTGTGGGAGTGGGGAATGCACATGGCAGAGGGGAAAACACATTCCTGAAAATATTTCTTGGCTTTTGTTCCCCAAACCTAGGTCTGCAGGGCAGGAGAGGGAGCCATGGGCAGAGGCAAATGTCTTTTAGAACTTCAAAGGAAAAAGAATCCTTTCAAACTAAAAAGAGATTCAATGAAAAGAGGGGGGTGACAAAAGAGGTGACTGCCCCAGAATGTCTAGGGCTCGGGGATCCTTCATGGCTGCAGTCTCATAGACAGCAAGGCCAAGAAGGGAACACTCACAGGTGGTCAAGGTCTTTGTTACACTCTCCTGAGATTCATCATTCCCAGTCATCATTCAGAAACAGCAGGAGAGAGAGAGAGAGAGAGAGAGAGAGAGAGAGAGAGAGAGAGAGAGAGAGAGAGAGAGAGAGAGAGAGGGTGGGGGGGAATAGAAAAAGCCAGCCAGGAAAAGTGGAAATCTGTATGGCTGTATGGGCACATGTAAAAACTGATGCTAGATTGCCAAGCTTTCTCTCCACATACCCAGTACCTTAAGGTTCAACACTCAGTTATGATCTTGGAAGCTTGGCACAACTGTAATGAAGCTTCACAATTACTTTCAAATAGGATTGAGTATTTCACCAGGCCAGCAGGATTAGGATTTAAAATATTTTGGAAATCGCTTAAAATCACAGTATTTTATTTTAGAATTTCTGCGTTATGTTACCATGAAAATTTAAAGACCCAACATAAAAAAGTGTCAGAAGTAAATGGTATATTAACATAATTTAATGTATAGCATTATGAAGTCATAGATATCAAAACTAACACATTTAAAATCCAAAATGTATTCCAGGCAAAATTATTAAAAGGAAAGTCACTTTTCCTAATGATTTTCTATCATCAATTCTCCACTAATACATGTATAACAATGAGTTTCAAATAAAGGAAGCAAAAGTAAAATGTGAAACTGCCAAAGAAAGACCTAGAGAATACACCATCTAGATGCCACGTGACCTAAGGAATATTAACAGCTAGCTTAAATGCTGAAGCAAGGAGAACATTATTTTGTGCTTATATGTGCAATTATGATTGGACATATATCTTACAGACAGACTTCATCATTCATTTAGTTGACAATTGTTTTCCCATACAATTTCATCATGTTTTTTTAATGGATGAATTTCTACTCTTTTCCAGGAAACAGAGGGGCAGCCATAATCCTATGACCTAGAAAGTATTTTCATTTTGAGCTAAAACTTTCAAAGGAAAAGCAAGATTAAAATAGAAGGTGAAATTTCAAACTAGTAGGAATACTAATCTTAGATGACCTATCTCTCTTTTGCTTCCATTGCTAAACTATAATTCAGTCATTTTCATTTTATTGAACATCAGATAACTTCCAGGTCTTATATTACAACCTGGGAAAAGAGAATATAAATAGTCAGAATACCTTCTGTCAAGCTCCAGTCTAGGAGGTGAGCATACAGTTAATTGTGTAGACTTAGAATCATCTGGTAAATAATGTAATAGAAATATGTTCAGAGTCCTGGGGAACTGAAGAGGCTAGTACATCTGTCCAGAAGGCAGAGAGACAAAGGCGCATCAGAGATGTTTTCATAAATATCTTGCTGTCTGGGTTTGTCCTGGAGAGACATAATACTGGTATTCACTTGTGCTTGGATGAAAAAAATGCCCCAGTTATGATGATCTACATAAGCAAAGAGATAAACATAAAGTATTCCTATTTGGGAATGTCAAAGAAATGACATTTATGCAGGACAGAGAAAGCAAACAAGCAAGACAGATGGAACGAAGTGAGAGAAGCTTGCAATTGCAAGAAAAGGGATCCAAAATTAAGTTTTACTTTTACTATTTTCTTTGTGTTTCTGTGTTTACAGTGAATAGGCGAATCTTCAAGAAAGAATGATGGCTTAGGTTAAAATTATTCTTGTGTCTGCTCAAGACTTTCTGGAACTACAGTAAATGGACTTACAACATGAGGACTATGTATATGACTTGTAATTGAATCTTTATGCTCTTTCTTTTTCATCTCTTTCAACAAGTAGGGTTAAAGTAGATGTACACACAACTTCTGCACCTAGGGTTCAGGGATTATTGTAGAAGATAGTGTGAAGAAATTGTAAGAGGCAAAGGCAGTTTGCTGTGAGATTGCAACTTCTGGAATTGTCAAAGAAGCTACACCAATTAATTCTCATTTATATGACTGCCTAAAGATTGAAAAGAGATGACACCAAAAGATGTGCTATCGTGGGAGGAGAAAATCTCATGGAGACCTCAACCCTGGACAATGAAATCTAGGCAAATAAAGAATGCTGAGACAGAAGTGGTCTTTTCCTGGTAAAGAGGCCCTCTGTTTGGTTTTCTGATCCTGAGTGGTCAGCCCTGAGATCATATACGTACAGTGACATTACACAAATTAAATTGTATTGTGTGTCTGTGTCTGTGTGTGTGTGTGTGTGTGTGTGTGTGTGTGTGTGTGTGTGTGTACAAGTGTACAAAGAGTTGGAGAAAAAGAAGCGATGAATTTGAGGAGGGGGATGGTTCCTCAGGCTTAGAAGGGGACAAGAAGGAGAAAAGTGAAGTTATATTTTAATTTCAGAAAATTAAAATTTAAAATTAAGAAGATGTAATATGTGTTTCTCTTTGCTTTCAAATGTTTTTGTTATTTCTTCCCATGAGTAAATACTGGAATTTAGAGATCAAGAAAGATGCTCAGGTAAGAATACAAAAGGCATATGCAGGTAAAAATTTGAGCTTCTCTCCCCTCTCAAAACAGCATTCTTTCAGGTATTTATACACATATTAACTGAAAGTTTGCATAAAGGGAAATAAAGGGGAATTTTTTCTTTTTCTTTTTCTTTTTTTTTTTTTTTTTTTTTGCTGTCTCATTGAGACTTGCAAACTTACAAATGTTCCTCATAATTCCTAGCACATGTGTAGTTTCTGGCCTGGTTTAGAATATTATTAAGTGGCTTTACCATTTCAAAGTGCTTTGCAATAATTTATAAGTCACTTTTCACAAAAATCTTCAGGGGAAATGAAGACAGCCTATGGCTATTTAGCTAAAGATAACAAAAAAAAGCAGAGAAGGAAGGAAGAAAGAGATGTTGACTGCATCTTTCTCTTCTGTGCTGTTGGGTCTCAACTTGGTTCCCAACTTTCAGAACAGAACTCTACATTGACACATGCTCTACACTCAAGGAAGGAAAAAAATCACTCAGAATGGTATAGGTCAGGAAGTTCACTTACCTTAGTATTCTCCTTCTTCTGTCTCTCTCTCTCTCTCTCTCTCTCTCTCTCTCTCTCTCTCTCTCTCTCTCTCTCTCCCATCATGCATGCAGATTCAGGAATGAATCACAATAAACACATAATGTTCACAATGTTGTCTAACACTTCGTATTGCCTCTGTGTTATGAGAAGTTTTTCTGCCAGCCTGGTCCCGGAGCCTCATCATCCCCAAATAATACACAGAGATGCTGTATTAGATATAAAGCTGTTGACCAGTTACTAGTGTTTCTTATTGGCTAGCTCTGTTTTAAATATTAACTCATTTCTATCAATCTAAATATTTCCATGTGGACCTATCTTTCTGGAGAGAGGGTCCGGAGATCTGCTCACTCAGAACACGTTGAATCCCTCACTACTTCCCCCAATCCTCCTTGTCTCCTAGTCCTGCCTATCTTGCTTTCCTATTGGCCAGCAGGGCCTTATTCATTAACCAATAAGAGAAACAAATTTACAGAATTACATCTCCCATCACCACTGTATGTGCATGACTAGGCCATATCATCTGGCTTCTATTTATTGATCAATGACAGTTGTATGATTTGAAATTCAGCTTAGCATTTTAGTCAGATCTTTTTCTACTTAGTGAACACCATTACTGCTGAGTCACTTATAGTTGAATTCACTTAATATTCAACAGCAAGTACTATGGTAGGTTGAAGTGGTGGTTTTTATGCTTTGCTTCTTTTAAGGCACTGTACTTTACTCTTTTATGGCTTCATGTTGTGAAGAGTTCACTTTTGAACCCCTTATCTTCAGATGTACAATGTGTTTTACCCTGAACAATGGGATATGGGACTCAAGGAAGAGTTTCAATTGTCATGACAAGAATACTCTGTCACTAGACAATGGGTCTCAGCTGATGGCACAAAGTATAAATGTTTCATTAAACTCACAGACCTGAAGGTATGAACAGGATCCTCCAAAGAGATGCACAAATGTGTGAATGAAAGCAATTGCACTGATTGTTAAAGACAGATTGGGTAGGATGCAAACAACAGTTTTTGTAACAATAGTTTAATAATGTAGATACCAAATATGAAACATGAGACATAAAACCAAATAGAATTTTAAGGCTATGTTAATTCACAGTTTTTAACGTTTTCAAGTCACAGAACATTATTAAAATTAATAGGTAAGACAATAAATTATAAAGTAAATTTTGCAAAGAAGAAAGTGATAGTTGAAGGAATAGAGTGGAGAAAACTTCCATCCAAGAAAAACAAAAATGTGGCATTTGATTATAGGGTGGAGGAAGCAGGATGGATATTTTAGATAAGGCATAGACAGGAAGGGGTAGGGTTGCTTGTAGTTGGTATAAGTTGACTGCAAAACCAAAAGGAACTTATTAATAGGCATTCTTCATCCATCGTCTACCCACATGCTGAAAAAATGAAATAAAACATCAATTAACAGGAGAATGAATCCCTTATATAGTCAGGAAAAAATAAGATGAACTCATTGTCAATATAGACAAAGACCTCGAGTGGGGGAAGAAGTTACTTGTATATTGATCTAGTCAATTCCATTTGAACTATTGCAATTTGATAACATGAGATTATCAGTCTGAAAAACTGCCAAATAATTTGGAAACCACATATTCCATGTCCTGGTCTGATCTTGATCCTGAGACTACTGAGGCTGAGAACACCCAATTTTAGCCCAAACCCAAAACCAGGTCTTATTGATCAATCCTGACTTCTTTCAACCACATGATACCTATTACTTTAACTCTGCCACCCTCTAATTCCATATCTTCTTTAACAAATAATCCATTGAGTCTAACTCATGCTGCTCATGGGGTAGGAACATTCACTGGAGCAAGGGCAACCTATCAGGGCCGCACCCTTAAGGTAAATCACTCTCCCTCAAGTATTAGGCACCAACTTTAGATAACTCCTCAGACAGTGGATGTTGCAGTGTTGACCAGCTTTATTTTATGCATGATTTGTGCATGCAGCCACAGTTACTTAATGGGAGATGTTATTTTGTAAATATGTTTTTTATACTGGTTAATTAATAAAGCCCTGTTGGCCAATAGAAAACTAGATAGGTGGGGCTAGGAGACTATGAAAAGGAAAGAGGAAGTAGTTAGGAAGAGTCAGCATGGAGAGCTTGGAGAAAGAAGATGCTGGCAGCAGCTCTCCATAAGAAGACCACGTGAAAATACTTAGATAAGTAGAAATGGGTTAATAATTAAGACAGAGCTAGCCTATAAACAATAATGGTAACTGGTCAACAGAATTGTATCATATACAGAGTCTCTAAATGTTATTTGGGACCAGCACACCAGACTAGTGTCGGGCGGGCTGGTGGAAAACATACACGCTACAGTTACTGGGAGTTCATAAGTATATAATGGTCCCACAACATCCAGAAGATACTGTTTTAGTCCACTCTCCCCTGCCTCTTGATGTTATAATCTTTCTGCCCACTTTTCTGTGATGTTCCCTGAGCCCTGAGGGGGAGGAAATGTAAAATAGATAGTGAATTTATACCTGAATACTCATGTAGGCGGCCGCCCGCAGGACGCCATTACAAGATGGCGAACTTCCTCTTTCTTGTATCCTCAGTGTTTTACCTTATTCGGGCATACACCAGCTTGGCGACTGCACTCCAGCGCGCCTGCTCGTTCCCTAGCCAATCCCGTGGCTCCAACACT
This sequence comes from Cricetiscus sungorus, assembly GCA_030556225.1. NCBI lineage: Eukaryota > Metazoa > Chordata > Mammalia > Rodentia > Cricetidae > Cricetiscus > Cricetiscus sungorus. The sequence goes on along the minus strand of JANBXA010000141.1, from coordinate 36,174,094 downwards.
GAGGTGAGGTCTTTTGAGCCTATGAGACCGTGACACGTTGCCTAGTAGGATATATAAGCAGCTGTCCCTTCCTGCCCAGGGCCCCTCACCTTCAGCTCTCCCTTCAACCAAGAAGCGCTCCAATAAAGTGTGATCTGAGAAGAATCCTCGTGTGGTTGCCGTCTTTCCTGCGGGTCGGGCTTGGTGCGCCACATACTCATTGTTGGGAACCTGCTTTCTCCAGACCCTGTTGGGCCATGCCCAACCCCCCACCTTTTTAATAACAATAAGAGGTAGGAATGTTGGGACTCAGCAGTCTGTGGACCCCGCCTCTATGGCCACATCATCACTATGTCAGGCTTTACCTAGCTGTTCAAGCCTTTACCTGGCTGTGCAGAGGACCCAGTTACACATGCACAAGCCCCCCTTTTAAAGCAAGCGTGCCAAGCGCACCTCTCTCTTGCTCTTGCTCTTTGCTCTTTTACTCTCTTGCTCTCTCCCTCCGCCCCTTTGGTTGGCCACTAGCTATCCCCTTTCTCTCTCCTCTCTCAATAAACTCTGCATGGGTGCTGAGTCTTGTGTTTGTGTTTTTTAGGCAATGGCTGCAGCAAAAGAACAACACTCATAGATATGTATTCTCTTCATTTCAACCAGTTTTGGGATTCTGCATTGATGGCCATCCACTACACAAAGCTGTTTCTCTAATGAAGATTGAGAAGTATGGGTATAAGAAAGAATATTTAGAAGGTAGCTTGGTACTATGTATCTCTGAAAAGTAATGGTAGTAGGTTCACTCCTCAGCCTATGAGCTCTCTGATCTTGAGTTCTTGGCCCCATTAACAATGCTAGGCATGTGTGTTCTTTTATGGAATGAGTCTTAAATTCAGTCAGAAATTGTTTGGTTATTCTGGTAGCATGCATGTTAATATTATATCATGAACATATGCTTAGCTTGTCATGGTAGTTTGTAGGTTCACAGCTGGGTGAAAAAATTGATGATTTTTCTTTCTAGTGACCTGTATAGAACATTCAATTACATGACAATAAAGCAAGAAAAATGTTTCGCAGACAGAACTAGCTTGGTTTTTCCATGTCCTGTAACCAGTGTGTAGTGTCTTCAGCAGAGGGATCTAATGCCAAAGTTCTGGTGAGCAAGTAGTGGCAATAGCCTGGATAGCTGGGAATATCTGGAATACCCCACATGTACAGATTCTAACATAACCAGTTGTAGCATGTATATTTCCACCAACCCGCCAGCCCGCCAGTCTGGGCCCACAGCCGCGCCAGCCCCAAATAACACTCAGAGACTCTGTATTTGATACAATCCTGTTGGCCAGTTACCATTACTGTTTATGGGCTAGCTCTGTCTTAATTATTAATCCATTTCTACTTATCTAAGTATTTCCACGTGGTCGTCTTATGGGGGAGCCGCGTCCTGCCTCTTCCCTGGGCTACATCTCGACTCCAACTACTTCCTCTCTCCTCCTCCTGGTCTCCTTGCCCCTCCTATCTTGTTTCCTATTGGCCACAGAGCTTTATTAACCAGTATGAGAAACATATATACAGAATAACATCTCGCATCATCTCCTCTTTTCTGTCTAAAGTAAAAGAAGGGGTTTAACCTTAACATAGCAAAATATATCATATAACAGTTATCAAATAAGAATCACAGTTAACAATATTTCTAAAGTCTTATATGTAACTTATCTTTAATCCTAACTAAGGAAAACTATAACCATAACTACCTGTCTTCAACTCCTTCAAAGACCACAGAAGGATAATATATAAACTCTAGAAATGACAGAGACAACTCATTGCCTGGTCAGTCACCCAAAGTTCTTCTTTAATGTTCCATCTTCAGCCCATAGGCCATAGTGTGTGTCCAGACTCCTCAACAAGGCAGGAAACATTTCTCTGTGTCCTGTAGACTGTCTGGCTGTCTGGCGGCCTCTTCCATGAACCAGGAATCCTGTAGCAATGTCCATCTTGCATCAGCAGTCACCTTTTTGTGGGTCCTGCATGTCCAGTTTCTACAACATAAAGTCAAACTGTCTAGACAAGAGAAGTACCTTGCTCAAATGGCTAGTCTTGCCATATTAGAAGCAAACTTCGTAACGAGTTTCTTCAATGTCCATCTTCCTTTTTGATGCAGGTGGTGTTACCAGGAGCAGTTGTGCCTCATAGTCAAGAAAAACCCTAAATCATTTTAAATGCCATATTCTGTAGGTCTTTGAAAGGTTTGAAGAATGCCTATTCATCTCAAATACATCTCTGCATATCTAGAAATCCTAACTAACTTAACTCTAAGTTTTAATTATCATAGGTAATTATCTATACTCTGTGTTAAAGTATACATTACATTCTAAATGAGCTATATAAACACAATACCTAAACAAGAGGAGAAATATACATATCATAAAATTGACCTTAAAATGTATCAATAAAAGAAAATCCATTTAAAGCAAAGTATTCATATCTATACCATAATTCCCTTTTTACCTTTAAAAAGATTGCTTGTGGTCATTAACCATTTATAACCAAGCCAATTTAAATGAAAACAAACATTTACAAACAATATTTGGGAATTTGGGCGTCGTTCTTTCCAAACTACTTCCTGCTGGTAGAGGGCGCTGTCATGGGGTTGCAAAGAAGACGCAGAAATATTGGCTGCAGAGGTCTGTAAGGTTGCAATGTCCCATTGACTTTGTTTCAGGGGGTCTTGCTTGATCAAACCACATTAATCTGGAAGAAATCCACAGCTTTTCATTTTCTGTGGAAACAAAAATAGAAATCCTTTTTCCCAGTAACTTGTCCTTAGGCATAAATTTTGGAGTCAAAGCGTTTTTAAAATATATAAATTGAATTAACCCAGCAGCATTTCTTTTATCAGTAGTTATTTTCTCAGCAATCAAATAATTTAAAGACAACAGAATCGCGTATAGTATCCAAAATTTCTCTGTGTTTTCCATCTTTACGTGGCTTTTTTATTACTCTATTTATTCTACTTCTATTTTTACATATTTTGAGACAGGGTTTCTCTGTGTAACTTTTATCTGTCCTGGAATTCACTGCATACCAGGTTTGCTTAGAAATCACAGAGATCCATTTGCCTCTGCCTCCCGAGTGCTGGGATTAATGGCATGCCCCATTATACCCATTCATTCTACTTTCTTTTTTAAACCATTGTATCCTGTTTCTTTTTCTCTCCCAAGCCAGCGTATTTTTTAAAACACAGTGTAAACCTTCATTGCAGCTCTCATATACACCAATGAATTGTTAGCAGAGCTCTTTAAAAGCAAGGTGGTTTTTTGCCGCTTATGCTAATTTTGGAAACCTCCCTTAAAGGAGCCACGCAACTCCCTGTCCATAGCAAAACAAATCCAACCAAGAAAATGCTGCTACTAAGAAGTCTTGCTAGTCTCTGTTCCTTTGTGCCTAAAACATTTCTTAAGCTCTTATTAATTTTAAGTGAAAGTTCTTATAGCCACGTTGGGCGCCATTTGTAGCGTGTATGTTTCCGCCAGCCCGCCAGCCCGGGCCCATAGCCGCGCCAGCCCCAAATAACACTCAGAGACTCTGTATTTGGTACAATCCTGTTGGCCAGTTACCATTACTGTTTATGGGCTAGCTCTGTCTTAATTATTAACCCATTTCTACTTATCTAAGTATTTCCACATGGTCGTCTTATCGGGGAGCCGCGGCTGGCGTTCTCCTTCCTCCCTGGGCTACATGTCGACTCCAACTACTTCCTCTCTCCTCCTCCTGGTCTCCTAGCCCCACCTATCTTGTTTCCTATTGGCCACAGAGCTTTATTAACCAGTATGAGAAACATATATACAGAATAACATCTCCCATCAACCAGTCAGTATTTTTGAATCTACATTTTGAAGTATTCCCATTTCATCCTTCTTCTAATTCCATTGTCTAGATTTGAATTTACATCTTTATTTCTTCTCTCTTGAGTTTTGAAAACATCCTAAAAGAAGTCTTCCTTTAAATCAACTGATTTAAAATATGGCTCGACATTTTGGAAATCAATATGGCAGAGTCTCAGAAAATGGGAAGCTATCTACCTCAAGACCCAGTGATACTACTCTTGGACTTATGTACACTCATACCACAAGGACATCTGTTCAATTATGTTCATAGCAGCATTATTTGTAATAGCCAGAACCTGGAAGCAACCTAGATACCCCTCAACCAAAGAATGGGTAAAGAAAATGTGGAACATTTACATAATGGAGCACTACTCAGTGGTAAAAAAAAAAATGACATCTTGAAATTCATAGGTAAATGGATGAAACTAGAAGAAACCCTCCTGAGTGAGGTAACCAAGACACAAAAAGACAGACATGGTATGTACTCTCCCATAAATAGATGTTAGACATAGAGCAAAGGATAGCCAATCTACAATTCACAAACCCAGAGAAGTTAGGAAACAAGGAGGAGTCTAAGAAAGACATACAATGACCCACTGAGAAAAGGAAAGGGGCAAGATCTCCTGAGTAAATTAGGAGCACTGGGGTCGGGAGGGAGGGAGGAGAACACAAATGATCAGGAAGATCAAGTTGGGGGAAGGACAGAGAAGGGATCAAGGTTAGAGATACCTTGATAGAGGCAGCCATTATGGGGTTAATAATATCTGGCACTAGGGAAAGTCCCAGGAATCCACAAGGATGACCCCAACTAAGAATCTAAGCAATAGTGTAGAAGCTACCTTCAATGCCCTTCCCCCATAATAAGATTGATGAGTACTTTAAATGACATCATAGAATCTTTATCCAGTAGCTGATGGAAGCAGAAGCAGACACCCACAGCGAAACACTGAGCCAAACTCCTGAAATCCAGTTGCAGAGATGGGGGAATGATGAGCAAAAGAAGTCAAGACAATGCTGCGGGAACCCACAGAGACAGTTCATCTGAGCATGTGGAAGCTCAAAGATTCTAGACTGACAGCTGGGGAACCTGCATAAGACTGAACTAGACCCCCTGAACATGGATGCCAGTTGGGGTGCTTGGACAGTCTATGGAGCCACTGGCAGTGGAACCAGTATTTATCCCTAGGGCATGAACTAATGGAGGGATACCTTGCTCAGCCTACATACAAGGGAAAGCCTTGGGTTCTGGTCCAAATAATGTGGCAGAGTTTGATGATCCCCCATAGGAGGCCCTACCCTCTCTGAGGAGTGGATGGGAGATGGGGAAAATGTAGAATGGAAGTGGAAGAATGGGAGGGAGAGGGAAGTGGAATAGGTATGTGAACTAAGATTGTTTTTAATTTAAATAAAAAAGCAAAATAAAATAAAATATGGCTCAAATATTTTTGAATAGTGATCTGTTTTGGTATCATCCACATTTTCTTCAAATGTGTCAGGTTCTTTTATATTCCTTAATTTAATATTTAAAGCTTTTAAGGCCCTTATAATTTTACCTCTAGTCTTATTTCACACCAATGCTTTGTGAATCATAATTAAGCTAAACCTAACCACTAAATACATTATTCCCTGTCTTTTATTTAGTCTCTGTAGTGTGATGTACCTATGTATGTGGGCTCATGTGTGTGAGTGCAAGTATGCAAATGCCAGGTGCACACGTGAAGCTCAAAAGACACCTTGAATATTGGTCCTTCTTTGAGGCAGGGTCTTTTACTGTTTTGTTAGTGTGTACACTAGGATGGCTGAACTATGATATTCTGATTGCTCTGCTGTGTCTACCTCCCATCTTCCTGTAGGAGTACACACTCTGACTCCTAGCTTTCCATTGATTATGGACATTGAGATTCAGATCCTCATTCTTACAGTCAAGTACTACTCCCACTGAGGTATTACTCCAGCCCTTTCCAATCATCTTAATATACATAATACCAGTCATTTGGCAGGACCTGCTAATTTGCTTTCCTCTTTATTATTTTTTTTCCATAACTAGAAATAATTCCCACTACAGAATTCAACTGTGCTTTGAGGTGCCTCTGTGTATTGAATATTTTGACTAATTAAGTATACCTCCCCTATGAGATACTGAGTTCCTAAGGGTAAACCGTTGTCTAATTAACATCCAGTCTCTCAGAGAAAATACTCCAGTGCTACTAGTGTAGAATTATTCACTGTCTTTTTTTAATGGACATCTTTACCAACTTTTGGGATTGGGTTAGTGTTTTTGACTATGGGAATCAGTGCTAATGTGTTCTTGTTTTGTGGGTGGTGCTGGAGACTACACATGGGATCTTGCATGTGTGAGGAGTTGCTCTTTATTTTCTTAGTTAAAAAAATGGCTCAGTGTTCAAAGTGGTTAAACAACTTGTTTAAGGTCACAGTGAATGCTAAGGCTGAACTTTGAAATTTATATTTAAAGAAACCTTTGCCTGACCTTCAGTTCTATATTTCAAGTTGCTTTCTATACATTTCCATTTCAGTATTTAGTATCCATGCCTTGTGACATATTTCATAGAAATGCCTCATGTTCTTTCTCTTTAGTTATATAAATATTATGACTACTAGACTTATGCAATAACTGATCTCTTACCCCAACTTTAACTCATTCTACTTGTTCTAAACTCATGTTTCTAAGTCACATTTTAGGATACTGTAACCATCCTACTTTTTTAAAAATTTTAGTGTCTCCCTACTGATTACAAATAAGCCACATTTTCTCCTTTACAAATAAACTATCCATATGGTGGCCTCAATCTTTCTCCCCAACACATTTCCTAATACTCACTTACAGCCTCCAAATCCCAGCTAAGGGATCTCCTTATCATATTTGAATACTTATACATATTTTTCTGAATTTCAGAAACTCTACCCAAGAGTCTGATTCAGTGAAACATACTCCCTGTTCCCAACTACTCATCAAAGGCTAAAGTGACCAATTTATCCTCTAATAAATTGTGTGTGGTCATAACTCACTAAGTAGTAGCTTTTACTATATTATCCATACTTTATTTTCTTCAGAAATTTCAAAATCCTCAGGACATCCCATCTTTTATCTAAACAAGTCTATTTCTTTATATCATCTACCAGAAAAGAAATACATATACATGCATTCATATACTGTAACATCACATCTATAGGGATTTCCATACTGGGGTTGAGTATAACAGCAACTTTGATCTGGAAATCATGTTCCCTCTTCACTCTGTTGCCCTGTTTCTCATGTCCCTAAATAGTCTTCTCATTTTTGTCTAGATGGAATTTAACCAACCTTCAGACTTCTACTTAGAAGCTCTAACTGTGGAGAATTTTCCAGACTCCCAGTGTCTAGGAATGTATTTCCCTTAGAAAGATTTCCTAAAGTCACAATAAAGACCACACAAAGAAGGGAATAAAATTGTTCCTAATTGCCAGTTTCTCAAGGACATAGACTATTCATCACTTTTCAGCAGTATGTAGACACATATGTATGTAGGCACATACTAAGTACTGAAATATGTGGAATGTAATAAAAGATAAAGAAAAGGAAGGAATAAGGAAGAGAGAAAGAAAGAACAGAAAAAAAATCATTTTTCTTTCTTTTCCAAAGAGAATGTTAAAAGAGTGTAATAGTTCCATGACATCATCAATACTACTTTTCCACCCCAAATCTACATTGTATTTGAAATCATGTCAATGAGTTATTAATCCTGTCATCTGAACAATAATCTATTTAAAAGCCAAGGCATCATAAAACCCATATGAGGGGAAAATAGTGGGACAAATTTAAGAAGATGAATTTACCAAAGTCACCATTCTTTTTCTTCTTTGTTCTTATTCCTTCACTAAAATGACCACACTGCATCTTGAGAGCTCTAGTGGGACATGGGGGTAGAAGAATACTCATTTGTTTTTTTAAAGTTGTAAAAGTTTACTGGTCATTTGAAGGGCTTGCTTATGTTTGAATTGAAATCAGGTATGAAAAATTCAAATCTTGGTTGAAAACAATGAAAAAAGCCATAGACTTAAAGAAGAGGCAAAACATAAAAGAAACAGAAAAGGCTGTTTGAGTCTTAAACCCTTCATGTTACCCCTGGGCATGAGGGGAGAGCAAGGTCTATCTGATTCTTTGTACTGCCCATGTGCTAAGAAGGACTAAAGGGACGTTCTGTAAAGTCATAGGTCTAAATGAAAGTACAGCATCCTACCAAGCCAGCTGTTCACCATCTGGCTAAAGGAATAATAGATCCGGTGTTAATGGGCAACGTAAAACAACAGGCTCTGCTGGTCTTCATTTCAGCAGACGGCTCTTACATAAGGGTACCACTACCTTCTGTTTTTTTGCCTTTGCGTAATATTATCAACAAACAAACATGTTTTAAGGGTTTGTAGTTTGCACAGGGGTAAGAGTTGGGGGCAAGGTAGTCATGACTGGATGTATATATAACCCTGAAATTTGGGGTGGAGACAAGCAGATCCCGAGAGTTCACTGGTCTGTGGATATAGCCAAACTGGCAGTCTTCTGGCTCAGTGAGAGCATCTATCTGAAGGCAGCAGGGCCTGGAGCTCTGCACAAAGACATTCGATACAATGCTGTGACCTCTAAATGTGCTCACATGAGTGTTCACAGAGCTGCATCCACATGCACTGAACACGTGTGTATGCAAATGCACACTTTTTTATTCTTTAAAAACGTATTCAGAGGTTAAAGAAGGGGGAACAAAAGCAATTGTGAAGCAAACAGTAAAAGAGAGAGGGGATGTCTGCTCCCACATCTTTAGACACAGGGCTTTTTCTGAGTTCTCAATTCTTACTGCCAAGTTCTCGGAAATGCGTAAAACTCTATGAAGACAGCCACAAGACAAGATGAGTCGATCCTTGTCTACTAGGCTGCTTGTCCAAACCAGTTGTGTAAGAGTCAGTGTCCAGTGGATGAGGAAGATGGACAGATGGCTGCCTGAATGCATCCAGGCTTGGCTGCCCCAACGGCCCACTGCTAGATTTATTGCTGGCAATGTAATTAACTGGCTCATTCCTTGTTTTTAAATTGGTCACCCTCAATGGACAGTTGCACTAGGGGGTTGCACTAATCATGCTTCTGACAGGAGCCAACTCCACAGGCCCCACACAGCTGCAGGGGCCTTTGTGACATCACCCTCTTGCTGTTACACAGACATTCATGCTTTGCTTTCTCTCCCAGGGCCTTTTAACAGGCTTCCTTGTTCCCAGGAAATGCACGGTATTTTATTTTTTCATTGCTTCTTCTACTAAAAGCTAATACAATAGGAAAGAATTATTTTCAGTGTCTTTTTCCAGTGACAGTCTCTTAAATAGAGACTAAATTTTGCCTGTAATGCCTATTGTGGAAAAAGATTTCAATAACACAAGGAGAACCACCCAACTTGGCAAATGAAAGGGGGCCATGGAGAGCTGTTTGAACTCACCTCTGGGTCTAGAATTGCGTGCATATTTTTATTTGTATGTGGTGGAGAGTGCTTTTTACTTTCTCTATGGCACAAACACAGGTTGAGTAAACTTTTAGAGTATATTACCACACAGAAGGCTAAGACTTTTAATGGTTAGTATGCTTGCCAGGTGTCCACACTAAGCTGGGTACACAAGCCACATGCATCTTTCTGGCTTCAAGCCTCTCCTGACCTGAGCAGGACAGTCACTGTGCTTTCCATAACACACCTGCTTGATTACTAGATGACTTCTCCTTAGCGTTTAACCTTCCAAATCAGAAGAAGGAACACAGTAGATGCCTCAAGTTCTGGTATTTGAGACAAATAAAAATTTAACATATTTCTCAAACTGCTAAAACAACATAAAAATTAAATGTAGGGGTCATGAAGTAAAACTTAAAATACAAGTAATTTTTGACTTGTTTTTACTGTCATAAATATCAGTGTCCATAATACAGCAGCAATCTTATGAAAAATTCCCTTACATTTTCTTTTTTTCTGGTCTGCTCATTTTCCATTCTGTATTCCCAGGCAGACATACAGATCACAGTGAACCTGGGTTAAATATTGATCTTTCCCACTGACATTGCATGAACTTTTGTAATAAACATCTTCACCATGTCAGTCAGCAGCATGCTTACATACAGAGACCAGCAGCCAATGCCCCTCCATCTAGACACTTTGGCATCCAGGAGGAATATCACCAGGAAGGCCACAATCAGGTGGGAGGCTTCTGAAGTGTCTTTAAGTTTTGCATTTCAGATTACCTGTTCCTTTCCTCCATATCCTTAAAGCGTTTGAGGAGATTTCCTTCTCAATTCACTTGTTAATCACCAGTTCTTGCCAGTCTATAATGAATTTGCTCCTTTCCCCTTTCATGCCTATGCAGCCCTAGGGTCAGGATTCTGAGCTCTGACTGCCAAACCCTCCAAAACCCGAATATGTAGGGAAATTCTTCAGTATGATAAAGTACAGACAAACTAGCATTGTTAGTGTTCTGTAACAAGAATGTGGCTTGAAGATATACATATCAGGAGGGGAAAAATCAACCTATCTTCATTTTTTCATGGCATAATTAACTGCATAGGATACCTCAAAAAGTACACATTTTTGTACTTAATATGCTATTTTTGTAACTAATAGTAATGTGAAAATAAGTTCACAAAATACACAGCCAATGTGCAAAAGCGATTTTCTTTTTCATAAAAGCAATGAATACCTGAAAAACTATACATGTGTATAGATACATGAAGATAGATCAATATATATATATACATATATATATGTAATACATATTCTATTATATACATGGAGACATAAAAAGCATGAATGTATGCAGTATAAGGCCACCATACTTAACAATTTGAGTTATTGATACTTAGATTTCCTAACTGTGATATTTTACAACTAAAGAACCCTGTCAGTTTGTAGACTTAAAATTGCATACTCTCTTGTTGACTTATTATCAATAAAGAGAGAATAGATAACATGTGTATGACTTGTCAGACTAAGTAAATTCCATCATGAGCAGGAAGTGGCATGTTCTCAAGACTAACTTTTGGGTTTTGCCTAGTAACCACATTCGCAATCAGCTGAGCTGTTTGTTCTGTGCTTCGGAAAGGCAGCAATTAGCTCAGTCCTGGTGCCACAAAATCGATATCATATGCAACTTTCAGCTCTGCCCTACAGAAAAATGACTCGGTTGAGATGGAATTTGAAGGCACAAGACCAGGGGGCAGCTTAGGTCTGACATCTTGTAATGTGCCTATATTTAATATGCTTTCATCTGGAAAGAACAAGTCATTTACACAGTAGAAGTTTGCATGACTTTGGGGCTAAGCAATAGACTCTAGCCTATTTTATCATATAATTTCAGAATTATGTGACTCCCACCCCAAAATAATAACCATCGTTGTATTTAAATAGCAGTTAGCTGGAGTAATTATCTCCTGCTTTTCAAATCTGAGCTCTTGAACCTCATTGCTGCTCTAGTGATTCCCTCCAATTTAAATAATCACCTCGATGAGTGCCTGCCTCCTCAATGCTTCTCTTCAGCAATTTATTTTTAAAACTTTAAAATTATATAAGAAATAGTAACTCCACAATAAAACAAGAATGATTTACATGTCAGAAAACACACAGAAACAAACATGTACACGTATATATTAAATCTGCCTAGATTTTTCAAAAGTAACAAATAATACTCAGGTTCATCCTTGTATTAGTGCTTGTGCTCTCATTAGGGACTTTTCCCCCGGATTATCTGTGCCTTAATGTTCGTACTGAGGAAATGTGCATGCTTCAGGATGATTACTTATGATACCTGATTTAACTTACACAGTGCCAGTAAGCACTCCAACTTCAGATTACACCAAAATTTTAAAGTTCTACTGTATTATTCACAAAGTCCCGTGCTCTTGAAATTTAAGTTATGCTCTGTTTATTCTATCCTGTACAGTGTGTGTCTGCTGGAGATGGCATCCCATGTCCATTGTCTTATCTACTCTGGTGATGTGCATGCGTTCACATTAGCACAGGGAGTTTTGTCAGTGTGAAGGACACCACAGTAGCAAAGCAGCAAATGAAATAGTTTCCTCTCATAAAAAAAGTTATATCAACTCAGACCCCCTGAACATGGGTCTCAGCTGGTAGGCCTGGGTAGTCTAAGGGACCTCTGACAGTGGAATCAGGATGTATCCCTGGTGCACAAAAGAACTTTGGGAGCACATTCCCCATGGAGGGATACTCCCTTAACCCAGAGGAAGGAAGGAAAGCCTAGTCCCTACTCCAAATGACTTGACAAATTTAGATAACCCTTCCAGGAAGGTATCACACTACATGTGGAGTGGCAGAAGTAATGGGAAGGGAGGGTGATCGGGGGGCATGGTAGGGTGGAAGAGAGGGAGAGAGGAAGAGATGGAGATGGAACTGGGATTGATACGTAAAATAAGAAAATAAATAAATAAAGAAGTTACACTTATGATTTTTTTCATGTAATTCTATGAAAAAAATAAAACTATAACAATAACCCAGTCCATAATTACCTTTTTTCCAGTATAAACTCTAGTATGTATGAACATTATAATGGTTAAGCTTTTCTGCTTGCAATAATCAGATTCCATACAGATAGGCACTTCTATTACTGGTTATATGAGAAACCAATTAAATGTCATAGAACTCTTAGGAAAAATAAACCAGAATGATTTGTAATATATAAAGAACCTCCAGTTAGAAGAAGCAAAGCAGGTGAGTTATGAGTCTGCTCCACCATCATGTGTATGAAACATACATTCAAGATGTTAAAAATATCATCAGCCAAATCTGTGACTCAGATTATCCTTGCACAGATCACATTTGGACTCCAAAATCTCCTTTTTGCCTGCTCATATACCTCCTAATGTCATAGAAAAACAATGGTGTTTTTATGATGTTATGAACAAAGAAAGGAATATGCTTATTTTTTTATGAAAAGAAAAAAAAATGAGGTTGTCTAACACTTCCCAACCCTCAGCCTCTCCAGAGATAATTATTAAATTCTATTACCCTTATTAGAAGACTCAATTGTATTTCTGTTTAGTCCTTTTAGCTTTCTTACTTGCTTTTACATTTGTAATATTTTCTTTACTTACTTCATTCAAACTTTTGTGGCTATTTCATTGCTCTATGCTTAAAAGACTTCTAAGAACTTATGAAGTAAAAACAAGTTGTGTCTTAATAGACAATTTAAATTATATACCATTTTAGCTGTTAACCGAATAAGTAAATCTTAACATCATTTTAGCTGTTAACTGAATAATAAATTAATTAATCCTATCAATTGTTTAAGATTAAAGTTTTCTTAAGCATGAACATGTCCAAATAACTTACTTTTATATCTTTTATTTCTCTTCTATGATTCTGCTTTGAAGAAACACATAATTTATACTTGTGTGATAACTTCCTACAAAATAAAACATTATATCTTGGAGGGAAGCTTGTTGAGAGACAGGATATTCTAAAGGGAGGTAAAACATTCTGTCTTTCAGGGACGTTCATTAAAACACAGGAAGTAAACGACTCAATATCCCCAGGAAGTCCCTAAAACTGAGGAAATTCCCCAGATCTTTCCCCCTTCTAAGCCATTATAACTAGTCAGGACTGCTCAGAAATACCCTCAGACTAGCCAAGTTATCCCAAAGTGGCAATGATGGGAGATGTTATCCTGTAAATATGTTTCTCATATTTGTTAATTAATAAAGCACCGTTGGGCCAATGAGATAGCAAGATAGGTGGGGCTAGGAGACAAGGAGGAAGGAAGAGGGGGGAGTCGAGATGTAGACCTGAAAGAAAGAAGATGCCGGCTGCAGCTCCCAGATAAGATAACCATGTGGAAATACTTAGATAAGTAGAAATGGATTAATAATTAAGGCAGAGCTAGCCCATTAACAGTGATAGTCATTGGCCAACAAGATTGTATCAAATACAGAGTCTCTGAGTTTTATTTGGGGCTGGTGGGGCTATGGGCCCAGACTGGCAGCAGGCGGGATGAAGCCAGCGGGAAGGAACAACGTGCCATAACATAATGGTGTCAGAAATGGGATTGAGAACTTTCACTTAAAACTTAACAAAAGCTTAAAAAATAGTTTTTAGAAACAAAGGAACAGAGACTAACAAGACCTCTTGGTAACAGCATTTTCTCGGTTGGATTTGTTTTGCTGTAGACAGATATTTGCGCAACTCCTTTAAGGGATGTTTCCAAAATTAGCATAAATGGCAAAAAACTGCCTTGCTTTTAAAGAACTCTGCTAACAATTCATTGGTGTATATGAGAGCTGCAATGAAGGTTTACACTATGTTTTAAAAGTACGCTGGCTTGGGAGAGAAAAAGAAACAGGATACAATGGTTTGAAAAAGAAAAAAGGAAGTAGAATGGATGGGTATGGTAGCGCACGCCATTAATCCCATCACTGGGCAGACAGAGGCAAGAAGATCTCTGTAATTTCAAAGCAAACCTGGTATGCAGTGAATTCCAGGACAAATAAAAGTTACACAGAGAAACCCTGTCTCAAAATATGTAAAAATAGAAGTAGAAGAAATTGAATAATAAAAAAGCCACGTAAACATGGAAAGCACAGAGAAATTTTGGATACTGTACGCGATTCTGTTGTCTTTAAATTATTTTATTGCTGAGAAAATAACTACTGATAAAAGAAATGCTGCTGGATTAACTCAATTTATATATTTTAAAAATGCTTTGACTCCAAAATTTAAGCCTAAGGACAAGTTACTGGGGAAAAGGATTTCTATTTTTGTTTCCACAGAAAATGAAAAGCTGTGGATTCTTTCCAGACTTACGTGGTTTGATCAAGCAAGACCCCCTGAAGCAACATCAATGGGACATTGCAACCTTACAGACCATTACAGCCAAGATTTCTGCGTCTTCTTTGGATCCCCATGACAGCACCCTTTATCAGCAGGAAGTAGTTTGGAAAGAACAATGCCCAAATTCCCAAATATGGGAATTAGTTATAACTAAATGGGCTTAGTTATAAATGGCTATAACCAGAAGCAATCTTCTTAAAGGTAAAAAGGGAATTATGGTATGGATATGAATACTTTGCTTTGGAATGGATTTTCTTTTATTGATACAATTTAAGGTCAATTTTATGATATGTATATTTCTCCTCTTGTTTAGGTATTATGTTTATATAGCTCATTTAGAAATGTAATATATAATTTAATACAGATTAGAGAATTACCTATGATAGTCAAGCTTGGAGTTAGTTAGGTTTTTTAGATATATAGAGATGTATTTGAGATGGATAGGCATTCTTCAAAACTTTCAAAGACCTACAGAATATGGCATTTAAAATTGTTTAGGGTTTTTCTTGACAGTGAGGCTCCTGGTAATACCACCTGCATCAGAAAGGAAGATGGACATTGAAGAAACGTGTTATGGAGTTTGCTTCTAATATGGCAAGACTAGCCATTTGGGCAAGGTACTGCTCTTCTGGACTGTTTGACTTTATGTTGTAGAAACTGGACATGCAGGACCCACAAAAAGGTGACTGCTGATGCAAGATGGACATTGCTACAGGGTTCCTGCTTCATGGAAGAGGCTGCCAGACAGCCAGACAGTCTACAGGACACAGAGAAAAGTGACTGACAAACTGCCATTACAAGTGGGCAGTTTAAAGTTTCTTGCCTTGTTGAGGAGTCTGGACACACACTATGGCCTATGGGCTGAAGATGGAACATTACAGAAGAACTTTGGGTGACTGACCAGGCAATGAATTGTCTCTATCTTTTCTAGAGTTTATATGTTATCCTTCTGTGGTCTTTGATGGAGTTGAAGACAGGTAGTTATGGTACAGTTTTCCTTAGTTAGGATTAAAGATAAGTTACATATAGGACGTTAGACTCACAAAGATAGGATAGATGATATTTTCTTTAAGTCTTACAAAATGTTAATGGCCTAATATTGTTAACTGTGATTCTTATTTGATAACTGTTTTATGTTATATTTTGCTATGTTAAGGTTAAACCCCTTCTTTTATTTTAGACGGAAAAGAGGAGATGATGGGAGATGTTATCCTGTAAATATGTTTCTCATACTTGTTAATTAATAAAGCACCATTGGGCCAATGAGATAGCAAGATAGGCGGGGCTAGGAGACAAGGAGGAAGGAGGAGGGGGGAGTCAAGATTAGACCTAAAAGAAAGAAGATGCCGGCTGCAGCTCCCATATAAGATAACCATGTGGAAATACTTAGATAAGTAGAAATGGGTTAATAATTAAGGCAGAGCTAGCCCATTAACAATGACAGTCATTGGCCAACAGGATTGTATCAAATACAGAGTCTCTGAGTGTTATTTGGGGCTGGTGGGGCTATGGGCCCAGACTGGCGGCAGGTGGGATGGAGCCGGCGGGAAGGAACAACCTGCTGTAACAGGCCAAAGTAGCTGGTCTATATGGGGAAGCTTAGACTACCTGAGCTTTCCTGAAAGAGATACTCCCCAGTATGTTGAGCCATCTGCAAACCTTGCAATGCCCTCTTGATTTCTAGCCTTATTGAGCCATCATTCATAATGAGGTGGGCTTTTGATGTTGCAATTACTGCTCCTGAGGGAAGACACACACTCATATTTTCATAAGTAACTTCAGTAAAACTTATTGGTTTACAGAGTTGGACTTTGGTAGTATTCTTATTTTGACATATCATCACACAGGTATTTCAGTTGAATTGATGTTCATTCGTATTTCCCCAGAAACAGAGCAATCATGTTACACAACACATACAGCTCAGATGTACATGACAATATGAGAAGAAGGTGGTATCTCCTTCTACATACGATACCAAGCTTCTCTCTTGACCCCTCAGATAGAAAGCATTGGTGTTCCATAACATTTAATTCATAGGTATCCTCCTGTCCTGAACACAAATAGATAGTAAGATAAAACCATGTCCATGCTTTGCTTCCAAGTCACAGGACTTACTATGTCTACTTTCAGAGATAATCAGTGTAAGTGTGCAAAACTTCTGAAACATTGGCATCAATCTTTGAAAAATCACTCTCTCGTCTATGGTAAGTTTTATGAGATGATCCATGGAAAAACAGGTAGTATGAATCAGAATTTACTTATGAGAAGGTTTAAAATCATACTTAGAATACTTGGAAAATCTTCAGTTTCTACCAAAACAACAACAACAACAACAACAACAAATCTTCACAGTAATAAACAATTGTCACACTAGAACTTCTTTAATTCTTAAGATCTTGTTATTAAGGGATGGTTTTTAACCTATTATAATTTTTGTCTATCCTAGAAAAAAATCAATAATTGCAACTCTATTTTGGGCCAATTTAGTTTGAATAATTCTGGAATTAATAGATAATAGATGGACATTTTATCAGAGCCCTTCACACAGATATTTTTGTTAAGTTCCAACCACATCTGTGGTTACAGCCTCTGATAACGTAGGGATTTTAAACCAGGTAAGATATTGTAGAACGATATACACTAATGTGAAAATGGGCTTGGGAGTTTGAAACCAGAGGCCATAGTAGGCCATGAGGATTGAGACCAAATAAGCAGTATGTAGATGTTAGGTGACATTTTTCTTTGGTTTATGACTCTTGATAGAACACAAGTTCTATCAACGTAGAGCCAGAGTGAAATACTTTCAGAGCTGAGACCCAGCTTTTCATGGCAAAGAGAGCACTGTGAAGAACTCCATTTTATTTACATGATACATTAACAAGAATTAAAAACATCATTTTCCTCCACTAACAAAGAATCACACCAGATGCAGCCCATATAGAAGTGGGAATGTTGAAATGAAAAACAAATAACAGTTTTATAGAAATCATAAGCTAAAGAAAAGAAAATTAGTGACTCAGAGAAAGAAACTATCATTTTATGACAAGGAAATATTTCAATAATTCTAGGCCATAGATGTCCATCAGCCAATGTATGGATAATGAAACTATGATGTGTGTACAGGATGACGTTTTATACAGTGGTAATAAATGAAATTATAAAATGTGCAGGAAAAAATACAGGTCTGGAAAAATTCATGCCGAATGAGATAATCCAGGAACAGATAAACAAATAAGTGTTTGATCCCTTTTGAATACAGGTCTTGGCTTTGATTCTTAGATTACAGTTTAATTGGAGTGCTTATTAAGGCCAGGCAGCCAGAGAGGAGCCATAAGAGGTGAGGGGTGGAGCAAAACCAGGACCTTAAGAAGTGTGGATGGCTAACATAAATGACTGGGAAGTAGAGGGTAGGAAACGTGGTGTAGGAAGGCTTGAGGGAAGATGTGGGTGAGGGGAAAGGGTAAGTAAAAACCAAAAATGTGTTAAAAATTCCTATGAAAACTTACACTATAAGTCCACTAAAACCACAGCTTAGAATAATAATAATAACAATAATAATAATAGGAAGATGAAGAAGAAGAAGAAGAAGAAGAAGAAGAAGAAGAAGAAGAAGAAGAAGAAGAAGAAGAAGAGGAGAAGGAGAAGGAGAAGGAGAAGGAGAAGGAGAAGGAGAAGGAGGAGAAGGAGAAGGAGAAGGAGAAGAAGGAGAAAAAGAAACAGCTTTAGATTGAGGCACTGTACATGGGTAGAAAATGTTTTTCCAAGAAGCCTAAAGTTATTAAATGCAAATTCCAATGGCAGGGGTGAGATACTGTCCTGTGAGCTGTTGGGTAAGGTGGCCCAAGATAACATAACATAGCATAACAGGCTACTGTCATCATTCTGGGCTATCCAACAAAAATAAATTGTCAGACTCTTGCTGAAGACATTGTACACATGGGTTGTGATATATTGAGAAATTAACCTTAGTATGAGCTGTAAGAACCCTCCCTTATGGCTAGATTTCATGGCAATGGAAAGAGTTATACAAGTGGATAGAGAAGAAATGTCATTGATGATCCTACTTATCTGTGCATCCACAAGCTACAGTAATGATTTCTGATAAAATATGGCCATTAGTACAATAGTGGTGTCACTATTTTGGGGACAACAAACTATTCTGATTGTATTTGAGGTCAATTCCATAGAGGGGAACTCATGACTGGTACTGTAAACTTGATCAAAAGCCCTTGTCCAGGGAGTTTAGAGACCCAAGGGGAGAATTTCCTATTCCTTTGTTTTTTCTAGATAGACGTGTTGTTAAATTGCCTTCTAAATGCTTTTGTTTATACTTTTTCCTTAGTTCTGCTATCAATATTCATCACAATGTTTTTTTCTTGAGGGTAGGGGTTAATGCAGAGGTGTATGGTTGATAAAAGCACCTATGCAATTTGACAATCCTCATAAATTTGCATATAAATCTGTAAATGTATTCTTTATAAATGACTTCAGAAATTGACTCATTGTGGAACATTGTGGAAGAGGGGGCAGAAGGAATATAAGCACCTAACTTTGGGGAGGAATTCTGTGAAACAATGTACTCTTTACATGATACAACTGTTGACCCCTGAATTCATTGTTGCTGTGGCTACCTACACAAGATTGAACTGATTATCATGTGCAGAAGATGGGTTTACAAGGCCTTACTTTTGACTGAAGGAAAGTCCCAAACTGAAAATTTTTAGAAACAAGGAGGTGAAGGCTCTAGGATGGCATTACAGGGGAAGAGCATCACAGGCAGCCTCTCCACTACTGCTTGGATTCTTAGTTGGGGTCATCTTTGTAGACCTCTGAACATTTTCCCTAGTGCCAGATTTCTCTTTAAACCTATCCTGGCTCCCTCTATTACAGCATCTTTTTACTTGCTTTCCTCTATACCTTCCCTGACTCAGTCTTCCTAATCTGTCTTGTTCTGCTCCCCCTTTCCCTTTCTCTTTTTCCTTCCTCCCCCTTTCTCCCTGTACTCCCAATTTTCTCAAGAGTTCTTGTCCCTTTCCTCTTCTTTAGGGGACCATGTATTTCTTCCTTGTTTCCTAGTTTCTCTGGGAGTATTATTTGTAGGCTGGTAATCCTTTGCTCTATGCCTAATATCCATATATGAGTGAGCACATAGCATGCTTGTCTTTCTGTGACTGGGTTATCTCACTCAGAATGGTTTCACTGAACCATACTCCTGGAATCCAGTTGTAGAAAGGGAGGAGGGATAAGCAAAGGAGTTAAGACCTTGCTGGAGAAACCTACAGAAACAGATGACCTGACCTAGTGAGAGAACAGGGATCCCAGTCCTAAAGCTGGGGAACCACCATTGGATTGAACCAAACCCTCTGAATGTGGGTGCTAGTTAGGAGGCCTGGGCAGGTCCATGGGACCTCTTACAATGGAACCAGTATTTATCCTTAGTGCACAAATGAACTTTGGGAGCCTATACCCTATAGGTAGATGATACTCTCTCAGCCTAGATACATGGGGGGGGGGGGGAAGCCTAGGTCTTCCACCAAATGATGTGACAGATTTTGTTAATCCCCATGGAAGGTCTCACTACCCTTGGGGAACAGGTGGGAATGGGGAAGGATGGTAGGGGGCATGGAAGGATGGGAGGGAGAGGGAACATGGGGATTGATACGAAAAATGATTGTTTCTAAATAAAAGAAAAAGAAAAAAAATCAAAACAAAACAAAAACAAACCAAAAGAAACATGAAGGTGAGGGGTGAGCTGGGCAGGAAGAGGCCAGCAACAGAGACTTAGAGCGAATGGTAGGATGATGGGTAAGTGCTGATGGTCTGAGTTCAGACATCCAGAGGGAGAGTCAAAACCAGCTTTTCCTAAAACAGCATACACTTTTGAGTGAGTACCCCAGACTTCTGATTCCTGCCTGATAGTTTATTTGGTTGAAATCCACATAAAAGGGCAATCATTTCCTGCAGGCTCAAAGGAAAGATGCTAGAAGCCCTTTCCTCATAGGCTTGGCTAATATCCACTAATTACACCTACCGCAGCATTTCACCTTCAGCTTGTTCTTTGCTCTGACCAGCATTTGTTAAATTGAGTGTGTGGTCAAGGTAGAGTGATGAGAAGGGAGAAAAGAGCAAAGCTTTTCCATTTCTGCGGATTCCTCAGCACTTCCAAAATCCTCAAAATGGTCAGTTCAACCAAGTGTGGCGTTGTATGTGTACACGTATAGAATTACAGCAGCTACCTGGGCAGGTAACTATAAAGAAATACACAATTTCTAAGTTGCTGAGAAAAGCATTATCATGTACAGTATTGTAGACTGAATCACTTATAGTCAAGTGCTTGCTGCTATCCCTAGCAACACAGCCTCATTAATTCCAAGAGATCCTATAAAAAAGAGCAGCATCTGCTGGCAAGCCTTATTTTTCTACCCATTAACCACAGTTACCTGACCACAAGGTGGCCTTTTGTATGTACAATTACATGGTGCCACTCTGACTTTCCTAAGCATGCCTCAGAGTATGACAAGAAGCCAGTGGCTCTGGTCAACTGAGACTCAACTGCCTACAAATGAAGCAACTCTTGCCTCTGTCAACAGGGTGATATGATATGAATTTGGGTTAAAAAAATGTGCTCGCATGAAGTAACCATTGACAAGTTCTCACAGAGTAAAGCCATCTCTTCATTCACTGAATTAAACTATGATTTAATTTTTTTAAAAAAAAAGTCCCACATGAATGCTCACAGTCTAGGCATATTATACGAGAACAGTTGGTGCAGGTCAAGTACCAATCCTGCCAATCTGGGGAGAAGTGTAAGATGTTTTTAGAAGAGGACCATGACAGTTGTGAACTTGAACTTTGCTTCTACCTGAACTGCTCTTTCAAAAACAACCTTGATTCATCATGGATAAGCAGGCACAGGATGGCCATCTCAGAGAGCAAAACTTTGAAATCAGATATGATCATTGACAATAAATCTACCCTGACAACTTAACTCCTAATACAAACCCCTAGAGCAGGTGATATATTTAGATATAAGTAGAGCTGGATTCAAAAATGGACCAGAGACAGTCTCTAGCACATTATAAGAAAGTGTAGCCCATCCTGCTCAGTTGAGTAGGACAAATAAATTAATGTAGAATTACTTTATGACTAACATTAAGAACTATTAGAACATGTTTCTTAAAGGAAAATTAAAGGTGCTTTGAAATCTTATTATATTTTAATATTAGCATATAGTGGTGAACTGGCCATTAGGTTTTAAGTTTGGCACTAGAAAGAGTTACTTCTTAGCAATTTCTTGGTTGGTTTCTGGCATTGTACTGGACCATGGTTCCTTGGGCTCCGTTACGGCCACAGCAAAGCGCTAGTATCTGATATAGGATATTCATCTTTTGAAAAACCATGTGAGAACACACACACACTCACACACACACACACACACACACACACACGAGGGGGGAAGAGACAGACAATATTAAGCAATAAAGAATACTTTTGATCTATTAGATGACTCCATGGGCTACTAGTTTGGAGAAAAAAAATAAAAGAAAAAAGAAAAACTACGTGAGACCAATCAGAGAAGAGCAACAATCAGGGTCCAAGTCTTTTGTCCCTCTTATCATTACTTACTGACTTAGTAGGACCAGCCTGAATTTCTATTTGTCCATCAAGATGCCAAGACTTAACTCCACACAACATGCAAGTCATTGACTGACTTAGGCTGCCTCTCTTTCTTGAATCTTGCAGTTTCTGGAGCTCCTAGTCAGTAATTCATCCCTATGCCATCTATTTCTCAGAGCTTCCTATACACCTCTTACTGAATTTGGTCTTCTCATAAGCCACATATTTTCCTAAAGGGTTCTCAAATGGTAAGTAGCTCTTTTACCTTCAATATTTCATAATCAAGAGAGTAGGAGGTGATCTATCAGGTGACCCTATGGGCTACTAGTTTCTGAAATTATATAAAATTACTTGGTACCAGGCACTGCTCTGGCTTAATTCTCATGTCACTATGAGATAATATACCCTATGTATTTTTTTCTGCTGTATTTGTTGTTTGTGGATGATAATTGCTCAAAACAGTCACATAATATTGAGACTTAATAACTATGTTCTGTTGCCACTTGCCATTTATTGAAGGTTTCTCTCATTAGATTACTATCTTTTCCTCATTTCTAGTCCTTTTTATCAGTTTTAGTAACTTTACAAGATGCAGAGAAAAATGTTTCAACATCTAGTTCTCTAAGTTCCTTGGTATCATCTCTCTCCACCACCCACTTTCCTAAGTACACAGCAGAGCTTGCCATTTCCAGCAATGGTCCCATCATTCAACTCTTACTTTCAAATACCTCTCCCGTGTTTGGTCACAATCACTGATCTTTCCCTAAAAATAATTCCACTCTCACAATGAATTGTTCTCTCTCAGGGTGGCTTTTCATTTTTCTAACCTGGGAGCATTGTGTCCATTCCTTTTTCCTTTCTCTTCACCTACACTTCCAACCCTGTGTAGTCAACTATCCTGGAGAAAATATTCTGCCACACTCGTTTGAATTTATGAAAGCTATTTTCGTGCCACCAATACCTCTATATTTTAGTGGTCAGTTTCTCCTCTACATCTCAAAAATTGCTATTCTAAGCACTTCTCTCTCAAAAATGTAAAGAATCTCCTCTTTTCTATTACCTAATTAATTCTCCATAGGAAATAAACTTGATACTTGTTTGCTGAGTAAGCAGACTCCATGAAAAGAAGCCATCTTCTTTTCCCACTCACCCTCAAAACTGACCTGTCTTCATGCTCATGAATTCTGTATTCTCTCTCGGCAGCAAATGCCATTTGAGCTCACTTCCAACAATATGTTTTATATTTCTCAATACATGCAATCCTGAATACCATTTAGAGATAAAAATATGTATGACCAAAATTTTTTAAAATAAATAAATCTACTAGACCTAGACCTACACCCAGGGTTTTCAAGTACCCCATTGCTGGCTTCATCACTGTTTCCATCAAAGGGTGTATTTATTTATGCCCAGATTTTGTATACCCATCAACATGATTGATTATAGAATAATAGTTGCAGCATCTTTACTTTTTTATTTGATTCCCAAAATGAATTGATTGTTTCTCAGAATATTGAACATTTACATTTTTATTTACATGCACAGTCCAAGAGCAAAGGCATAGCAAGCCACTTATAACACAGAGAGCAAACTCTTGACCAATGTCTAATGTCTCTAATGACATGCAGATAGGAAGAGTCAAGATAATCAGTTTATATAAACCACCTAAGATTAAACAGGCAACAAATGTCACTTAAAGATGCAAAGTGATACTAAACAAAATTCTATTATTTTATTTCATGGACAGTTTGATATGACCTATAATAATTTCTTATAGTATCTCACCCCATTCCTCCAAAAGAAGTCATTTATTGAGTTCTAGTAAAAGAGTTTGTGGGTGTTTAATAGTCATATAAGCTTCATAGTTTACCAGGTTAAGACCAGGACTTGCCAAAAAGTAACCATCCTCACCTTGTGAACATGTCCAAAAAGTTGATGGGACTCTTCATTCAATGTGGTTAGAAAACTTATGTTAACATTCCATCTTTCCCTCTTTCTATTCCTCATCTCAGCAAAGTAGGACCCTAGAGACCTGGATCAAGTTGTTCATAGAAAATATACATGAACCTCATAATAGAATAGGAGAGATAGGACATTTACAACATACTTATGCACATAGAAAACAAGTTTCATGTGTCATTGCATTAGGTGAAAGAGCACATCCCAGACAAACAAACACTATGTGAATTTCCTGCCTCTGATGAACTAACAAATATTATTATTCTACAAAATGACTTGTGCACAATTGTAAATCTTCCATTAATCTTATATATATATATATATATATATATATATATATATATATATATATATGAAAAATGTATATATACATATCGATCCCAATTACCTCTCCTACCATGCACCCAGGCTCCCCACTGACCCCCTTCCAGTCCCATTCCACATATACTCCCCAGAGAGAGTATCATCAAAATCTGTCAGGTATTTGGGGTAGGGCTTAGACCTTCCCTCATGTCTCTATAATTATCACTCCATGGGGAATGTGCTCAAGAAGTCTCTCCACGCACCAGGGAGACATCCTGGTTTCACTGTCAGAGGTCCCATAGGTTGCCCAGGCCTTCAAACTAAGACACACATTTAGGATCGGTGGGCCAATCTTATGCTGATTTTCCAGCTATCAATCTGGGGTTCATGAGCTCCCATTTGTTCAGGGCAGCTGTCTCTGTGATTTTCTGTAGCCTGGTCTTGGCCCCTTTGCTCATCACTTCTCCATCTCTGCAACTTTATTCCAGCAAATAAGCCTAGTGTTTAGCTATGGGTATCTGCTTCTGCTACTGGATAGAGACTCTAGGATAGCATATAAGGTAGTTATCAATTTCATTACCAGGGAAGGACATTTAAGGTATCCTCTCCACTATTGCTCAGATTGTTAGGTGGGGTCATCCTTGTAGGTCTCTGGACATCCTTCCCCAACTGAATCTTCCTGTTCCCTCATGTTCACCCCTTCCTCTTCTCACCTTCACTTTCTCCTAAATCCTTCTCCACTAACTGCCCTCCCCCTGCTCCCAATATGGTCAGAAGATCTTATTCCTTGCCCCTTCTGTGGAGGACCATGTATGTCCCTCTTCAAATCCTCCTTGTTTCCTAGATTCTCTGGCAGTGTGAATTGTAGGTGGGTGATCATTTGCTCTGTGTTTAAAATCCATGTATGAGTTATTACGTAGTATGTTCATCTTTTTGTGGCTGAGTTATCTCACTCAGTGTGGTTTCTTCTAGTTCCATCCATTTGCCTGAAAATTTCAAGATTCCATTGTTTTTTCGGATGAGTAGTACTTTATTGTGTAAATGTACCACGTTTTCTTTATCCATTGATTAGTTAAGAGGCAACTTGATTGTTGCCAGGTTTAAGCTATTACAAATAATGCTGCTATGAACATAGTTGAACAGATGTCTTTGTTGCATGTATGCACATCTTTTGGGTATATTCGTGAGAGTAGAATTGCTGGGTCCTGTGTTAAACTGATTACCTTTTGCCCGAGGAACCCCCATGCTGTTTTACAAAATGCCTGTACATTTTGTAAATGTTTGCACTCCCACCAGCAGTGGAGGAATGTTCCTCTCATTCCACATTCTCTCCAGCATAAACTGTCATTGGTGTTTCAGATTTTAGCCATTCTGACAGGAGAAAAATGGTATCTCAGAAGTCGCCTTGATTTGCATTTCCCCGATGGCTAGGATGTTGAGCACTTTCTTAAGTGTCTTCCAGCCATTTTGGATTCCTCTATTGAGAATTCTTTATTCAGTTCTGTACCCCACCTTTTAATTGGATATTATGGTTTTGGTGACTTGGTGACTTGAGTTATTTGTATATTTTGGAGATCAGCCCTCTGTCAGATGTGGAGTTCGTAAAGTTTTTTCCACTCTGTAGGCTGCTATTTTGTCTTGTCAACTGTGTCCTTTGCCTTACAGAAGCTTCTCAGTTTCGGAGGTCTCATTTATTAATTGTTGATCTCAGTGTTTGTGGTGCTGGTGTTATGTTCAGGAAGCAGTCTCCTGTACCAATTCATTCAAGGGTACCTCCCATTTTCTCTTCTAAGAGGCAATGTGGTTGGATTTATATTGAGTTCTTTGGTCCATTTGGACTTAAGTTCTGTGCATGATAATAGACATGGATCTATCTGCAGTCTACTACACACCATCATCCAGTTGTGCCAGCACCATTTGTTGAAGATGCTTTCCTCTTTACATTGTATAATTTTAGCTGTTTTGTCAAAAATCAGCTTTTCATATATGTGTGGGTTAATAGCAGGATTTTCAATTTGATTCCATTGGTCTACCTGTCTGTTTTTGTGACAATACCAAGCTGTTTGCAGGACTATTGCTCTATAGTAGAGCTCAAAATCAGGGATGGTGATCCCTCTGGAAGTACCTTTATTGTACAGGGTTGTTTTAGTTATCTTTTGTTTTTTCCATATAAAGTTGAGTATTATTCTTTCAAGATCTGTGAAGAATTGTGCCAGTATCTTAATGGGAATTACATTGAATCTGTAGATTCTTTTTGGAAAGATAGCTATATTTATTATGTTGATCATACCTATCTAAGAGTATGGGAGATCTTTCCATTTTCTGGTATCTTTTTTAATTTCTTTCTGTAAAGAAGCAAAGTTCTTGCTATATAAGTCTTTCACTTGTTTGGTTAGGGTTACCCCAAGATATTTTATGTTGTTTGTGGCTATTGTAAAGGTTGATTTCTTTCTCAGCCCCTTTATCATCTGTATATAGTTGGGTTACTGATTTTTTTTTTTAGTTTAATCTTGTATCCTGCCACTTTGTTGAAGGTGTTTATCAGCTGTAGGATTTCCCTGGTAAAGTTTTTTGGGCCACTTATATAAACTATCATATCATTTGCAAAAAAGTGACAGTTTGACTTCTTCCTTTGCAATTTGTATCCTCCTGATCTCCTTTTATTGTCTTACTCCTCTAGCTAGAACTTCAAGTACAATATTGAAGAGATACTGAAAGAGTGGACAGCCTTGTCTTGTTACTGATTTTAGAAGAATCACATTGACTTTCTTTCCATTCAGTTTGATGTTGGCTGTTGGTTTACTGTATGTTGCTTTTATTATGTTTAGGTATGTTCCTGTTATACCTGATCTCTCCAAGACCTTTATCATGAAGGGGTGTTGGATTATGTCAAAGGCTTTTTCAGCATCAAGTGAGAGGATCATGTGATTTTTCTTTTTCAGTTTGCATATGTGGTAAATTAAATTAATAGATTTTTATATGTTGAACCATTATTGTATCCCTGGGTGAAGCCTACTTGGTCATGGTAGATGATTTCTCTGATGTGTCCTGGGATTTGATTTTCCAGTATTTTATTGAGTACTTTCGCATCAATATTCAAGAGGGATATTGGTCTGTAGTTCATCTTTTTGTGGCTTGGATACCAGGTTATTGTAGCCTGGTACAAAGAGTTTGGCAATGAGCCTTCTTCTTCTATTGTGTGGAAAACTCTGAAGAGTATCTTCTTTTAATTTCTGGTAGAATTCTGCACTGGATCCATCTGACCCTGGGCTTTTTTTGGTTGGGAGATGTTTGATGACTGCTATTATTTAATAGGGGCTATAGGTCTATTTCAATTGCTCATCTGTTCTTGATTTAATTTTGGTAAGTAATATCTATCCATAAAAAATGTCCATTTCCTTTAAATTTTCAAAATTTCTGGAGTACAGGTTTTCAAAGTATGACCTGAATATTCTCTGGATTTCCTCAGTGTCCGTTGTTTTGTTCCCCTTTTCTTTCCTGGTTTTGTTGATTTGCATGTTCCCTCTCTGATTTTTGGTTAGTTTGGATAAAGATTTGTCTATGTTGTTGATTTTCTAGAAGAACCAAGTCTTTGTTACATTAATTATTTGTATTGTTTTCTTTGTTTCTAGTTTATTGATTTCCACCCTCAATTTGATTAATTTACTGCCATGTATGCCTCTGGGGTGAGTTTGTTTCTTTTTGTTCTAGAGCTTTCAGTTGTGCTGTTAACTCTCTAATGTGACTATCCCCCAGCTTCTTCATGTGGGTGTTAGTGCTATGAAATTTCCTCTTAGTACTGCTTTGAAAGTGTCCCATAAGTTTGGTTATATTGTACCTTCCTTCTCATTGAATTCTAGGAAGCCTTTAATTTCTTTCTTTATTTCTTCCTTGACCCAGGAATTGTGCACTTGCACGTTGTTTAGTTTTCATGAGTTGTAGGGTTTCTGCATTTTGTGTTGTTGTTGAATTCTAACTTTAAATTATGGTAGTCTGATAAGTTACAGGGGTTATTCCATTTTCTTTATATATATATATATATATATATATATATATATATATATATATGTTCAGGTTTGCTATGGCTATGTAGCTGAGTATGTGGTAGATTTTTAGAGAAGGTTCCATGTTGAGCTGAGAAGAAGCTATATTATTTTGTGTTTAAATGGAATGTTCTATAGATGTCTGTTAAACACAGTTGTGTCATAACTTCTGTTAGTTGTTTTGTTTGTTAATTTTCTTTCTGCTGGTCCTGTCTAGTGGTAAGAATGGGGTGTTGAAGTCTCCCAGTATAAGTGTGTGAGGCTTTATGTGAGATTTGTGTTTTAATAATGTTTCTTTGATGAACATGGGTGCCTTTTTTGGAGGCATAGATATTCAGAATTGTGACTTTGTCCTGATGGATTTTTTTCCTGTGAGGAATATGATATGATCTTCTTCATCTCTTTTGATTGATTTTGGTTTGAAGTTTAGATATTAGGATAGCTATACCAGCTTGTTTCTTGGGTCCACTTGATTGGAAAATCTTTTCCCAACCTTTTATTCTGAGGTAGTGTCTGCCTTTGAATTTGAGGTGTGTTTCATGTATGCAGCAGAAGAATGGATTCTGTCTTTGTATCCATTCTTTTAGCCTATATCTTTTTATAGGCAAGATAAAAACATTAATATTGAGGGAAATTAAGGACCATTGATTGTTTATTTTTGTTTGCTTTGGATTTGGTGGTGGTGGTGGTATTGTGAGTACATTTACACTGCTTGTTTTTTTTTAACTTCAGGTAAAATGTGATTATCTATTGCCTATGTTTATATGAGTGTAGTTAACTTTCTTGGGTTGGAGTTTTCCTTCCAGATCTTTCTGTATGACAGATTTGTGGATATGTACTGTGTAAATCTGGTTTTCTCATGGAATATCTTGTTTTCTCCATCTATAGTGATTGAGAATTTTGCTGGATATAGTAGACTGGAGTGGTATCTGTGGTCTCTTTGTGCTTTATGTAAGATTTTATGGCATAAAAGACTTTATGGCTTTTAGAATTTCCATGGAGAAGTAAGGTGTAATTCTAATAGGTCTCCCTTTATATGTTACTTGACCTTTTCCCTTTGCTGCTCTTAATGTCATTTCTTTATTCTGTATGTTTGGTGTTTTGATCATTATTTTTTTGGTCCAGTTTGTTTGGTGTTCAGTAATCTTTTACTTTTATAGGCATGTCCCCCTTCAGGTTGTGGAAATTTTTTTCTGTGATATTGCTGAATATATTTTCTGCACCTTTAATCTGGGCGACTTCGACACCTTCCATCCCTATTATTCTTAGGTTTGGTCTTTTCATGGTGTCCTATATTTCCTGGAAACTTTGTGTTAAGGATTTGTTGGATTTAAGATTTTCTTTGATTGATAAATCTATTTCCTCTAGTTTATCTTCAGTGCCCAAGATTCTCTCTTCCATCTCTTGTATTTTGTTGATTATGCTTGTATCTGTAATTTCTGGTCCTTTACCCAACTTTTCTATCTTCAGCATTCCCTCAGTTTTTTTTTTAATTGTCTCTATTTTAGTTTTCATGTCATAGACTGTTTCAATTGTTTCCTTCATCTGTTTGATTGTTTTTTCTTGGCTTTCCTTGCTTTCTTTAAGATATTTTTTGTTTATTTTTTCTATTTCTTTAAGGGATTTTTCTCATATCCTCTTTGAGGGCCCCTAACATGTTCATGAAGATGTTTTTAAGTTCATTCTCTACCACTTCATCTGTGTTGGGATGTTCAGGTCTTGCTGGCATAGAATCCCTTGACTCCGGTGGTGTCATGTAAGTCTTTCTGTTACTGGATGTGTTCTTATACTGTAGTCTTTCCATCTCTTCTTCTAGTGAGTACAGGTGGGGGTTTTCCCTCTATTCTCTGGCAGAATGTGGAGGGGCAGGGCAGGAATGGTTCCTGATATTGGGTCCTTTGTTCTGCCTCCAGGTTCCTCTGGGGGATTTGGTACCATAAAGGGTCTGGCAATCACAGGTCAGGAGACTGGAAGAAGGGGAGGTGGGGGTTGTGGGATTCCCCCCATACTCACCTCTCTACCAGAGGGTGGAGGGGGCATGGCAGGAACGGTGCCTGATGCTGGGTCCTTTGTTCTGTCTCCAGGTCCCCCTCCCATTAATCTTTTAACCCATGTCCTGATGCCATTATTTTTATGGGGATTTCTATAATTCCTTCTTGGCAAGACTCTGATTCTCCAATTCATGATACAGTTCACTGACAAAATCTCCCTCCCTGGTCATTACTTATGTCACTGTCTGCTCAAATCAGACTAAATCTTCTCATTTCAAACCTAGTATGATAACAAATTACCTTCTTTTCTTTAAGACATGTCAGGTCCTAGGCACACTCTGAAAACCTGCCACACTTTCCTCTAAAACTCTGATTCCTTTTTCTAAAACCATCACTTCCCTTGTAGACATGTAGATTCCTGTTGCTTCTCAACCTCCCAAAGGTTGTCTTTGTCTCCCCCAAGCACCATTCCTCAGAATGTACTAAATTTCAATCTCTCCTCCAAGGCTGAGAGCCATTCTCTGCACATTAGCTTCCCTGTCTCTTGTCCCCTTGGTTTCTCTCCTTGATGTTCCTGGCACACATGCCATGTATCCCAGAGAAAAGCACAAAAGCTTTCCCATTGACTTTGGCTCCTCTGCTTACTAAGTCCTAGAATACAGAAAGTGTTTTATGGATTATACATATGTTCAGTGATGGGTGAAGCAGGAATTTATTAAATATCCAGAAGTTTGTGAGTTATGTTTTGCTAATTCATATTGTCTTTTAAAATAGTATTCTTATTACTTCTTTGGGAATTTCATGCAATATATTCTTAACATAACCAGCCTTCCTTCCCACCCACCACTCCCTAACTGTTTAACTGTGAGTTTCCTTCTTCTCTCCAACTCCATAAAGCCAGTCCAGTTTGTATTTCTTGAAAAGTCTTGAGAGTAGTGCACATTTGTACAGGTTAAAATAAAAAAAAAACACTTATTCATTTTAATATAAATATGTATACATACATATATGTATATGCATATATACATACATATATATAAATATATATAGAGAGAGATGTAGATAGATAAATAGCATTACATAGTCCATAGAAGGAAGTAGGTTTACAGCTTTAACTTAAATGTTCTGTTCAAAAGAATTCAATAGGCACTCAAAATGATATTTTATTCCTCCCCATGATATTTTTCCTATATTGAAAATCTTGGCCGTGTCTTAGATGCAGTATTAAGAGCAAAGCTAAGAAATGAGTTATGAAGCCTGAAGAACAGAGAAGGAGAAGGCACTGCACCAAAACTCTTGATTTGCTTTGTGCATTAGACAAAGCCAGACAGGTAAGGTTTCTACCATCATCATGCTGAGCATGGGCCCTGGAACCTAAGTACTCAATAAATTCTAGTTCAGTCATTGAGATTTTGATAGTTCACCCAATAGAAGATTCCATGTCTGAAATATGCACACAGCATCTCCAGAATTAGAACCCAGTGTGTCCCAAGGAGATTCCTCGTGGTAACGCTGACGATGATGTTGTGAGAAGCTGGGATTGAATCACCCATTTTTAGATTTTATTGTTATGAGAGGCAGCAGGCCATGAGCCTGGTGAATGCACTTCCAGTGATTTCTTTTTAAGCCAAAAAAGCATTTGCAGAGCTTGAAGTGGTTTGAGAAACCATCAATTCTGTCCCATTAACCCTTCAAATGGAGACACAAGCCTGCAGAAATCATCTCTCAGGACACACAGAGAAAACAGGATAGGAGTAGCTCTATCTTTAGAAAGTAAGTACGCTGCCTATATGTAAATAATAAGGGATGACAAAAAATTATCAATCCTGGGGCTCAGCAGAACTTCCAGATAGGGTTCACGATTCTTTGATTCAGCACTTCCACTAATTGCTAAGCAGATGCCTGTAACACAATGCCTTCAAAATCAAAGTGTTTCTTAGTATTTTGCATCAAATCACAATTTGCTATTCCATAGCTTCACCGTAATTGTCCTAGCCTTGAATTACCAAGCAATAACCACTGAGCAAAGCTCTCTTCCGTACGACAGACATTTTAAACAGCTCACACAGTCCTTGGGCTTTTCTCCCGAGTCCTTCAAAATTTCCCCGTGCCATCATGAACCTGTGTTTTGACAATACTCTTTGTATTAGAGGTTTGCCCTTGGATCTCTTAAAAGGCTTTCAGCCAAAGGTGACAGAAAACCAGCCTCAAGTTAGGTTAAAGTTGTACTGAAATCTCCAGCCTCAGTAATTTAGACTGTCGAGTCAGGGTCCACTTCCTGTGGTTTGCTCTTCCCTGCCTCTCTCTGTATCCCTCCTTTTCCTCCAGACTGACTTTATTCCTAGTCCTTGGATGCTTGCCAGTAACAATTAGTGCTGCCTGATTCCTCATTCAGGAAGAGAGGCAGGTTGCCTCCCATTAACTGCTGGGGAAAACACAGTGAGATTTACATCAATTGGCTACTTCTGAACCAATCCTTAAAACCAGAGGCATGCCATGCACTGATAAGCTTAGGCCTGGACTAATTAAACCAATTAGAGTGCATACGAAGATGGATTTTCTTTTCTTTTTGATTGGCCTTTGCTGCTCAGTTACCACTTTAAGTTAAGGTCAAACGGGATCCATGTACGAATGATTTATTGCTCATATTAAGGTAGGTGGAATGGATGTTGGGGAAAGGAATCCTTCTGTCTAACATGAATTTGGATTGTGTGTAATAGTAGTGAGGAGGGGTTTTACTAGTGGACAAGCTCAGTGGTCAAGCTCAATGAAGTTTTAGGAATCATCCATTCCTATTAGACACACCCCTCTGCTGATGCATTGACTGAGGTCTCCCTTTTCCTGGAGGTGAGGAGGAGAACAAGCTTATTGTCTGTGCTAACAACAGGACCTAGCACTGTTTCCAGTTTTGCTTTTATTACTTTGATATGAAATTTTTGCAGCCCAAACATATGATTATGTAACATATTATAGACGTTAACACTGTATATCATATCTTCTGCTGAATCTCCATGGCCCATTTTTCATGCTTTGTTCTAGCTACTGAAGCTCTTTTGAATTCTGTTTCTTTCAGTGTATGTGCTTACTCTTTCCAGCCTAATGTCTCCTCAGCCAGATTAGATTATCAAATGTAACTGAAACAGGGTTGAGGACAAAGCCGCAACACACACTAGAAGAAACAAGCATACCTTGTACCTGCAGGGCCTGCTGTATGTACACAGTCTGCCTCTATATGCCAGTCAACTTTCTATATTTCTATCCTTCTGCATAAGGACACGTGAGTGATTTTATTTTTTTAAAAAAAATCCTTACCTAGACAGGAATATTGCCTCTCAACCTTCTGAAATTTCCCAGGCTTCTCAACCTACAGAAAATTAAATAAGGCTAATTTAGTAGCAATGCTTTTAGTGCACTTAGACTGGATCCGGAAGGTAGTCTCATTATGTCCTAAGCACTCTCAATTTCTTGTTAGAGTAATCCATTCTAGAATGTATTAAAGATCAACATTGCTGATCTAATAGTTTCCAGAATTTACCATTTAAGAGAACTGGGGATTATTCACTCAGATCACGTCTCCCGACAAAACTGCACTCCTCTGTGATTCTGCAGTTACTGCCAATCATTCATGATTACATCTGTAAGTCCATTGGACACCTTGGAATGTAAGTTATCTATGGCTGTAAACTTGAATTCATTTGAGATTTTGAGATGCATGAGTGGTGTCTTATAGGTTTTATTTTTTTTTTTTATGTTTTGGGAACTTCACATCTGATCATGTTTTTCTTTTCATAATGTTTTTTTTATGATAACTTTGCCATAGTGGCAAGGACAGATGAAAAAAGGAAATGGACTGATTTTTCTTTCTGCATGAGCTAGATAATATTGATTGTCAACAGGATCTACGATCACCCAAGAAGGCCAATCTTTGAGCATTTCTGTGAACCGTCTACACTGAGTTAACCGAAGCAGGAAAACTCGCCAGAAATGGGCAGGGTGCTGCTGTACTGAATAAAAGAGCGAAGGCTAGCCCAGTGTCAGTATCCTTTGCTCTCTGCTTTGTGACGGTGGGTGCAACACGATCAGCTGCCTCATGCTTTGCTGTCACGCCTTCCTTGCTGTGATGGAATACATCCTCAAACCATGAGCCATGCAAACCTTTCTTTCCCTTAGCAGCTTTTGTTACATATGTTGTCATGGCAATGAGAGAAGTAACTGACATTTCCTCCGTTACTCATCCTCCCATTATCTTCCCTGAGCAGGGGATGGTCCACTGCACAGATACTTATCCAGTGTGCTGGTGATTATGATTCCTCACCTTTGGGCAAATCTTTGTACATTGGGGACACTTCCACATCCACCCTTTTTTGTATTTAATATTTATTCATTTTTCAGAGCTGAGAGATAGCATTTTTTTTTTGAGACAGGGTTTGTTTGTGGCTTGGAGCCTGTCCTAGAACTAGTTCTGTAGAACAGGCTGGACTCGAACTCACAGAGATCCAACTGCCTCTACCTCCCGAATGCTGAGATTAAAGGTGTGTGCCACCAATGCCTGGCGAGATAGTCTTTCTTAAGACTATCTTTCTTAAGGCTAAGTTTTTCTTACTCCTCCTGGTAGCTTCTGGGGGTATTTAGTACTGTAGTGTGTTTGCCTGGTTAACATTCTGCATGCCCTGTTTGTCTGTCAGTAGCTGGAAGTTAGAGATATTTTCATATTCTTCTATGCACAGAAATTCATGGCAATTGATGCCACATGGTTCCTTAGTTAATATTAATAATTATTAAGTGATTTAAATGTATAAGGTTATCTTCCT
The DNA here is from genome assembly GCA_030556225.1 of Cricetiscus sungorus. Taxonomy (NCBI): domain Eukaryota; kingdom Metazoa; phylum Chordata; class Mammalia; order Rodentia; family Cricetidae; genus Cricetiscus; species Cricetiscus sungorus. The sequence goes on along the minus strand of JANBXA010000141.1, from coordinate 36,138,657 downwards.
AAATTTAGCATTTTTCCTCAGTTTTCCTATAAATTATACACAAAGATTTTTTTTTATTAATGTCAAGAAAATGTTCCCTTGTTGGCTAAATGAATCATAAATCAAATTGATCCTATCAACAAAAAACAGGAGTCAAAAATTGGGGTTAAAAAAAAATTAGAAAGATCATAGAAGCAGAGGAACAGCCATAGTCTCTTTGAACCTCCTCCACTCCTATGTCCAAAGAGTTCTAGAGACTCCCTCCGCCCAACACCATCACTTCTTATCTCCTCTCTGTAGGCCACAGACCTCTATGGTCATCTAGTGGCCAGCTCAGCCTTCTGACTCCAAGCAAGCTTTATATGTCAGAACACATTGAAAATATCAAAAAATATTTATTTTGTCTAAATAAAAAGTGAAGTTTTTTCACTAACACAGTAAAACTATATACAATAAGTATAATAACTATATGCAAGTATATACAGGCAATAATTATTGTAACAATATCTAGTCCACTAGCTGCTCTTCTGCTTCTCTGGTCTTGAAGGTTTTCACCCCAATATCTGACTCTTGGTTTTTATTGATAATATTAATTAGGTTTACGATTCAATACCCTCTGAAAAATCTCTGATGGGAGTTGATGGACCATATGATCCAATGTCTCAGAGTGCCTCTGTACAATTTCCTCTGAGTTCTACAACCAGAACAGCTTTAAGGCAAGTGACTTGATAATCCAGCCTCACAGAATACCTCAGTCATGACTAGGCTATAATCCTATATTTTCTCAGGGTCCCCCCCTCAAAGTTACCAGTGCTCCCAATCAGCAGGAACTAGCCTAAAAAACTATATCCACACCCTCCCCCCAATGAATGATGGATATTTGTCTTTGTTTAAGGGACAACTTTTTTGTTTAACAACTTTTTTACAAGTTGTTATTGGTACTAGTCAGAAAAAAGCTAAACAAAAAAGATTAGATACGATATCTTTGTGAAAAGAAAAAGGGGGATATAGAAATGATAACATAAAAAGGTAGATCATTGAATCTTTGTGAGATAATTAAATGTATTCTATAATTTTGACAAATACAAACAGACTGGATATTATAACTATAATTGTTAATTGATAGCTGTTTTTATTGTATATAATCTTACTATGTTAACGTTAAAAATCTTTCTTTTTAATTATACAAAAAGGGGGAAATGCTGTGGAATAATCCTCTTAAACACTGTAATTATTTGTCACTCAAATTGGTTTAATAAAATGATGATTGGCCAGTAGCCAGGTAGAAAGTATAGGTGGTGTGACCAAATTTAGGATGACAGGAAGGTATAAGGTGGAATCACCAGCCAGATGCACAGGTAGCAGGAGATGCGTGTGCTGTGCAATAAAGGTACCAAGCCATGTGGCAAAGTATAAATATAAATATGGGTTAATTTAAGTGTATGAGTTAGCTAGCAACAAGCCTGAGCTATCGGCCAAGCATTTGCAATTCATATTCAGCCTGAGTTGTTTATTAGGACCAGGCAGTCTGGACAGGAAATGTCTGATAACAACTAAACCTTAATCTAAAGTAATGACTCTTTTGCAACTTTTCTAGTAAAAATAATCAGATGTTCACTTATAGGCCAGCTCCTGTGTTGGTTTCTTTCCCATTGCCCTAGAGAAGAACACTAAGTTTCTCTGTAGCTGACATAATCTCTTTCATGATTATAACTGTTTTCAAATCTGTCTTGTCTGAAACTTAAAACTCACTCACATTCCTGTTCTTACCACACTGCAATTTTTTCATCGCCTTCTGCTTGTGCTTTGCACTCCTCTCGCTGTAGACTTGGGTGATAGCAGTAAGCAGCGCCAATGTCACAGGCCGAGTGCTGTCCTGTCCCTGAGAGATCCTCTGCCAGAGTAGCCAATTCTTCCTTAATTCTGGCTCCTAAATTGCCTTTTTAATGGGGCTTTATGACAGCAATGAAAAGGTAACTAATCCAGTTTCGGATCTTGACAGCCCTTTTGCTCTCCGAAACCTTTGTGTCACGCTTCTCTTCATATCCATTGTCTTCTCATTTCCCAGACTGGCTTGGGAAACTATGCTTGCAGAATTCTAGGGCTCATTCAGCCCCAAGTTCCAAAGTCGTCCACAATCTTACCACAATCTAATTCCAAGCCAACCAAGTGCTGAGGTACATTGTAGCCTTGGCCCACACCTTCATATGAGTCTTCTACTTTGGTTACTCTCCTTTTTGCTGGAGAATACTGATCAAAGCAAGCCAGGAAGAAAAAGGCTGTTTTGGATTGGTACCGACCATTATAGCAGGGGAGTCACAACACAGGATCTTGGGTGAGCTGGTCACACTGTACCCACAGTCAGAAACAGAAAGCAAACAATGTTGATGCTCAACTCACTTTCTCCTTCCTGTTCAGTCTAGCACCACAGTCCAGGTAATGGAGCTATGCAAATTTAAGGTGTGTTATCCCCCTCAAAGCCCAGTGCCTCTGCTTCTCACCAACATGTCCTAAGGTTTGTTTCCATTATGATTCTAAATCATATGGCAACTACCTCAATTCAAAATAATGCTTCTTTTGAAAAACAAAGAAATCTAATAATATACACATTTATTTAATCAGAATGCATGTTTGTTATAAATTATTTTTTAAGGCATGGGTATTATATTACTAAACGTGCAAACCAAAGACAACTTTAGCATTTTGAGACCTGAAACATGCTTAACTCAAATGCACTTGGTAAATGGTACATAGACTTTGGCTTACCTGCTTAACCAAGGGCTTTTCCCACTAATAGACTTTGTCTTTAATGGAGAACATCCTTAGTGTATTCTCTTTGTCACCTGTTCAGTAGTTTATATTAAAAATTTAAGGCTAGTAGTAGTTTTAAAATAAAAAATATATAATGATATTTCAGATTTGCAAGTGCATTTTGGAATGACTAAATCTTGGAAATATTTTCTGGATATAGAAATATCCAGAATAGAGCCTTAAAGTTTTCTTCTACACAGAGATGAGATGGCTCTGATCTCTAATGTTAAAGCCTTGCTTTGCTCTGAGGTGAGTTTTGAACAGGTGATACTTAAGAAATGACACCACTTTCCTGTTTTTTAGCCCTGGATATGTGGTGTCTTGATTATTGCCCAGATTAAATGCACCATGCTCTGGCTCCCCCCACAAACTATTTTGGGCTATGTTGACATAATTGATGGCAAACCTTTCTGACCACAGTTTTTAAATTGAACTAATCAGTCAAAAGAGCATTTTACAAGTAACCGCAGTTGACTGTAATACAGGAGTATCTGTTTTCTTGATTAGGAATTATTAGGAGAAAATTTGTTGCTGATTGATACAGCTGAAAGCTGCAGCATGAATAATGCTGTAGCATTCTGTAATCAAATGTAATGACAGATCCTATAATAGAAGACTTCAAAACAAATCATCCTTAATTTTTAAAATATATTATTAGTATGTTTATATTTTAATTTGTATGCAGCACATAAAGAGAAACAATGTCTGCATTACAATGCAGCAATAATATAGCACTAGATGGTGGAGAGGTGGGTCAGTGGTTAGGAGCTCTTGCAGAAGACCTGGTTTCCATGCCCATCACTCATGTGGAACATCTTCTTTCTGCTGTAATTCTGACTCTAGGAGTATCCAATGCCGCCTTCTCCACTCTGAGGTAACCTCCCTGCATCTGTTGCACATACACACACTCAGGCACATACACACACGTTATTATGAATAAATAATTAACTCAATTATTTTTAATATCATATTCTTTAAATAAATACCTGTTGTATTTACAATAAGCTATATACAAACTGAAGTAGATTACCAAATCTTTCCGTAAAGATTTGGTAATCTACTTCAGTTTGTATAAATAATTCATGGTTGCCCTAGCATAAGAAGGAAAGATTTATTTTCAAACAATGTAAAGATTACTATAGCATATAAGCATATAGCTTATTGTAAGAATTCAGACGCTCAAGCAGAGTACAGTAGCATATGCCTATAATCACAACACTTGGAAGGCAGAAATACAACGTCAGCAAGCTGGTAGCCAGCGAGGCCACATAGAAAATTCTAGATCACAATGAACTCCCTAGTAATGCTGCCTCAAAACAACAACAAATGTAGACTCAACAAAATTGCAATTTTCAAAGGTTTTCATAGAAAGCCCTTGAATTATTTTTAATACATCAGCAAACTAGGATAAACTTTGTATTCAACAAAAAAAAAACTCATTAGGCAAAACAGCTTCTTATACATGAAAAACAATTCAATAATGAATGAATTGGATAAATAGAAAAAACACAGAGAGAGTGATTGAAAGAGAAAATAACGAGTTAAAATAAGAATGTAAGTTTTGGTGTATACTAATGTATACCTTAAGTCTGGTTTTCTTGCTGATCGCCTCCCCCTATTTCCATTGGCTTTTAACAATTTAAGAGTAAATTAACAGTTATTTCTTAAGTGCAACTTGAGAAATACAGCATTTTTATCCCTCAAAGTGGCTCATAGGTGTAAACAAAAATGATCCTTAGAAACTGTTATGATGTGAACATGAGATGTACCTCATACGCTGATGTGTCTCACCACTTGGTCCCCAGCTGTTTATGTTGCTTGAATTGGTGGAAACGGTGGGAAATGGAAGGAGATAGAGGAAGTGAGTGAGTGATTTGTGAACAGGCTTTGAGGCAATAATTCAAAGAACTGTATAATGTAGTTACAGACCAATCCTGCATGGAAGCTTTGGAATAAGTTAATAGTTTGAAGTTTTAGAAGGCAAAGAAACAGAACAATTACACTCTTGTATCTGTTAGCATGGATCAAGGGCTATCTATGCAAAGAGGGAGCAGATACCTAAGGTGTTTTAGATTCCTGCATAAGTGGACAAAGATCTCCACATAAAATGTACCATTCTGAAAAAAAAAAAAAGTCAGGACCAAATTGAGAGTTTTCAGTTAAAATTGCTCTTTTATCGTTATTACACTTGTATCTCATTCCCTTTTGCCTGGTCGTACCACTCCCATTTATGCTAAAAAGTTCTAGTAAGTATCTTTAATTCTTAGAAGTTCTATGTGACTGTATATTCAAATGTCTTCTCTTTTCCAGAACTTTTCCCTATAGCTTTCTCAAAAGGCTTCAATGTAAAGGATGATTCCTATATACTCTTTCATGTTTTCTAAATTTTCTTTTTCTCCTCCCTTTTCCTTCAAAGATCATGACAGCTGTTTTTCTGAATTCTGTCCCTTGTTCTTTGTTACTTTATTGTGCTTACATTTCTACTTTAATCTGTCCATTGAGCTGCTTATTTTAGTTTGCAGGAACGGCCCCTTCACATGCTCCAGTAGCTCATAGATGGGGTGGATGTTGGGCAGTGTCATGGTTGGTCAGCCTGACAGCTCTCCACTGTCTTCACCAGCAGGGTGAGCTCTCTAGCATTGTCCCTGACTAGTTCACCCCTTGCAGTGATGAGCAAGGGGTGGGGCCAGTTCTCCTGCTTGCCTGCCCTCAGTTGGCTCTCCCATACTTATGCCTTAAGGGCCAGCTCTACTATGCTTCCCAGTGTAGAGGCCACTTTCCTGAGTGCTGCAGCTGACAAGGGGCAGGGACAGCCCTCATGCTCTCATGACCTCAGGGCAAGCTCTCCCATCTGTCGTGGGTGGCAGACAGGGGTGGTGGGCATGGGGGAGGTTTAGCTGCAGCACTCAGGAAGTGAACCCTGTTGATATAGGGGACATCTGACCTCACCTTTCATCTGATATATAAAAAGTCTTAATTTTAATAATAAAACTTATTGATCACTGTAGATAACAGTATATCAGTATTCAACCAAAGCATCCCAAACAGAGCAACTACCTACAAAAGGTGCACATTCAATAGGGTGAAGCTGTCCTTGGTTCGACAGTGTCTTTGCCAGTGAAGGACACCAGAAGTCCCCGCGAACTGTTCCTAGCTGTCCAGAGTGCATTTATGATATGCACTTTGGTGGTTTAAAACTGCTTCTACCTCAGGTACTATTCTTTTAAATACAAACAAAGCATTTCTGTACAAGGGAAAGTCTTTTGTATTGAGTATTGCCTCATACATTTATTAATACCCATTTGAAATCCTCCCTGAAACCTTTACTTTTGTAATCCCAAGGTGATGGCACAGTTGTGTGTGATGCTGACAGTCATTAACGCCAAGAACTGTTGCAAATTACCTCACACACTGAAACACCTACCAGTTGAAAATGAGTTCCTTTTCCTTTATCCTTGTGACAATGTTTCTCCTATCTTTTCAATACCTCCACACCATCTATTGGGCCATTGAAAAAAAAAAAAAAAAAGAAATTCTTCAAGGATTAATTGAACAATTTGGTGAAGACTTCTGTGGAATTTTCACAAAAGATACATCACAATAGGTGGCTGCATCCAGCTCTCAAGGAAAAGCTTTTTAGCAAAGTTGAGAGACATGGGCTTTGCAAATAGCCTCCCCCAACCCCAAATAAGGGCTTGGCTACAGGCACACAAAGATCAGTCCAGCACTGGCCTCCACACAAGGTCAGCTGGAAAGGATATTGTCAAATAAATGAAGTTCATCTCAAAAGAGTAAGGCTTTTTCCTTCACCTACCTTCCTTGAATTCTCTCTCAGGCTTTCAATTCTTGAAGCTTTCTCCTCTGCCAAAACAAGTTCGTTTAATCAGGATAGCCAATCAATAAATAATTTGTAAGACTAAAGTGCCAGATACTAGAGTTATCAAGCCTCATAATTCATAATGTGTGCTCTTATAACTCAGTATCTAATGGGGAAAATATACAAAATAAATGCAATTCTATATGATAAATTCAAAACCTGAAGTCAGAAACTGTGTATTCTCAATCAGAGGGAAGTTACCACTTTCACTTAGTTCAGGGAAAGTTTGAATTAGAAGAAATATTTAAGCCAAGGCTTGAATGGTTGGGTGTGGGACATGGGATCACAGAGAGGGACTTCTGTGAGAATAAACTAGAAATACAAAAGCATTTGTTCATGTCAAGATATGATCATAGACATACATTTAGAGTCAAGGAATACTTAGGATCAGATAAATAGAAATATTATTTGACTTTTCAGGGAAAATAGGGAGAAACCTAATCAATATTATTCAGCTTTTACTTATATAAAGACTCCTGTCCTGTTTTCATGCCATGTTTTACACACTGAATCTCTCTGGCAAGCTATCACCTATTTACCTTACACATACACACACTTAAGCATATCACAAATGCCACCTAAAATGAACTAGATGGCATATATCATTCTTAATGCAGAATGTTTGCCCAGAACATTTCTGTGCTGCTTGCTTCCCCAAGCAAAACATCTTAAACCATCTACCTTGGGCCTAGCCAGATATTTGAGAGTTAGATAAAAGCCAAAAAGAGTTAGGGTAGAAACATACTGAGGAGCTTTGAAATAGCAGGTCTGAGTGAACAAGTTGGGTAAATCCCAACGATTCTCAGAGTTGAGGTCTATGTTGCTTTCTCATTTGTCTGTTATATAACCAGACTTTTGACACCCAGTAATCCATAAATATTTGCTCACAAGAGTCCTATTCTTTTTTAAATGCTCACCAATCAATAACATGTGTGGCTTCATTCATTCAACTTTTTTTTTGTCAAACACACAGAGCTTATAGTATAGTTTCATGGGTCTTTTTCTATCGCCAGTGATATTTCACCATCTTTTCAGAATACTACAAGATTCATGAAGATTCTATTAAAGCATCTAGCATTATTGGCTAGATCATTGTAGACCTTGTGAGGTCCAAACTCTGATGTCAAAATGAAGAGAGTCTCCAGAGGCCAAGAGGTAAAAGAGAATGTAAGGAGCCATGGGCAGCTAAAACACAATTTTGTTCACCAGCACACAGGCTACTAGGTAGGCAGACACCCAGGCATACCTTCTCACATAAGGGCTGCCCACAGGCAGACACAGAATGCATGTAGATTACCACATAGAGAGAATGCATGTTCGCAAAGGGGCCTACAGGCAAACATACAGGCTTAAAAGGTGATGGTAAAGGAACTTCCCTCTGACTTCAGGGCCATAGTTATAAAAAGCCCATACAAAATAGATAACAGAGTATATCACATTTACTGCAGTTCTCAAGATACTCAGTGTCGGCCTTTTTTGTTTGTTTATTTGTTTGTTTGCTTTGCTTTGCTTTGCTTTTTTACAGTACTCAGGATGTCTAATGTAGACCATCTTGACCCATGCCAGATATCTGTACCAGTGCTGCACTGGTGAAACATAAACTGTCAGGACAGCCTTATGTTTCATACTTCCCCCACCTCCCCCCTCAAAAAAAACCTAAGAAGAAAGGTCCAGTTGCAAAGGGTTAAGTATCAACCTGGATTGATAAGTACCACTGCAATCCAGCCAGTTATATTCAGCATCACACATGTTGACAGAAATTTTGTCAACTCATATATTGGAGGAAAGAGAACAAAGATAGTTCAGTAGCACCTGGAAAAAATTCACTTTGCATAATCAAGACTAGTTCACATCATATCAATGAACAAAACAATACAATATTTAAAAGTTCACTCAAATTTAATTTGAATTATAATTTGTCAAATCGCCAAAAAATGAATTCTATTTTATTAAATTACTGAACTTTGAAATGATGTAAATTATGTGTATAGGTGGATAAACTTAGACTCCAAGTCTTGTCATCATCTACATTCTTTAAATTTGATGTCCAAATTGTCATGATTAAAACCCTTTGCCACATAGGACAATGATAGTTTTAAACAAATAAGTTATATCCATTAAGTAATGAATTGACGTATTGTAATGGGTGCAATATAATAGAATAATATCTCTTGCTGTTCTATGAAAAACAATTTTCTTCGTTAAGACTAAAAATTTCTTAATAATCTACTATTACACCAAAAGAATACAATTGTACGACAATACTCCTCAAGAGATGTGACCAAACATCGAATCACTCCTGGTACAAAACTGAGAACAGAACAAATTCTGGGTACCTCAAAGTGCAATTAAGCAAGCCAGTGAGTTTATTGCAGTTACTTCCAGGAGTATGGGTGAGGGGTTACTTAAAAGTAACTCAAGAACATGTGTGTCAACAAAGTCACATCCCCAACACTGGGGATGTCTCATGAAGGACTAAAACTGGGGCAGATTGCATAGCCTACAGGAGCTCAACAGGTGGCTCAGTGGTCCTGAGAGTCTCTCTCAGTAATCCTTACTGTTTATATATACATGCTTGAGGGAAGAAGTCCAGTGTGTCTGATCAGTTTCAGGAACTTCTTGAGCCTATTGAGTTGTTTACTTCCCAAGTTTTAGTGAGCTTTCCTGAAAGATGGAATGTTTTGCCTCCTTTTAGAACAGTGGTTCTCAATCTGTGGGTCTCAACCAACCCCTCTGAGGGAGGTCACATATCAGGTACTTACATATGATTCATAATAGTAGCAAAGTTACAGTTATGAGGTAGCAACAAAATAATTTTATGGTTGGGGTCACCACATGAGGAACTGTATTAAGGGGTCATAGTATTAGGAAGGTTGAGAAGCTTTGCTTTAGCACAAGCTTGTTTTAATGAGATGCTCTTCAAAATGGAATTTTTCATCTCAAAGGATGCTCAGAAACATTGTCACTGGTCCTTCATTGGCAACCCCTGCATAGCTGTGGCCACTGAAGAATCAATGGTTTTATTTCCCAGGGTACCACAAAAAGGACACTTTTGATCCTCTCAACCTAGCAGATATTCCAGAGCACAGCAAGTCTTCTTAACTTCTTGTATTGGAAACGTGAACAGGTTCTTAAGTAGTCTATTTCTGGGAAAATAAATGCATGTATGAACAACAGTTTTCACTATTAACAACAAATGTTTAAAATAGTGTCATTTCTCAGTTTCTTTTGCCTCTTCAACTGTTTTCTTCACAATACAAACAAAATCCCACCCCCCCACCCCACCATGGTTTATTTTTATAGTTCCAAAATTGACTCTTTTCTGCTAGCACTGATACATTTCATATTTTCCTTGATGGCATTTAAAGGAAGATGAGATCTTTCTTTTGCCTTGTACCCTGCAAAGCTTTCTGCTTTTACAAGACACTGGCATCTGAGGTAACGAGCAACACATTTTACCACTTCTAGAAATTTCTCAAAGATTTAAGGACAATTAAAAGATTTCATGAAAGTAGAGACTGTATCCCCAGTGCATTCCAGAGTCTGAAACAGCAGATATTTAATAAATTATCTTTCTGAACAGATCAGCAGCTTTATAGCTTTATGTTTGTATACTGTTTACACCCATGTAATTTTTGAGAACACATCAGATTTTCTCACTATATTATCATTTCTGATTATTTATAATTATGTTACATGCATAAAACAAACTATGGGAATATAGCAAGCAAATCACAGAAATAATTGCCTATAATATCATCACACAGAACTAATTATTATAGACATGTATCCTTCCAATTGTAAGAACATATTTTTGTAAAAATCATACATTTTACACATTAATTTAAATCTGGCTGGTTTTCATTTAAGAACATATGGTATATACTTCCCATGCTAGCAAGTAAAATCATTTAATGGTTAATTAGAGTTTTATTATATGCCCACCCTTAATTATTTGCATACATTATATAAATGAGTGGGCGTGTGTCTTATTTGATATGCTCTTCTTACATATAAGAAAAACACTTCTTTACACTTAGTAGGTGTTCAGCTGGTGTAGGACAGTTGTAAAAATGAACATATTAACTATTTACAACAGAGTATTTACAAAAGAGGAGAAACTAACAACTTGCTAAATTATATAAAACTTTACTAATTTAACACTGATATTTTCTATCATCATAAGTTCATCCTAAAATTATTTCTAAAGGAGTAATATTGCTATCTGATGATGATATCTAGAATTGTGTAGCTAATGTTAAGCAAATTTCAAAATATTTCCTGCTAATAAGGTCTTAATCTGGTTAAGAGTTGATAAATATGGATGTATAATCCCATAGGGATGCAATACTCCACAAAGTAGGATACTTACCAGTATCCATAACAACATGATTCCTTAAATGTATTTTAATTGCAACATTCTTTGGAATCGTTGGTGGTTTATTATGACAAAATAAAGGCAACTTAAAGGAAGACTATTGATAAAAGCACTTCTAACCAAGCTGATAGGAAAATTGCCTTTATGTTCTCTCCCTCTAATGGAGTTGTGGTTTTCATAAATTGAAAAAGAGAAGCAAGATGCTATTTCTGTGCTATGGAATTGAAGAAAATCTTTGTTAAGCATTTGAAGCAAAAGAATGTTACTTTCCTGCTCAAAACCACTGGCTTTGGAAAAGCCAAAGAATTTGAATGTGTCACTTAACCAGAAAAAAAACTTTAAAAATTATAATAATTCCCAATCAGGTGAATTCTAGGAATATTTTCCTTTTATTGTTAACACAGCATTATATCAGAATCACTCCTGTATTAAATGCAGCAATACTATTTTTATGGGCATAAATAAAACTGGATTTTCTGATTAAGACTAATGAATGATGCAAGTCACTAGCTAACTGGCAGTCAAATCAAAGTAGTATGAGAAACAGATATAGCTTAAACAGTGTTAAAGTCAACTGGTAAAATTATATTCTTTATTCTGAAAGAGTTAACACAATAATAAGGAAGGTAAAAAAAAACCACAAACACAAACAATTCTAATAAAAAATGTTCAGAAATTAAGAACATGCTCACAGGGATAAATGTAATCAATTACACATGAAACTATTTCAGATGAGGGTAAAAATCATACATTCATTCAAAGGAAATAAACAACAAAACACAGAAATTGGGGGTGGGAATCAGTGAGGACAAATTTCATTGTTTTGAAAAATCAATAACACTTACAAACTTCAAGCTGACATAGAAAATGAGAGACCATTAATTTTAATTACCAAAAAAAATGAAAGGGGAAATCACTGGAGAGGGGAAATGACCAGAGATTCTGCAGACTTCAAAAGTGCAAGAGAGTGAGAAATACCATGTCCACACATTCAAAACAATTGCCAAGGAGCAGGGAAGGTGGCACAGTCTGAAAAGAATTTTCTATGCATGCACAAGGACTTGAGTTAAAATCCTTTGTTCTCGTGAGTGAAGTTGGATATGGTGGCATGTGACTGTAACCCAAGTACTGGAGAAGCTGAAATGGAGGAGCTTTCAGGCCTCCCTAATTATGCCAAATCAGTGAGTCCAGGCTCACCAAGAGACTGAGAGACCCTGCCTCAAAAAACAAGGCATGCTGAAGAAACAAGATATCCTAGATGATACAATAGTGGCTTCTGTCTTTGGAAAAGTCAGCCTTGTGAGTCAGTCAAGACACTTTAAATGGTTATTTCAACAAAACTGGAAGACAAAATGTATATTTCTTTTAGTTTTCTTATGTGGAACTGAGAAAAAAATCAGTTTCAAGGCAATTGATAGCTACAGGCAAAATAAAGCTAGATGTGGTGATACATACCTATAACTTTGAAGATGGGAGCAGAAGGAAGGTTGAGTTATATACTCTCTGTTAAAATAGAATTCGTCACAAATATTCTGCTACAAACAAACAACAACATCAAAATACATAAGAAATAATATTATACAGAAATCATGAGTGACATCCTGAGACATTTGTGATCATGTATTTTTCCCTAAAATTGAAAATTCAACCATAATTTATGAAAAATTCGCTTTGAGAAAAAAGGTTACCCAAAGTTGATATTAAATGTAGTCATTTGTTGTCAACTTTATTAATACATTTTCTGCATTAATAAGAATTTTTCAAATTTACTCTGGTGAATATTTTTCATTTTGTATGAAAATTTATTTTTAGCTTCTAGGAAACAACTGTTGTTGACAATGACAGTATTACTGGTATAGTCATGAGATAGACGCTTCCCATTGTGTGAGCTCTTGCTCTCTGCAAATTATAGCAAATTATATCAAAGACATGTTAACTGTTACTAATTTGGTTTCCTCCTCTTGACCTCCAGCAAGACTACCTGGAGAGGTTACACCTCAGTCTCCCCTGGGATCATGGTGGGTTCATGTTCCTGGGCTCTGTCAAAGGATGAGACAGGATTTATCCTGTGCCCCTATTGGCTCTTTGCTTCCTGCCAGCCAAACACAAGGAAGCCTGTGTAGAGATGTGAAGAATCCTTAGACATGATCTGGAGAAGGTAAGAGTTAGGATTCTGTGAGTAATCACACAGAGTCACACATTAGGTTTCCACACTGGAATATGATCCAGAAAGATTTGGTTACATTTACTAAGATTTGGAGGAATGTATTTCAGGCAACTAGCATTAATTACCATACCCACCCACCCCCACCACTAACAGATGAGTCCTTGAACAGTTTTCTGATAATATTTCTGATTTTTGACTGTTGGGTTTGACAATTTGAAGGATATTTTGTGTTGACTGTTCTCTTTGGAAGTTTAACAAGCTTTAGCACTGAGTTCAAAATAAATTTATAAAATGATAAATTTATTTTTCACATTGTTGTTACCCAAACCAGCTTCTAACCAAGGATTGGGTAGCTACATATTTGTTCTTATGGATATTGTTTTTTTTTTAACTCCATTAGGATTTGTGTTGGAAATGTATCACTTCCTTTGATTCACAGGTAAGTATAATAGTATCCCTGTATGTTCATTAAAGAGCACATTTACAGAACACAGAAATCTTTTACTTTTGCCAAACACTGTATTAAAAATTAGAGCCAATGTGGGATTTGAATTATCTTTATTATGTGTGTGTGAGAGAGAGAAAGAGAGAGAGAGAGAAAGAGAGAGAGAGAGAGAGAGAGAGGAAGAGAGAGAGAGAGAAAGAGAGAGAGAGAGAGAGAGAGAGAGAGAGAGAGAGAGAGAGAGAGAGAAGACAGAGAATATCATGGCACATATATGGAAGTCAGAATATAACTCATGAGAACTAATTCTCTCTTTCAGCTCTAGGTTTTAGGCATTGAACTCAAGACATCAGTCATAGGAGCTTATCTGAGCACAATGTTTTTATAACTGAAAAAGTGCATAGAAAAGATAATTACTTAAATAGATCCTTTAGTCTAATGCTGGTGATAATATTCTATGTGGTATAGGGATACATTACAAGATTAAATATTAAATTAATGATTAAAATTTCATAAAGGATATAAAATACAAACAAAATTGAAAGACATACAAGTTGAGAGTGAATATTTACTAACTTATGCCACAAAAAGTAAATAACTTTACTCTATGAAAAGACTATACATATTGATAGGAACAACAACAACCCTTCAATAGGAGAATATGCAATGGAAATAGATAATTCACCAAAGTTCACAAAAGGAAAAGAAAAAGCTGATTAACATGTAGAAACATGTTTAACCACCAATCATCAAGGGCAAGAAAAGTGAATTATGGCACATACTTTTTTAACTATCAAATAAGTAAATATTTCTACAACACTAATAATATGCTGATAGTAGTGAGAAATTTTAACATTGAAACATGGCCAATGTGATTGTAAATTGATAGACTCACTCTGGAAAGCAGTTAGGCAATAACATCTATGGGCTTTAGAATGCTTATGAATATTGGCCAAGAAATCCTCTGTACTAAACCTCAAATAATAGAAATGAAATGCAGATATACACTAATATGTGTTAGACTTTATCACAATGATTTGGTTTTATGTGATATCTTTCATACTTACTTACTTTGATGTCTCCAAGGCTCAACCAGTTATTAACCTGGGAGCCTAACAAATGAAAAGGCTTTTGAGAACTGATTGGTATAGGTCAGTGGATAAATCATTTGTGTGAGGACATCATTTTGAATGCCTGGAACTATATAAAAGCTGAGTGCTGTAATGAATTTCTGTATCTCCAGCCCCCCACAAGGAGATGGGAAGGGAAGACAGGAAGTACCTAGGCCAGCTAACTGGCACACAGCATCATATTTATCAAACATCAAAGTGACCAGATTCAAACAAGTTGGTAACTGAGGATCAGGCTAAGATTGTCATCTGAGCTCTCCAAGTATACTGTGGCACCTGTGTATTCACACTCACATATAACAATACGTGCAACAATACACACATAACAATACACATGGCATATACATGTTTTTTTAAGCCTTTGAAAATTTTTGTTGAGTGATCAAAGGAGCAAAGAAAGACACTGCCAAAGTATTATTTAAAATAAGAATTAGAAAATATCTGATGGATAATTTAGCTATAGTCCACTAAAATAATTATATACAATAAAATACATTTAAATGGTGTTTTATGAGACTTTTGAGGGTTTAAAAAAATGGTCCAAAAGTAAGATTTAGTGAAAATTAGGTTACACCACTCCACATAGTGTTATATCATAAGTATAGGATGCTAAAATATGCATAGATATATAAAGATGTGAAGAAACTTAGTACATAAATATTGTTCCAATTTGTTCAAATGCTAGCTACATCTATTGTCAACTTTGCATGAAAGATTTCTAAAACACTTTGGTTTTCTTTTTTATTCTTTTCAATATACATGTTTATATGATTATCATAAGTAGTTTTATAACATAAACATACTTTTAGAATTTATCTTTAGACTACATATAATGCAGTATTAAAGCTGTTCAACCAATTTAACAGAATGTTTGGAATTGTATTGTTTCTTTGAATATTTAACAAGTGTTAACTATGAATTTGATAGCCATTTAAATGAACTTTGTTGAGTTTACATTTGAAATTATGGGTAAAAAAATGTTCTAAGAACTTTTAGCACATCTTGAAGGGCAGAGAAAACACTATTATGTTAGGCTTTGGAGCAGATGTGAAAGTTCTGTAAGAGCAGGGGGTTGAAAGGGCTTCATTCCTAATGAGATAAACTGTCTAACAACAACAGAACAACAAAACAATTCTAGTCTCACTTAGTTGCTGTAATACATACATGACCAAAACTTTGGGAAGGAATGAGTTTATTTTAGCTTACAGGTCACAATCATTGAAGGTAGTCAGAACAGGAACTCAAGGCACAACCCTGGAGGCAAGAGCTATGGAGGAATGGTACTTGCTGGCTCATTGTCCAGCCCACACTCAAGCTTATGCTTAGTTAGTATCCTTACACATCCAGGCCCAACCACATAGGGATGGCGTAGCCCATAGTGGGGCTGAGCCCTTCCATACTAATCATTGGTCAAAACAAGTTTATAGTCATAGACCAATCGGATCTGACAGTACGCCAATTGAGGCTCCCTTACATGACTCTAAGCAGTGACAAGTTGACAGTTTGAGCTAGATAGAACAATATGCATGCAAAGCATTTTGATTCAATTTCCTTATTACAGTCTAAATAATCTGTTTACCTCCAACTCAGCCCAAGACACTCATTAGCATCATGGATGCCTTCCCTTATCTACTATGTTCCATAACCAACGTGAGTGTGTGTGTGTGTGTGTGTGTGTGTGTGTGTGTGTGTGTGTGTGTTTTTGAGGCAGGGTTTCACTATATAGCCTAGACTACCCTAGAAGTAACAATGTGACTGTTGAGTCTACTTATCCCACCAAAAGAAGAAGTCATGAACATTTTCCTTGAAAACATAAATGCGATTAAATGTAATGGATATTTTTCTTTCTGATCAGCAAAGCCTTCTCCTACTGAGTTACACACTCCACTCCACATATGCATTTTTTGTGTGTGTGCTTATATGTTTTGGGAAATCCTAGCATCATAGAATGAATTTTGTAATTTTTTTCTATTTCTATTTTGAGAATGACTCATGGAATATTGCTGTTAGCTATTCCTAAATGATCTGGAAGACCATTTTTTTATTGAGAGGTTCTCTTTACATATTTTTAAGTAGCATGCAGTCATAAGTATCATGGCATTTTCAAATAAAATTTGTTTTAATTGATTGTCCTCCCTCATCTTCTGCTTCCTCCCACCCATGTATTTCTGTAGTCTCCTTTTCTTTCCCAAGTCATTTGTGCCCTTCTGTCACCTTGCACCTTTCCTTAGTATATCATTTTACCCTCCCTTGTTCTCCATTCTTGACTTTCAGGCATCACCCACATTTACAAATATACATACATTACAATCTAGGATCCCATATGAGAGAATGTTGATGGCTTCACCCTCTGTACCATCTCCCCTGCCTGAAAGTGTTTTACAATATAACATATCAAAGTATTCCCATAAGTTTCTCTGGATTTAACTGGTTATCTGTTTCACTGATGTCTAAAAGAGGATATCTCTTTCCATTTTATTTTACTAATTTAATCTTGTTTTGCTCTTTCTTTTGAAAGAGCTGAGCTAAGGGTTTGTCAATGTTATGTGTTATTTAAAAGAACCAACTCTTTGATTGGGTCTACATATACACTATTATTTGGTACTCCATTTCATTCATTCTTCTCTGGTGTTTGTTTTTCTTTCTGTCTATTGATTTTAAGTTTGGCTTGTTCTTGTTCTTATGTGTTGAGGTGTACCATAATGTTATTTATTTCATGTCTCCTTATGGGTTTTCTAAAAACATTCATGGCTATAAACTCTCCTGTTAGAATTATCTTTGCTATATCACAAGGGTTCTTGTAACTTGTGCTTTCATTTTCACTTGTGTGGTTGTTTGAAAGAAAATGGTCCCCACTGGGAGTGACACTATCAGGAGGTGTGGCCTTATTGAAAGAAGTGTATCACTGTGGGGGCTGACTTTGAAGTCACCTAAGCTCAAGGTAAACCCAGTGTCACAGTTCATTTGCTGTTGCCTGATGATCAAGATGTAGAACTCTCAGCTCCTTCTCCAGCACCATGTGTGCCTGCATGCCACCATGTTTTCTGCCAATAACGATAGTGAACTAAACCTCTGAAAATATAAACCAGCCCCAATTAAATATTTTCCTAATATCTCTTCACATCAATAGAAACCCTAACACAACTTGATTCTGGAAATTTTAAAATTTCCTCTCTGATTTCTTTAATAACTCATTAGTCATTCAAGAATCCACTCAACATTCAGTTTTTGTTTGTGTAGTTACTGTGATTTTCTCGCTGTGTGTTCCACTCTAGTCTGACAAGCTATGAGAGCTTATTTTAAATAACTGCTTACTTCAGTTTTGACTTTCCTTTGGGGATTTCTTGCTTCAGAATTCCAGTGTCCTTGCTGACATCACCATCCATGCTAACTTTTGCATTCATCTTCTCTGTGTCCTATATTGAATTCTGAAGTAACTGATTATTTTTATATATCACCTTTTAAGCTGTTATTTAGCATTTCACTATTTCAGTACCTTTTCCTACAATTGAGGAGTTATGATCTTTTGGAATGGTCATGGTATTTCTTTCATTCTTTCTTCCTTTTTTTTGTAATTATCTGCATGGCAAATAATACATCTGAGATAAGTGTGGTGACTCACATATTGAATCTCAACACTCAGGAGCAAAGGTAGGCATATCTGTGATTTCAAGTCCATCCTGGTCTATAAAAGGATTACCAGGATAGCCAAGGCTATGTAGAGAGACTCTGTCTAAAAAAAAAAAAAAAAAAAGAAAAGAAAAGAAAAAAAAAACTACAACAAAAAAGATACATCTGTTAGTTACAGTGTCTTCTGGATTCTAATGTACATCCCATACTTCAGGGTTTGTTTCCTGGTGCATTCAAAGATGAGAAAACCATGGTCCATAATATCAACACCATATTGAACTTGATGCATGAGAACTTTTGGAATTGATTAAAGTAACCATTATGTCACTAATGTTAATAGAACAAAATTGGCAAAATATAAATCTGGATACACTATGAAGTTGAAAACTCAAGATATATATGGAAATAGGGGACAAATGATATATAAGAAAGGGGAAAGAAAGAAATACAGAAGGGAAGTAAAGCTAAATAAAACCTGGGGGAAATCATACAAAGAATAGTTGCCTAATATCAAAAACTCAATGAAAAAAGTTAGATGACATATTAAAAGGGTAGTAAAAGATAAAAATATGCAAGCTTTGTAAAGCAAAATAAACAGACACTACTGAAAGTGTAACTAGGGGCTGGAGAGATGGCATAGAAATTAAAAGCTTTGGTTCTTCTTGTAGAGAATTTGGATTCAGTTCCTAGAATCCACATGTTAGCTAACAATCATCTGTAACTCCAGTTCCAAGGTATTCAATGCCTTCTTCTGTCTTCTTCAGGCTCCAGGCATGCTCACATGCTCATGAATATATATATGTGTGTGTGTGTGTGTGTGTGTGTGTGTGTGTGTGTGTGTGTGTGTGTGTGTATATGTGTGTAGACAATATATATGTATGTATATATACACACATATATATGTACACACACACGTATATATTATACATAAATAAATCTTTTTAAAAAACTGTTAAAAGTATATTTATGAAGAATGGGGAAACAATGAGAATAAATAAAAATTTTAGATTACCTTTTTCTTGGTCCTCTAAAATTGGGCCTTTGAATGGGATGGGAGATGAATCAAATAAATGTATAGATTATTTCCTTTCCCTTACTCTGGTGCTGAGCTTGTGCTAGACAAATGTCAGATACCTGCCAGAACCACCTGAACTTCAGTAACTTTGCTTCTTTATGTACCATGGACCTTTTCTAGAAACACATAGTTGGCAGTTTGTCACCTGGGAAGACACTGCACAGATTTGTACACCCCAGGGTTCTTGCCAGGGGTCCATGCTGCATATGTTGGGAGTAAGGTGTGTGAACAAACTGTCCATCTATCATCCCACTCTGCACTCATGAAACACATTGCACTTTGCATATCCTACTGGAGGAGAGAAGCTGCAAATGTTGAGGGTAGTTAGCTACAACATCAGAACTCATTCTCTCTGTGTCTGTCTGTCTATCTGTCTGCACACAAACAAACACACACACACACACACACACACACACACACACACACACAATTTAACTCATGATACATAGAGGACTTCAAAGGTTGATCCATCTTCTGACATCAGATGTGGGGGCTTATCAGATTCGAAAGTTATTTTCAAGTAATGTAATCTCCTGGCCACTGAAATTAGGGCTACCTCACCCTGTACACTTTGCTGTTTGTCAAATATCCTGTCACCCAAACTTTTCAGGTTGTCACTGTCTGGCCTCCCACTCCTATGACTGCCTCTCAGTGTTGGCCCATAAGGGATTGTGAATTTGTCACTGTCCCTTGTTCTCAACTTAGCTAATTTATTAACAACAGGCTTCCTTATAAGATGGCATCTGGACTTTGAGACACGGGGAATGAAAAAATGGACCCATTACTCCAGATAAGTCCCTATCTGATTAATCTCTGAACTGGATTTGGGCTTACAAGAATGGTGGCTGGTCATTGAGATTGCTAATCTTTTTTTTTTCTTTTTTACAACTTTCAGCATCTTATCTTTCAGATTCTCCTCCTGTTCCTGGTGAGTTATACAGATATCACCCAGACTGCTTACTTCTTTTTGCTTGGTTCTCCTATTTCTCCACTGTGATTTCTAAAGTCTTTCCTCATTCTCTTGGTAAGTATTTTTGTGAACCTCATTCTTCTCTGTATCACACGGAAGCAGCTTCTAATCCACATCTTACCCAGAAGTAAGGGTGATTTTCTTAATCATAAAAGTAGATTATGCAAATGGAGATTATAATTATCAATAGACAATTTTGCCTGAAGTGTCTGACATACAGAGAACATTCAACTAACTAAATCTCCTAAGTAGGTGTATCTGCATAAAGTTTGATGCCCTGAAAACACAATAACTTACAGAACATGCACATTTAAAGCAGCCAAATGTGGAGTGGAAGATAAGTGGAATGATATCATCACACCCACATCATCAGAAAGAGAGACAGAGAGGGAGGCAAACAGACAAAGAGAGATGAAGAGACAGAGAGAGAAGAGTGGGTGATTGACCTTCATTAACAACTTGACAATGACATTGAATGGAGCAAACAAAGCAAAACAAAACAACAACAACAAACTCTTTGTCTAAGAAAGGAACAAAGTGAAGGGACAACTTCCAGAAGGAAAATTATTTCTGTATGATCTGTATGTCTATATCTGGATTAATAATAAGAATCCACAAAGAACTTCAAAATTAACTACCAAAATCATTGAATTAATAAATGAGAAAATAAGTTAAATCTACATCTCTACAAAAAAATTAAAGTAGCCAATAAATATTATAAAAGAAAAGGTTCTGCATCTTTAGCCTCTAGAAAACTGCAAATCAAAACTATGGCTTCTATATTTCATCTTAGATGGCTATCATCAGAAAAAAATAAAGAATAACATTTAACATTTGCTCACAGGAATATGAAGAAAGGAGGACATTAATACACTGCCATTGCTTATGTGCCTGATTCAGCTACTATACAAATATCTAGGGCTGTTTCTAAAAATGAAAACCTGAAAACAAAACTTCCAACTGATAAAACAATATCTTAAGAATGTACTCCCAAAGAATCTAAGTCATCATTCATAATCTATTGTTAAACTATTCACCATAGGCAAGTAGTGGATAGAGTCTATAAATCCATCAACAGACTAAAGGATAAAGAAAGTATAAAATATTTACACATACAATGGTATTTGCAGCAATAAATGAATGAGATTATAGAAATAAATAAACAGTACAGATTAAAAGCACACATTGCTTCTTTGAAGGGCAGGAGTTTAATTCCTAGTACTTATGTCAGGCAACTTACAACCTTCTGATGAAATTCAAGTTCCAAGGAGATTTGAAGCCTTTGACCTTCATGGTGCACTCAGGTGCACACACACGTACACATGGGCAAGCACAAGAAGCACACAAACATGAATAACACACACATACACACACACACACACACACATACACACACACACGTGCACACACACAATTCAAACATCAAAAAGTGAAATTATTTCACTTACATGGAATTCAGTGCAGCTACACACCAAATTAAATAAAATAAGCCAAATTTTTAGGAAGACAAATATCAAACATTTCCTTCTGGGCTGAATCTAGATTTCTATGTACAATAAAGCAGAAACGGGGCTAAGTGTAGGGGAGGAAGATCTCTGAAATGAAGGAGAATGATCTCATAAGAAGGAAAATAAAGTGTCACCTGATTTCGGTTGGGTGACAAATTTGAACCACACTGTGTCAACATAAGTACATATGGCATTAATTCATAAAGGGGAGTATTTGGAAGAGTAAAAGACCATGGGAAGGCAAGGAGGGTGGCTATGAGCAAAGCTTGATATGTATGTGTTTGAATGAAGATGTCTCAAAGAAGTCTATTATTTTGTAACTGATTAAAAATATAAAAAGAAAGCATGTCTTCATTGCTCCTATCTATTAATGGAACAAGAACTAGCAGTGACTCAGTCACTCCAAGTATTGACTGGACCAGTGGTTCTGAACTTTAATTGGGTTCAATTACCCAATTCAAACTACAGGAGTAGGAATCGTGATCTTACCTGATATGATAGCTAGCTTTAATTGTCAGCTTGATACAACCTAGAATTACCTAGAAGACATTATCAGTGGAGGATTGTTCATATTGGGTTGGCTTGTGGTTTTGAATATGAGGGATTATCTTAAGTTAATTTTTGTGTAAATAATCAGGCCACCACAGATTATATCATTTCATAAGAAGACAGTCCTGAACTGGACAAGAATGGAGAAATCAAGCTGAAAATAATCAAACAAGCATACATCCATTTCTTCTGCTCTTAACTGTGGAAATGTAAGTGACTAGGTATATGAGGTTCCTACCTGAACTTTTCCTCCTGGACTTGTAAACTGAAATAAACCCCTTTCTCGCCTGTTTTCTTTTTAAAATCAGGGCACTTTATCACAGCAAAATAAACGGCATTAAGAAACATGGCTTTATAGTTGTAGACTGTTCCCCTTAGGTGTGCGGCAAGAGATGATAGCAAGAAATGATGGGCAAAGGATGAGGCACTAGAGCCAAAAGACAAAGAAGGCATCAGAACTCTAAGATTCAGGACTAAATTTGGAAGACATACTAAACTGGTCCTAAGTTTCAAAGTAACTCAAGAATGAATTTATTTAAGAGTAGAAGATGACAATTATGTGTCAATATGGCAAACAAAACCAAATAAACATTCTATTAGTCATCATAAGTGACACTGTTAATGTATTGCTTTTTTTACTTGGTTTCTATTTTACCCTCATCTCCATGTATTTTGCTGTTCATGTTAGTGTTTGTACATCTTTGCATTACTTAGCATACAAACATCTTTCCTTCAGCCACGGTACATTGCTTTTACTTTTGAATCTTAATAAAAGCTAAAAAGTTTCTTCTCGGGCTTTACATCTACTGTGCTTCCTCTGTGCTTACATTTCTTGCTCCAATTCACACCATCCTCCTTGCATTCCTGCATTGCCTGCACCCTTGTACTTGAATATTACAGCTGTGCTCTCCAGAGTTTCCTGTATGTCAAAGTTCCTGAAGCTTCACATGAAAGGAACCTTCCTTCACACGAAAGGAACAGCTTTATCATCACATACTTAACACCCGCTACTGAAATGTAATTACCTAGCTGTATGGGGATAGGTTTAGTTAGTGTCCTTGTTTCATATATTAAGCACAGCTTGTGAATTTGTTAAGACTGTTGCTATCATAAATACCTTAGAAAACAAATCAACTGATTAAGGTCATGGTTTCAGAGGTCAGAGTGAATGACCAGCTGTGTCTATTGTTCTGGGACAGCAGTGAGGCAGAATATGGTGGTGGAAGGGCACGATGGAACATAGCAATGTATCTAGTGGTAAACAGGAAGCAGAGAGAAAGATGGAAGAGCTAGGTGCAAGTAAGCCCTTCCAGAACATGAACCCTGTGACCACTTCCTACAACTAGACCTAACCTGCTTTAGTTGACATCCATATAATGTCATCAGATCAAAGGCTTGACAAAGGATTAATCCATAGACCAGATAGTAGCCTTCCTGACTCAATTTAATCTTAATGGTTGAATCTACCCACTGGCTAACAAGAGTTAAACACATAAACACTGAGGAAAACTTCCTATTCAAACCACAACAATAAATGTCATTGAAATAAAATTTCTATTTGGTGAAGCCTCAAGTACAATGATTGTAGGCATCTTCTACTCACCTTATAGGATTTTCCAAATATTGTTTTCAGTTCTCAAAACATGTTCAGTATTTCCCTTTGTTTATGGTCTGTGAGGGAAATATAGGCATTGATTTATTGTGGTTTGTACTAGGAATTGGATTTTTAGTGTACTAGGAATTGGATTTTTAGTGAATTATATTCAAATAGTTACCTGTTTAAAATGTCAGTTTGGCTTCTACTCAGAAATCCATATCTTCATTAAATTCCATTTTTATAATTTGTATTTTTTCATTCAACTGTGCTTTCATTGTCTTCATTCATGCATGCATTTACAACCTATTTTAATTGCTGGTTCATATATATAATTGCTATTTTGAAAATATTGTATTATGCATTTGTAAGTTGCTTTTCTCATAAGCATTACTAAGGGAGTGCTAATATTTGGAGCTGACAGATTGTCTTGGTTATTTGTGTTTATGCATCTGGACATAGGTTATTTTGGTAGTGATTTTTGGAATGATATCTGGCATCACAATTGTTGAGGGGATGCTTGGATCTCTGTTTCATTTTATACTCAGCTTGTGAAGTTATGAACAAGCCGAATGGTATCTGATGCTTAGTCTTGAGACAATTGAGTGTTGATGTGAAAATGGAGAATGAGAATGATCCTAGTAAAACTAAGGTTAGATGAAGATTTTGAGCTCAAGAACAAGCTTCAGGTAGAAGTAGAAGATTCTCACTGCCCATGCTCAGAAGGTTATGGAAGGCTTATTGAGTTCTGTAGATAGTCTTTGTCTAGCAGAAGTTGGTAGCATAGAAGGACTGGGCAGTGCTACTGGAGATAGATACACAGGACATTGGTCCTTAGCAGTCAGGGAGTACAGTGGCAACTTGAGTGGAGGGTCACTACCTGGAGGAGAGGCAACAATGGAGTCTACTTACTAAAAATAAAACAGCAGAACAACTGAATGGTCTATAGCCAAGAATTAGAGAAGTTAGTAGTGACCTTGGAGAAACATAAGCTCTAGAAATCCAAATGGAAGAAACAATGGAAGGAGAGAGAGAGAGAGAGAGAGAGAGAGAGAGAGAGAGAGAGAGAGAGAGAGAGAGAGAGAGAGAAATGGGAGATGGGAGAAGCTAACTTGGACTTCTTTTTAATGAGAATGAGATTAAATTTTGGAAAATACAAAATTGACTTAAGCATCAATTGTCAAGAGTTCTGTAGTGGTATCTAGCCTTGCCAGTGAATTGATGTTAGTGACCATGCCCCTTTGGGCATGGAATAAGGTGCAGACATAACCAGAAGCCAGGCAGGCTGTTTCTCTCTCTTTTGGGCTCTCACTCTTGAGTAGCAGATCAGATCAAGAGGGCAGAGAGCCCTCCCCACTTCTGCTTCTCTACCTTCCAGTCATGTCTGCACCTGAAGCCATACCAAAAGGGGCGTGGTCACTAACACAAATTTACTGGCAAGGCCAGATTCCACTACAGAGTTCAGTAAAAGAGTTAGATATTTTAATTTTTTTCCAACGGAGTATGTTTGGTGAAATGAATGATTTCTGTACATCAGAGCTCAATTGGCAGCTTCATTTATAGATTAATCAATAAAGAAAGGCAGAGAAAATAGGATATTAAATAGGATTTAGCCTAAAAATCATTTCTTTTGACTAACAGGTCATTTGGTGAAACTCTTATGAACAACCACAAAATTCAAAAATTTAAAGAAAATGGTCAATTTTCTGAATAGATATCACTTACCAAAATTAAATAAAGAACACATAAGCAATATAAATAGACCTATAACGCCCAATGAAATAAAAGCAATCATGAAAATTCTCCCACCTAAAAAAAAATCTCAGGGCCAGATGGTTTCAGTGCAAAATTCTACCAGAAATTCAAACAACAGCTGATACCAATACTCCTTAAAAAGTTCCACACAATAGAAGCAGAAGGGTCATTGCCAAACTCTTTTTACCAGGATACAATTCCCTTGGTGCCCAAGCTACACAAAGACACAACTAAGAAAGAGAACTATCCCTCATGAACATCAATGCAAAGTATTCAATAAAATACTGGAAAATCAAGTCCAGTTTAAAAAAAAATCAGATAAATCACCCATCGTGATCAAGTAGGCATCATCAAAGGGATGCAGGGATGATTTAACATGCAAAAAATTATCAATGTAATCCACCATATAAACAAACTGAAAAAGAAAAACCACATGATCATCTCACTAGATGCTGAAAAGCCTTTGACATAATTCAACACCCCTTCATGATAAAGGTCTTGGAGAGATCATGTATAACAGGAACATACTTAAACATAACAAAAGCAATATGAAGTAAGCCAACATCCAACATAAACTAAATGGAGAGAAACTCAACATGATTCCTCTAAAATAAGGAACAAGACAAGGTTGCCCAGTCTCTCCATAGCTCTTCAATATTGTACTTGAAGTTCTAGCTAGAGCAATAAGGCAACAAAAGAAGGTCAAGGCGATACAAATTGGAAAGGAAGAAGTCAAATTTTCACTATTTGCAGATGATATGATAGTTTACATAAGTGACCTGAAAAACTCTACAGGGAACTCCTACAGCTGATATACATCTTCATCAAAGTGGAAGGATACAAAATTAACTAAAAAAAAATCAGTTGTCCTACCATATACACACACAATAAATGGACCGAGAAAGATATCAGAGAAACATCACACTTTATAATAGCCACAAACAACAACAAAAAATATCTTGGGGTAATGCTAACCAAACAAGTAAAAGACCTATATAGCAAGAACTTTGAGTATTTAAAAAAGAAATTAAAGAAGATACTAGAAATGGAAATATTTCCCATGCTCTTAGAATGGTAAGCTCAACATTGTAAAAATGGCAATCTTGTCAAAAGCAATCTACAGATTCAATGCAATCCCCATCAGAATACTGGCATAATTCTTCACAGATCTTGAAAGGACAATACTCAACTTCATATGAAAAAACAGAAGACCCAGGATAGTCAAAACAAACCCATACAATATAGGAACTTCTGGAGTCATCACCATCCCTAACTTCAACCTCTATTATAGAGCTATAGTTTTGAAAACACCTTGGTACTGGCACAAAAATAGGTAGGTAGACCAATGGAATCAAATTGAAAACCCTGATATTAACCCACACATCTACAGATAACTGATTTTTGATGAAGTAGCTAAAATTTTATACTGGAAAAAAGAAAGTATCTTCAACAAATGGTGCTGGCCCATCTGGATGCTGACATGTAGAAGACTGCATGCAGATCGATCCATATCTATCGCCATGCACAACCCTTAATTCCAAATGAATCAAAGACCTTAACATAAATCTAGCCACACTGATACTCTTAGAAGAGAAAGAGAGAGGTACCCTTGAATGGATTGCTACAGGAGACTGTTTCTTAAACATAACACCAGTAGCACAGACTGAGATCAAGAATCAAAAAATGGGACCTCCCAAAACTGAGAAGCTTCTGTAAGGCAAAGGACACAGTCAACAAGACAAAATGGCAGCCCAGACTGGGAAAAGATATTCACCAACCCCATATCTGACAAAGGGCTGATTTCCAAAATATACAAAGAACTCAAGAAGCAAGTCACCAAAACACCAATAATTCAATTTAAAAGCAGGGTACAAAACTGATTAGAGAATTCTCAATGGAGAAATCCAAAATAACTGAAAGACACTAAGAAAATGCTTAACACCCTTAGCCATCAGGGAAATACAAATCAAAACAACTCTGAGACACCATCTTACTCCTGTCATAATGGCTAAAACCAAAAACACCAATGACTGCTTATGCTGGAGAGGATATGGAGTAAAGGAACACACTCCTTCACTGCTGTTGTGAGTATAAACTTATACAGCTACTTTGCAAATCAGTATGGTGGTACTTCAGAAAAATGGGAATCAGTCTACCACATGATCCAGCACTTCCCCTCTTAAGCATACACCCAAAAGATTCACAAACATACAACTGTTCAGCTATGTTCATAGCAGCATTATTTGTAATAGCTAGAACCTGGAAGCAACCTAGATACTACTCAACTGAGGAACTGATAAAGAATATGTGGTACATTTACAAAATGGAATACTACTCAGTGGATTAAAAAAAAAAAAAAAAAAAAAAAAACGATGACCCAACCTGGATAGCATAGCCCTAAAAGTGGAATGAGGGTGGAGGGATGGGAGGGGAGGCTGGCCAGGGTGCATGTCACAGGGGAAAAAGGGAGGGAAGGAGGGGTGGAGGGAGGGAGGGTTGGAGGGAGGAAGGGAGAGGAAACTGGGATCCACATGTAAAATTTTTAAATTATATTATTATTAAAAAAAGAAGGAAAAAATGCTGCTGGATTAATTCAATATATATATTGCTTTGACTTCAAATTTTAAGCCTAAGGACAAGTTACTGGGGAAAAGGATTTCTAATTTTGTTTCTACAGAAAATGAAAAGCTGTAGATCCCTTCCAGACTAATGTAGTTTGATCGAGCAAGACCCCCTGAAGCAACGTCAATGGGACAATGCAGCCTTGCAGACCACTACAGCCAGGATTTCTGCGTCTTCTTAGGATTCTCCCATGATAGTGCCCCCTACCAGCAGGAAGTAGCTTGGAAAGAACAACACCCAAATTCCCAAATAATGCTTATAAATGTTTGTTTTCATTTAAAAAAGGCATGTATAATTATGTCCAGCATAAAATACATAAATGTGATGGGAGATGTTATTCTGTATATATGTTTCTCATACTGGTTAATAAAGAACTGTGGCCAATAGGAAACAAGATAGGCGGGGCTAGGAGACCAGGAGGAGGAGAGAGGAAGTAGTTAGGGTCAAGATGGAGACCTGGGAGAAAGAAGATGCCGGCAGCGGCTCCCAGATAAGATGACCACGTAGAAATAATTAGATAAGTAGAAATGGGTTAATAATTAAGACAGAGCTAGCCCATAAACAATAATGGTAATTGGCCAACAGGATTCTATCAAATACAGAGTCTCTGAGTGTTATTTGGGGCTGGTGTGGCTGTGGGCCCAGACTGGCGGCCTGGCAGTCTGGCGGAAACACATACATGCTACAGATTGGCGCCAAACCTTTAAAAAAAAAAAAAAAAAAAAAAAAACCTCAGATTGACAAATGAAATTACTGGATTCTCACTAGTCACAAAGCTATTCAGTTCCTCTGATTGAAACCCCAAAATGTAGTTTAGTAGCTAGGATATTACTGGCAGACCCTCAGTCCAAATTCTATTTGTTGCCATCCAGGCTCCCAAATAAAACTCATGCTTTAATAATTAAAAATAAAATGAAATCTTGAAATTTCCAGGCAAATGGAGAGGACTAGAAGAAACCATTCTGAATGAAGTAACCATTCACAAAAAAACAAGCATTGTATGTACTCACTCATATATGGATTTTAGACGTAGAGCAAAGGATCATCAGTCTACAATCCACATTGCCAGAGAAGCTAGGAAACAAGGAGGACCCTAAGAACTACATACATGGTTTCCCAGAGAAGAGGAAAAGATCTCCTGAACAAATTGTGAACATGGGGGAATGGGAGAGGGAGTTAGGAGAAAGAGAAGGCGAGAAGAGGAGGTGAGAGGAGGATATGAGGTAGCAGGAGGATTGAGTTGGTGGGGGAAGTACAGGAGAACAAGAAAACAGGTACCATAGTAGAGAGAGCTATTAAAGGTTTAAAGAGAAATCTGGCACTAGGGAATGCCCAGAGATCTACAAGGATGACCCCCAACTAAGAATCTAAGCAATACTGGAGAGGCTACCTTAAATTATAATGATAATGAGATTGATGACTGCCTTATATGACATGCTAGAAACTTCATCCAGCAGCTGATTGAAGCAGAAGGAGACACAGCTAAGCAGTGAGCTGAACTCCTGGAATCCACTTGCAGAGAGGGAGAAGTGATGAGCAAAGGGTCAAGACCAGGTTGGAGAAACCCACAGAAACAGCTGAGATGAGCGAGCAGGAGCTCATGGACCACAAACTGATAGCCGGGAATCCAACATAGGTCCATCTGAGTTCCCCTGAACATGGTGTCAGTTGGGAGACCTGTTCAATCTATGGTGCCACTGGTAGTGGATCAGTATTTATCCCTAGTATATGAATGGACTTTGGGAGCCCATTCAACATAGAGAGATAATCTCTCACCTAGACATGGGGGGGGCCTAGGCCCTCTTCCAAATGATATGACAGACTTTGCAGGTCCCCTATTGAAGGCTTCACCCTCCTTGGGGAGCAGAAAGGGGATATGATAGGGGATTGGTGAGGGGCAGGGGAAAAGGGGAGGGAGAGGGAATTGGGATTGACATGTAAAACAAGCTTGATTCTAATTGAAATTTTTTAAAAAATAGGGAGAAAAAGTTCTTATGAACACATTTCCATGTTTGTCAGTGAAAATAATTGCATTTATCTTCCTATCGTTTTTCTCTGAACACAGAGCAAATTTATCAAGCTAAAACATCAAATGCCCATACTCGAAAAATCCATTATGTAGGGTAGGATATTTTGAGGAGTCAGCTGTTCTTTTATTTTCCAGGAAAAATCTTTAATATTAATTTATTCTTTTATTTTTATTTTACATATTGATCCCAGTTCCCTCTCCCCCTCCCTTTTCCCTCTCTTCCACCCTCTCATGCTCCCCAACTACCCTCCCCTCCCATTCCCATCCCCTGCCTCCCCCAGTGACTCCACATGTAGGGTGATGCCCTCCAGGAGGAGTCATCTACATATGTCAAGTCATTTGGTATAGGGAATAGGTCTTCTCCTTTGTCTCTAGGTTAAGGGGGGTGTGCCCCCAAAATACTTTTGGCCAGCAGGAATACATCCTGGTTCCACTGTCTGAGGTCCCTTAGACTGCTCAGGCCTTCTAGTTGAGGGGCTCTGAGTCAGTCCCATGCTGGATTTCCAGTTATTAGTCTGGGGGCCCATTAGCTCCTCCTTGTTCAGGTCAACTGTCTTGTCCTCCCTCTCTGCATTTGTATTCCAGTTCGGCTCAGTGTTTAGGTGTGGGTGTTTGCTTATGTTTCAATCAGCTACTAGATGAGGGCTACATGATGGTGGATAAGTTAGTTGTGGGTCTCATTATCAGGACAATGCATTTATGGTAGCCTTTCCACTGTTGTTCAAGTTGTTAATTGGGGTCAGTCTTGTAGATCTCTGGACATTTCTCTAGGTTCAGTTTTTTCTTCAAACTTATAATGGCTCCCTCTTTTATGGTCTCTCTCTCTCTCTCTCTCTCTCTCTCTCTCTCTCTGTCTCTCTCTCTCTCCTCTCATCTATTCCTCCCCTGATTCAATCTTCCTAATCCACTGCTTTCCTCTCCTCTCCTTCTCTTTCTCCTAGCTCCCTCTCCACTCACTGACCCCTTCCCCATATGCTCTGGAGATCTTGTCCCTTTCCCCTTCTGTGAGGGATACTATATGAATCTCTTAGAATCCTTCTTGCATCCTAGTTTCTCTGGCATTGTGAATTATAGGCTGGTGATCCTTTGTTCTATGCCTAAAATCAGTATATGAGAGAGTACATACCATGTTCCTTTTTTTGTGACTGGGTTACCTCATTCAGGATTGTTTCTTCAAGCTCCATCCACTTGCCTGCAAATGTCAAGATTCCATTGCTTTTTTCTGCAGAGTAGTACACCATTGTGTAAATGTGCCACATCTTTTTTGTCCAGTCTTCAGTTGAGGGCCATCTAGGTTGCTTCCATGTTCTTGCTATTACAAATAATGCTGCTGTGAACATAGTTGAGCACATGTCTTTATTGCATGGATGTGGATCATTTGGGTATGTGCCTAAGAGGGGGATTGCTGGGTCCTGTGGTAGACTGATTCCCATTTTTCTGAGGAACAACCATACTGATCTCCAAAATGGCTGTATAAGTTTGCACTCCTACCATCTATGGAGGAGTGTTTCCCTTTCTTCACATCCTCTCCAGCATAAGTGGTCATTGGTGTTTCTAATTTTAGCCATTCTGGCAGTATTAAGATGGTATCTCGAAGTTGTTTTAATTTGCATTTCCCTGATAGCTTAGGATCTTGAACACTTTCTTAAGTGTCTTTCAGCCTTTTTGATTTCATCTACTGAGAGTTATCTTTTCAGTTCTGTACTCAATTTTAATAGGGTTATGTGGTGTTTTGTTGACTAGTTTCTTGAGTTCTTTGTATAATTTTGAGATCAGCCCTTTGTCAGATATAGGATTGGTGAAGATTTTTCCCAGTCTGTCAACTGTGTCCTTTGCCTTACAGAAGCTTCTAAGTTTGTGGAGGTCCCATTTATTAATTGTCAATCTCAGTGTCTGGGCTACTGGAGTTATGTTTAGGAAGAAGTCTCCTATGCCAATTTGTTTAAGAGTACCTCCCACTTTCTCTTCTAAGAGGTTACACTGGATTTATGTTGAGGTCTTTGATCCATTTGGACTTGAGTTTTGTGTGATACACATGGGTCTATCTGGAGTCTTCTACACACCATCATCCAGCTTGTCTGTACCATTTGTTGAGGATGCTTTCCTCCTCCATTGTATACTTTTAGCTGTTTTGTCAAAAAATCAGGTGTTCTTAGGTGTGTGGTTTAATATCAGGATTTTCCATTCATTTCCATTGTGCCAATACCATGATGTTTTCAGGACTATGCTCTGTAGTAGAACTTAAATTCAGGGATGGCAATGCCTCCTGAAGTTCCTTTGTTGTACAGGATTGTTTTGGCTATCCTGGGTTGCTTGTTTTTCCATATAAAGTTGATTATTATTCTACAAGGTCAGTGAAGAATTGTGCTGGGATTTTAATGGGGATTGCATTGAATCTGTAGATTGCTTTTGGCAAGATTGCCATTTTTATTATATTTATCCTACCTATCCAAGAGCATGGGAGATCTTTCCATTTTCTGGTATCTTCTTTAATTTCTTTATTTAAAGACACAAAGTTATTATTATATAATTTCACTTGTTTGGTGTTACCTCAAGATAATTTATGTTGTTTGTGGCTATTGTAAAGGGTAATGTTTCTCTAATATCTTTCTCAGCCCCTTTGTAGTCTGGATACTTTGTAGTAGGGATACTGATTTCTTTGAGTTTGTCTTGTATCCTGCTAGTTTGCTTAAGGTATTTTTCAGCTTTAGGAGTTTCCTAGTAGAGGTTTTTGGGTCGCTTATGTATACTATCATATCATCTGCAAATAGTGATAGTTTGACTTCTTCCTTTCCAATTTGTATCGCCTTGATCTCTTTTTGCCCTCTTATTGCTTTAGCTTGAACTTCAAGTACAATATTGAAGAGATAGGGAGAGAAAAGTCAGCCTTGTCTTGTTCCTGATTTTAGAGCAATTGCCTTAAGATTCTCTCCATTCAGTTTGATGCTGGCTGTTGGTTTACTCTTTATTGCTTTTATTATGTTTAGGTATGTCCCTGTTATCCTTGATCTCTCCAAGACCTTTATCATAAAGGGTGTTGAATTTTGATAAAAGCTTTTTCAGCATCTGGTGAAATAATCATATGGTTTTTCTTTTTTAGTTTGTTTATAGGGTGTATTATGTTGATAGATTTCCTTATGTTAAACTATCCCTGCAACCCAGGAATGAAGCTTACTTGTTATGGTGGATTATGTCTCTGATGTATTCTTGGATTTGGTTTGCCAGTATTTTATTGAGTATTTTTGCATCAATGTTCATCAGTGATATTGGTCTACAGTTTTCTTTCTTAGTCGTATCTTTCTGTGGCTTAGGTAACAAGGTGATCATGGCCTCATGAAGAGTTTGGTTAGGAACCTTCTGTTTCTATTGTGTGGATCAATTTGAAGAGTATTGGTATTAGTTCTTCCTTGAGTTTCTGTTAGAAATCTGCATTGAAGGCATCTGGCCCTGGGCTTTTTCAGTTGGAAGGATTTTGATGACTGTTTCTATTTTGTTAGGGGTTATAGGCCTATTTAAGTTATTCATCTGTTCTTGAGTTAATTTTGGTAAGTGGTAGTTATTTAGAAATTTGTCCATTTGCTTTGAATTTTCAAATTTTGTGGAGTACAGGTTTTCAAAGTATGACCTGAAAATTGTTTGGCTTTCCTCAGTGTCTGTTGTTATGTCCCCCTTTTCATTTCTGATTTTGTTATTTTGGCATGTTCCACTCTCTGCTTTTTGGTAAGTCTGGATAAAGTTTTGCCTCTCTTATTGATTTTCTCAAAAAACCAACTCTTTGTTGCATTAATTTTTTGTATTGTTTTCCTGGTTTCTACTTTATTGATTTCAGCCCTCAAATTGATTATTTCCTGGAGTCTACTCCTCCGGGGTGAGTTTGCTTCTTTTTGTTCTAAGGCTTTCAGTTGTGCTGTTCATTCTCTAATGTGATTATCCTCTGTTTTCTTCATATGGACACAGTGCAATGAACTTCCCTCATAACACTGCTTTCAAGGTGTCCCATAAATTCGGGTGTGTCATGTTCTCATTCTCGTTGAATTTTAGGAAGTCCTTAATTTCTTTCTTTATTTCTTCTTTGACCCAGGTATGATGCAATCGCACATTGTTCAGTTTCCATGAGTTTGTAGGGTTTCTGCAATTTGTGTTGTTATTGAGTTCCAACTATAAAACATGGTGGTCTGATAAGACACAGAGGACTATTCCAATTATTTTGTATCTGTTGAGGTTTGTTATGTTGCCTAGTATGTGGTCAATTTTAGAGAAGGTTCCATGTGGATCATAGAAGAAGGTATATTCTTTTGTGTTTGGATGGAATGTTCTATAGATGTCTGTTAAACCCAATTGAGACATACCTTCTGTTAGTTCTTTTGTTTCTTTGTTAAATTTTTGACTGGTGGTCCTGTCTAACGGTGAGAGTGTTGAAGTCTCCCACTATAAGTGTGTGAGGTTTTATGTGAGCTCTGAGTTTTAGTAATGTTTCTTTTACTAATGTGGGTGACTTTGCATTTGGGGCATAGATGTTCAGAATTGAGACTTCGTGATGGTGGATTTCTCCTGTGATGAATATGAAATGACTGTCTTCATCTCTTTTGATTAATTTTTGTTTGAAGTCTAAATTGTTAGATATTAGGATAGCTATACTGCTTGATTCTTGGGTCCATTTGATTGGAAGATCTTTTCCAAGCCCTTTACCCTGATATAATATCTGTTTTTGAAGCTTAGATGTGTTTCTTGTATGCAGCAGAAGGATGGATTTTGTCTTCATATCCATTCTGTTAGCCTGTGTCTTTTTATAGGCGAGTTAAGACCATTCATGCTGAGGGAAAGTAAGGATCATTCATATGTTAATGCTTGTTTGTTTTAGATTTATAGTTGGCAGTGGTATTGTGAATATATTTACCCTGCTTTACCCTTGGGTTCTGGTAAAGTGGGATTATCTATTGCTTATATCTTTGTGGGCATAGTTAACTCCCTTGAGTTGGAGTTTTCCTTCCAGAACTTTCTGTAGGGCTGGATTTATAGATATGCAGTGTGAAAATCTGGCTTTGTCATTAAATATCTTGTTTTCTCCATCTATAGAGATCGAGAGTTTTACTGGCTATCGTAGCCTGGGCCGGCATCCGTGGACTCTTAGTACTTGTACAACATTTATCCAGGACCTTCTGGCCTTGAGAGTTTCCATGGAGAAGTCAGGTGTAATTTTGATAGGTCTGTCTTTACATGTTACCTGGCCTTTTTCCTTCACTGCTCTTAATATTCTTTCTTCATTCTGTATGTTAGGTGTTTTGATTATTATGTGTCAAGGGTTCTTTTTTCTTTGGTCCAGTCTATTTGGTGTTTGGTATGCTTCTTGTACTTTCATGGGCATGTCCTCTTCAGATTGGGGAAGCTTTCTTCAATGATTTTGTTGAATATGTTTTCTGCACCTTTGAGCTGGGCTTCTTTGCCTTCCTTGATGCCTATTATTCTTAGGTTTGGCCTTTTCATGGTGTCCCACATTTCCTGGATATTTTGTGTTAAGGATTTGTTGGATTTACAATTTTCTTTGTTTGATGAATCTATTTCTTTTAGTTTACCTTCAGTGCCTGTGATTCTTTTTTCCATCTCTTGTATTCTGTTGGTTATGCTTGTCTCTAGTTCCCAATCATTTGCCCAGTTTTTCTATTTCCAGCATTCTTTCAGTTTGCGTTTTCTTTATTGTTTCTATTTTAGTTTTCAAGTCTTGAACTGTTTTCTTCACCTGTTTGTTGTTTCTTGGCTTTCTGTACTTTCTTTAGGAGATTTGTTCATTTCTTCCAATTTTTTTGTTTGTTTGTTTATTTTTCCATTTCTTTAAGTGATTTTCTTACATCATCTTTGAGGGCTTTTATCACTTTTATGACAATGTTTTTTAATTCATTTTCTTCTGCTTCATCTGCTTTGGGGTGTTTAGGTCTAGTTGCTGTAGAGACCCTAGATTCTGATGGTGTCATGCTTGTCTTTCTATTGTTAGGTGTTTTCTTGTAGTGCTGTCTTCCCATCACAGTAGGTGCAGGTGGAGTCTCTCTCTCTCTCTCTCTCTCTCTCTCTCTCTCTCTCTCTCTCTCTCTCTCCTCTCTCTCTCTGTCTGTCTATGGTACTCTCCTGGTGAGCTTATGTAGGTCAGAATTTCGATGTCTGTAGCTCTGGGTGGTCCAAGCTCTAGGAGTTCTCTGCTCAGGCAGGGGCTTGGTGATGGGTGTCAAAGATCAGGTTCCAGCAGAGGCCTGGCGATGCCAGCAGGTAGGGACTCAGGATGGTCCCAAGGGGATTGGAAGATCTCTTGGAGGGGATCAGAACTCCAGCAGAGAACCGGTGGTGGGGGTCAGAGATCAGGCAGGCAGGATTCTGGGTGGTGGTCCTGCATGAATAGGCAGGTCTCTAGCAGAGACCGGGCAATGGGGGGCAGGTAGGGACTCAGGATGGTCCAGAGGGGATTGATGGATCTCTGGAAGGGGCCCAGGACTCCAGCAGAGAACCAGGAGTGGGGGTCAGAGATCATGCAGGCCGGGATTCTGGGGTCCGGCATGGATAGGCAGATCTAGTGTGCTCAGAACAGCTCCAGGAAGTTCCCCAAAGGTAGCAGGATTGTTGGATCTGCCCTCTTTCCCAGTGCTTAACCAGAGCGTTGGTACAGTGGGCAGGGTAGGGCTGACTCAACGTTCTTGACCTTAAGGACTTTTCCAACCTAGAAATAATCCAATGAACTTTCAACAAAGTGTTTTATTTGCTGTACAAAAACTACAATTAGCCTAAGATTTTCCTTATACAGTTTGACAAAATTTAAAATTTAGCATGCTTTAACAATAGTTTGGGATAATCTTGAGATACAAGCTATTGGTGTTAAATTTTAATATGCTGTACAATACAACCAGGAAATAGTCTCATGTTATCAAGATTAAAAAAAAAAAGCCTTCCAAGGATATTTGGTCCTTAGAAATAGACTATTTTCCTTGAGACTTTAAAAAAAACTTAGGTAATGCCAGTTTTAATTATTCATATAAGTGGAGAAGGATTAATACTTAAGGTGAATATTAATGTTTGATATACAAAATTATGAATGTTGTATTGACTTCTTAATTCCCTTCTGAATGCAAACAAGAATCTGAGGACTTTGTTTCTTCTGATAAATAATGCTGGTTATATTACTGGTAGTTTTCAAATGTCTGTTTCACTTGGATGTTAAACATCAATGTGTTGTTCCTCATATTTTTACATCCACATACCTATATAGGCATCATCATCATAAATTTTATGTTTTGCAGGAGAGTCTCTTAGAATAAATTTTATGAGTTACCTAATGGTTCAAAGATGGAAAATTTCTTTTATTCAAGTCTCTTTTCTCCTTCTTTCTCTTCCAACTAACTAAATGTTCACCATTTATTACAATAAACTTGAAATCACAAGAAAACAGCATTGAAGAAATGTTATATGTTTATTTTTATAGAGCAAACTTTAAAGTCATAGTTCAAGTTTGCACCATTATATAATTCATGTTGTTACTGGATTATTCTCATGTAAAAGGAATAGTCTGTTCACTATACAACCATATAAAAACATTAACTACTACTATTACTCCTAATAACTAACACTTGAGGATTTAGCTTATGCCGTACACTGTTTTTAAGCAGGAACAAGATGGGAAAATGAGTTAGAAAGGGGGGTGGGGTAGGAAGGTAACCAAAACAAAGGGCATATGAAAAAAAATCTATATATTTCAAGGCAATTTTTAAGAATTTAAGTTAAAAGTTCAATAAAAAGAAAATTAGGCAGAAGATAATTTTTATGATTAGATAATCTCTTCTAGATGCCATGAATTATTAAAAAATTCTCAGGGTCAGGTATGTAATACCTCCTTATTATTTAGTGTTTGGTGAGGCCCCTGAGACCCCCCCCAAACAATGTAGACTCTGGATGTCCCTCTTGGTGCCCACCTGAGGTAGTTTATAAAACCCTACTGCTGAAGACAGTACATACCTTTGTTATAATAAGAGAAAAGGCGAGCTGGAACAGAGAGGGAAGCTCCTTCCATTCTAGCTAGCTTTTAGAATGACAGCTAGTGTTTTGCAGGCATTAGGGATAAGAACTATCAGCAGGCTCATCCACCTATGAATCCTGCAAATCATTATCACAAATTGCTAGCCAAGATGTGCTCGCTTGTGCAATAATAGCGGCTTGTTTCTTATGATGGCAGCCAAATGAGCCCCCCTCCATTGGGGAGAATTCATGTCTGGTGCTCCAAATCTAGTAAAAGCCCATGGTTCAGGAAGGTTTAGGACATAAGGGGCAACTTACTACTGTTATTTAGTAGCTGAATTGATGTGGTACCAAACTGGAGTGTAAATATTTATGTTTATAGTATGGATGAATTTTATCCAAACTCTAAATTACAGAAGCCTCTCTTTGCTAGGAATGGAGACTCATGATTCCTCAAGATGCTAAGAATAAATGATAGTTTTATTCTCAGCCCTAATATTATAATGTACCCTTTAAATCCCAAGGCATCTGGTGGAAGACGTGGAGAAAAAAGGGGAGCCAGAAGATACAGGAAGAGGCCATCTTGGCAGCATAACCAAGCCATTGCATCATCTTCTCACAACAGCTGCAGTTGCTTGCACTAGGCCTTAACAATAATGGGCCTATCAGCAGCCCATCATGGATCAGGGTGCGGCTTATGAAACTCTATCCCTCCCTACTGAGACACTGGCTACTCTGGGAGAGTAGCCTAAATTGTCTACCTAAATGGTAAACCCACTAGACAAGCTCCCAATGGATTGTTCTAAACCCATGATTATACAGAAGGCTCTGGTTAAACTTAGTATGTCAGGAAACCAAACAAAAATACATGAGTGTGGGAAAAGGACTTGTGGGGAGGAGAGATACTGATAGGGATGTAGAGACATGAAGAGGGTGGGTCTAAAAGTAACATAGTTTTATATACATACATACACACACACATATATATATACATACATACACACACATATATATATACATACATACATATATATACATACATATATACACACATATATATATGTATGTATGTGTGTGTGTGTGGTGTGCATACAAATATATGTCTGTGTATATATGTACACATACAGGCATATATATGTATATCAAAGAACAAATTTAATTACTTTTTGAAAAAGAAAAGTGAGACCCTATCTCAAATAAGTGCAAGGCAAGCACTGATTGGTATCTGAGATTTTCCTCTGACCTCTATATGTGTGCTATGCATGCCAGGGCCCATAACTATACACATGTACATGCACACATACATATATTCACATCACACACATACAGACATATAGATATACATATACATATAGATACACACAAGATTATGAATAAGATGTTTTGGGGACAAGTAAGTTTATATCTGAGTAAGAAACATTTAATTTATTGTAATTAAATATTTGTGAGGATTTTAGCAAAACTCACACCAAAGTTTAAGGTCACTTCTCCAAATGTCAGAAACTAGTTCAGACACACAAAACAGAGAAGTTTTATTTTCTAATAATTTTTCTAATAAACTAATAAATTTAGTTTATTTTCAAAAGCTACTGTTTCTTCAGTTTTGATGGAGCAATTTCTAATTAAGTTTCCAAATATTAACAAGGTACCTCCTAAGCACCAGAGGTCACAGAATCATTCTGGTTGTGAAGAGAGAAGCTGATGGAAGTGTCTCAGCAAGATTACAAGATGCCACGAGATAGCACAAAAGTGGCAGCTGTGTTCCCGGGCATGAGAGTGTAAATCAGAACATTTATGTATCAGTTACATCCTGTAAAGGACTAGACTGAATTTTTTTGAGGAATATTCATTCCAAATATTTCAGTGGTTGCTAAGATTAAAAAGGTAAAATAAAAAATGAACATTACACATTTATGAAGGAAGGCCTGCCCTTTACTTAAATGGCATCTGGACGGTAACTAATACTATACTAAAAATAGAATGAATGCATTGCTCAAAAGTAGAACATGGGGTTTCCAGACTTCATTCTACTGCTTATTCTTTTACCCAGTAAATAATTCATGCAATCATTCTATTAAAGCAAGAATTATTAAGTATTTATTATGAGTCAGATACTTGAATAAGAACAGAAAGTTCTGAGTTGATGATGAAGTTACAGTATCTATTTTGAAAGAGTTCACACAATAATAAGGAAGATAAAGTACCAGCAATCAATTACAATTGCATTAAGACATGTTCATAGAGGACAAGGTAACCAATTATACATGAAACTATTTTAGATGAAGGCAAGAAATAAAAATTCATCAGAAGGAAATAAACAATAAAACATAGAAATTAAAGAAATTAGAAATGAAAACAAAACCCATTGTTTCAAAAATTCAGTATTT
The DNA here is from genome assembly GCA_030556225.1 of Cricetiscus sungorus. Classification (NCBI taxonomy): domain Eukaryota; kingdom Metazoa; phylum Chordata; class Mammalia; order Rodentia; family Cricetidae; genus Cricetiscus; species Cricetiscus sungorus. Next base: position 36,097,762 of record JANBXA010000141.1, on the reverse strand, counting down.
ACAAACTTCTAACCAAAATGTCATGAAATAATATGAGAGACATATAATTATAAGAAATGGAAGGAGATGCATCAGTGAAGGTTCTGCACATGTCAAAAGTGTAAGAGAAGAAATACCACGTCCATACATTCAGAATACTGTCAAGAATTTAGGAGGTGGCTCACTCAGTAAAGTGTTTGCTATTCAAACACATGGACTTGAGTTCAAATCCCCAGTACTCATAAGCTGGGTGTAGTGGCATGTGACTGTAACATAAGTACTGGGGAAGCAAGAACACAGGAGCTTCCAGGTCTCACTAGCCACTAATCATTCCAAGTCAGTGAGCTCCAGGCTCACTGAGAGACACTGGGTCAAAAAATAAGCTGTACTGAAACAGCCAGAGACCACTAATGGCACAATAGTGACTTTTGTTTTGGGGGCACGTAAGGCTTCCTCAATATGAGGGAATTCATCTTGGTACTTTAAATTTAGCAAAATTTATCTGTAAAAATCATAGATCTAAGAAGAGAATCTACTACCATTTTCTTAAACCAGTGGTTGTCAACCTTCCTAATGCAGCAACCCTTCAATACAGTTCCTCATGCTGAGGTGACCCCCAACAAGAAAATTATCTCATTGATACTCCATAACTATAATGTTGAGACTACTATGAATTGATATGTGATCCCTGTGAAAGGGTCATTTGGTTCCCAAAGGGGTTTTGACCCACAGGTTGCTGACTGCAGTACCTAAAACAATGTAAATAAATTCTAACTTCTAAATATCTATCCTTGTACCCACAAATAAAGATAGCTCTCACCAATCATCAAAGAAGCTTCCTTGTTAAAATGTAGAGAAAAGGCTACTGTGAGGTGCTCAACCCAACTAATGCATCTACAACGCAGCCCTTACAGCTAAAGCATGGGGGAAGGCATGGATTTGCAGAAGAAGTTTGTTAGATCCAGTGATCCAGAGCTGCTGCTCTTAGTGCACCTAGACATACCAGGAAAAGAGAATCCATGAAAGCTCAACAATATGGTGGCCTGAAAAAGATTGGTAGAAATACTGGCAGCACCAGTGACATGCCACAGCGTTACCCCTAAATTAAGGGCGGCAGGGGATCATTAGCTGCAGAAAGGAGGAGAAATCATTGCTTTCATAGATGAGTTGCCCAGGTGCTCATTTCTGAACACATGTACAAATGAGCAATACTAAATTAAATTGACTTAGGTGTGTGTGTGTAGTCAATAATAAATAAAGAAGATATAATAAATTAGGGAGAGAAGGGGATTTGAAAAAGTTGGAGATGGGAGGGCAGGGTATGATTGATGCAGTATTCATGTATGAAGTTCTAACAAATTTAAAATTATTTAAAATTTAAGGTAGAGAGTGATTAAGGGAGGACATCAGCAGTTTACCTGTGGCTTCCACAACTATGCCTATATTCATGCAGGAGTGACTACCACACACACACACACACACACCTCTCCCTCTCCCTCTCTCTCTCTCTCTCTCTCTCTCTCTCTCTCTCTCTCTCTCTCTCTCTCTCTCTCTCTCTCTCTCTCTCTCTGTGTGTGTGTGTGTGTGTGTGTGTGTGTGTGTGCGTGTGTGTCTTTTGAGAAGAGGAAGTCCAAGTAGTTGAAATGACCAATTTTAAAAGACAACCATGGCTCTGATGGATCCTTAATGTACCCATTAGTCTATGTATTAAAAGCTTAGTTGCAAGCTAATGACACTATTGTGAGCTGTCAAAACCCTAAGGAGTCAGACTGAGTGTAAAGGGATTTGTTGGGGAATATACTAGATCCCAGGTAATTCATGTCTTTCTCTTTATTTTCAAGCTACCATGAGGTAAAGAGAATGTGCAGGACCCTGCCACAGGCTCTTTTGCATCTCAGAACCAAAAGCAATGTAATCAGTCATGGACTAAAAGCTCCAAACCCTGAGCCAAAATAAAGCATTGTCTTCTATCAAAGTGGATTCCTTGGATATTTTTATTGTAATTAGAGGAAGCCAATATAATACCAAAACTTACTTAAGAAGAAATAAACTATTTACACCTTTTATATTGAATTAATAGAAAAAAACCTTAAAAAATCAAGATCCAGTTTCTGTTGTTGATTTCCACTAGACATTAAAGAAATTGCAAATAATAATTCATAAAGTACCTTCTTGGCTGCCCTTCCTAAGTAATATTACCCTAGTATTAAAATTCCAGAGGGGAGTTACAGGGAAAGTAAATTATATACTAACAGCTCTTTTTAAAATAAATTCAAAATAAAGAGGATATTAGAAAATGATACCATTTCAAATAGTACAGTGTAAGCAACAAGACCCTCCCCAAATATACTTCAATATTCAAATATTAAACAACATGATTTATCAAATTAAGAGACAAAATAAGATCACATGGTTTATTAACATATGGAGGAAGTCTTTTCACACTTCTGAAACAAAAATATAAAACAACTGATTTTAAGCTATGTTCTAAAACTACATTAATCCAGATTGTATGACATTTGGGAAAGACAGAAACACATATCAGTGAAATTGAAGAGAAATAAGCTTAATAAATGCAGTCAATTGATTTCTAGCAATTACATAAGACAATTCAATGTTGAAAGTCACCTTTTAAAAGAATGATGCTAATTGGGAGTAACTGGACAGGCTATGCATTATGCTTTATATGATACTTATCACAGGGTATGTGTGACATATTTCTACAGTATCAGCACTTAGAGGCAGGGTGATTAGGAGTTTAAGATCATCCTTAACTACATAATGAGTCCATAACCAGCCTTGGCTATAAGAAACACTGTCACAAAACAACAACAACAAATTTCTTTTCTCTTCTAGTAGAATATAACATTCAGTACTGTGAAAACTAGCCATGTTCTAAGACTCAATGATGTGGTATCTTCAACAACAAAATCTTTCTAATTATTTATGGAGGGTAACTATGAGCAATGGGATTAACCTGTAATATTTAGGGGGTTCTATTTCTCTTCACTGCTTAACAGCTTCAAAAGAATTATGTCATTCCTGGAACTAGATTTTTTCATTTACTATCCTTTGAGATGTGTGTACAGTAGTAGGTTTCCATGTGTCTTTTTCAAAATATCCTTATTTTTTATTTATCTTTCCCTGTATTCTGTTCTTCACCACAGCCTCCAACTGTGAACCTGGAGAACTACAATAATGACTGGCCTGGCAAGACATGGGAGTAACCAGTTTCTGATTGACTCTAAGCCCTGCTTCACAAGATGAAATGCACACCTTGTATCATTATCAGGCCAAGAACCTATGTGTAGAAAAATCTACTTCTGTGTAGAAAGATCTACTTCTGTTATTCTACTGAATGGACAGTATCGAATCAACTATTAATAACTTGCCATTTGTCATAGCAGTGTATCTCTCAATAGTGTTCTGAGAAGCTTGTATTTGCAGTAGATGGTGATTAACATAGACTTAAGATGCACAGAATAAGAGATTACACAACATGGAGCACTGAAGGTCATATATATATATATATATATATATATATATATATATCTATATCTATATCTATATCTATATCTATATCTATATCTATATCTATATCTATATCTATATCTATTTATATTGCTCCCTTCTTCCAAGTGTCAGGTATCATTGTGGAAGGCAGCAGGACAGCCAGAATGTAAGAGCCAAAGGGTAGATAACTAAAAGGAAATATTGGCTCCTGGACACAGCAAGGAGGTTGTACATAGGAACTCATAGTGGTCATGACAACATGCACAAAATTTGCACATGTTCAAGCCATATGTAAAGTGGTGAAAATGATACAGGGCCCTTAATTTGTTTGGCAATAATGCAAACAGTTGCCTTTCATAGTAGATATCTGGCTTAGTGAATAGGTCACAAATTGGAACTCATAATTATCATAACCACTGTCTGTGTACTATCATGCCACAAGCATACCTACAACTTCTAAAAGTCACTGTTTATTTATCACACAAGCACAAGAAAACAACCATTGCTTCTCCAGAGTCAACCAAATCAATGAGCCTGCTTGCTTAGTGAATCCTGTTGACCAGTTCTAGCTTTGGTTCAAAGTTTCCTCATGTTGTCCATGTTGATATTCCACTGTCTCCCCTAGGGAAGTGGGAAGGAGCAATAGGAGAGTTGACAGCCTTTTATGTGATTGCTCTAATTATTTTATGTCATACTCTACTCTCTCACTTTTTACTGATCTTGATTCATTCATTTATCATACACTTATTGGATGCCAAGGTACTAGGCAGGATATAAGAGATACAAAGTTAACAAAGACACAGTCATGCTGTTAAGGACATCACAGTCCATGATGAAAGACAAATGGGAACTGATACCACAGTGCAATTAAATAAATGTGGATGAAAGGGTTCCAGGTATTTTAAAGAAAATGAACACTCCAGGAGTAGAGGTAAAGTGTTCACAGAGGCACCTAAGCAACTCTGATGCTGAAGGGGTCACCCATCCAGGAAATGGAGGTGAAAATAGGGAAAGGATAGAGAAGGGTAGGAGGGCTCTTAGAGAATGATGGGTTGACAAGAATGTTGTTGGATTGCAGAAAAGAGAAGCATAGACATTGTTTTACTTTCAGGCTTTTTAAAGAGATGTGTAGAAGAAAGAAAATAATGACATTCGGGACAAATAAAATACTTCTCAAAGATATTCTACTTGAATGAGAGGAAAATTTTCTACAAATGCCAAGATAGTCCAAAGGCTAAAGTATGTGTTCATTACAATTCCTCATGAAAAGATAAAGTCTTTGCCACTTGTGTCATGCTTTACAGATATGCTAGGGTAAAGAACAATGATTAAAACATCTTCAGGCATTGTCTAGGAAATAAGACTCAGTGTAACTTGACCCTTCCTACTTTCCTATGGTGTAGTAGTCAGTGGTCTTGTCTGTGCTCTCTTACTCTACAAGAATTGTTTTTATAGATGGGTTTGGAGGGTGGCTGATATTGATTATGACAGTCCAATGTTTCCCCAATGTCCTTGTATCCTGTCTGCCATTGAAACAAAATAAGAAAAAGTTTTCTCATCCCTTTTGCATCTTCTGAAATATTAAAGGAAATTACAAAAGCATCCAGTACAAGTGTGCACCAATATTCTCTTACAGAATTCTTGGCCATAAAAGACCAGTGGGTCCCACAGAAGGCACTACAGGAAGACACTCTTACTGGGGCCATCAGGCAGCAGCTTCCACACTGCAGATCCTAAGAAATAACCACATTACAAAACAGAGCAGAAGTATGTATTGCAGGAATATGGTGAGCAGAAGAAATTGTTAACTATGGTGTACAATGATAAACACTGAGTCTCTGCTGCATCCCATCTTTCCCCTTCTAGCTTCCAGAATTCATTTCAGCTCTTCTTTCCAGAAATAACAGAGCTTCCTCCAAACATCCCTGGAAGGTCAAAGGTAAACTCTTAAGCAGGACAATAAAAGGAAAGGCATGGCATTTTGGTATGATTTTTATGAAAATATTTACAGGTCAGATCTTGGTTACTTGTCAGGGATGTATTATATTGGTGGAATTAATATGGCTTTTTTTTTCCATCTTGATTAGGAACCTGGATTCAACACTTTTCCTGAATAATAGAAATGTGTCTGTTCTGTCCTTTGGCTGTTATGTAGATCTTGCTCATATCACATCATATCCGCAGCTTTCCATGCAGTTCTTCCTAATATTTATATCAATACAGTCACCAAAGAAAAAACATATTTGGATTCTAAATTGTTAAAACAAGAGAATGCTTTAGAGGCTACACAATAAAAGTCTTCATGTCTATGTGAAATTTAAAACCATGGCACTGAAATAGTGGGTCACCTTAACTTGATATTTAGTAGCAAACAAAAATAACTATTCTAATTTTAATGTTTACCACAAACTTTCAGTACATTTAAGAAGAGCAGGAGGCACATTTTAATTATTATAAAGTTACTCATAATCACAGAACAAATATTTTCTTAACGTTTTATAAGTCATGCTGAGCCCTCTTTATCTCCATCAGCCCCAACCATGTGATACCATTTTGCATGCAGACCACTCAGGCTGAAGAGCATTAAATTTAATTTGTGCAAAAGTTGAAGGTGGAAAAGCGTGAAATTAACTTGATGCATTTTTATGTCATTTTCTCTCTCCTCTTTTCTCGGAGCTATTCCAGTTCACAGTGATTTTATTGGTTGTTGGGATCTCCCTCTCCTTGGGATTTTCCTCCCAAGAGGAAAGTGGGCTACATATAGCCCACTCTTAGATAGCCACAGGCCACCCAGCATAAGGGAACACTGAGTTACTGAATTTACTCTTTATTTGGATGAGTTTCAGTCTGGGCACAAGGTTCACTCTGCTTGGTGATTCATCCCTTTCTGGAGTGTGTGTGTGTGTGTGTGTGTGTGTGTGTGTGTGTGTGTGTGTGTGTGTGTGTGTGTGCAACAGGAAACGATGAGTCACCTCATTCAAAAAATCACTCAGCCTAGTCCAAATGGTTGGCAAAGAATCTAAGGGAGAGCTAAAACTTTTATAGGGCTGTAGATTAAAGAGCAATTTTGAAACATTCAGTCCCTGGTACAGTGCTTCTAAACCTGCTAGGTTATTAAGGACACACCTTAATATCTGGGGAATAATACACAATATCTCCCGTCTTACCAATCAAAGAAACACTTCAATGTAATTTTTGAAACTCACATAAAACACCCTTGTTTCAAATTTAAATTTAAAAAAAGGAAAAAATGCTCATAGAACAAGAGCTGTTTTAGGGTAACTGTGCTTAGGAAGAGAAAGGAAAATGGAAATGAATCTGTGACCAATCATTAGGTGCTATTAGGAAAGCTGAGAGCAGCATGTAAGCACTCTAAAGATGATTAAAAATCTACCAAGAAACTATTATCAATTCTTTTCCTCTTCTGATGCACTCGTTCAGATAATATTGCTCAGGTCACATGGTTGTGAAGAGATTCGAGGGTTTGTCAGGATAATTTTATCAAGGATGCATTTGCAAGATTATGGGATGATAAAACTGTGATATACAGAAGAATTAAGGGAGACTTCTGTATTACTTAATTATGTGCACTATCACTTAAAGGTAAATGTCAATGTACATTTTGTACATTTTTACAGAACTTAGCATAAAGATGTTAAGCTACATATTTAATTTTTTAAGTCATTACTGTGTATGCTTTCACCAGTTTTCATTACAAGGAAACTCTCCTACCACGTGAGAGAATTTATATCTTTTACAAGAAAAAATAATTTACGTCTTTCTCTGTATACCTCTGGGACTTCTTTTTATATACCTTATTTAGTTGATAAGTAAAGACATGTGGATCCCCATGGCCCTGAGCAAGAGTCGTGTGCTCATAGGAGTATTGAGCTACATATGACTAACATGTTCATCACAGGAACCTTCATATGTATACATAATTCATATAATCTTCAGCAACATGCTCATGAGCTTCTTTTTTTTCCTGCTTTGCTGGTCTGTCAGATGAATGCCATTGGAATCATTTATTGTGTTCTGAGCAGAGATAAATAAGGCATGTAATGACAAATCCCCCTGAATTATTGGTCTACATTTTCCAAATAAGGGGTAACAAATTCAACTTCATATTGGAAATTCTTCAAGTCTCTGCTAGATTAATCATACAAAACAGTAAGGCACTAGTTGGATTTTTAACTTATCAACAAATTCTTTTAGTTTCTGTGAAAATGGGTGGCTTTCACAAAAACAATGGTGATAAGCATGCAAGATAGCTTAGTAGGTAAAGACACTGATGGCCTGAATTTGGTCCCTAGTGGTGGAACAGAATTTATGGGAGTAGCCAACCAATATCTGATGTGAATTTAGGCTCACTCCATTAGAAGAAACCTATACCTAACACTGCTTAGGTAACCAAGAACCAGAGACTAGTAACTTAGAGATCCAGGGAAAACCAAACATGACTGATCTACAAAAATCAACAAAATAATTCTCAATTATATTCTGCTATACTAATATTTCAGGGCTTTATCCAGTCATCATCAAAGAAGTTTCCTTTGGCAGCCGATGGGAGCAGATGCAGAGACCAACAGGCAGACATGATGAGAACGTCTAAATTGGACATCTCCATAAAATCTTTTCCCTCAGAGCTCAAGAAATCCTATGGAAGAGGAAGCTGGAAAATTGTAAGAGTCAGAAGGGATGGAGGACACTAAGAGAGCAAAGTCCTATGAATCAACTAAGCAAGACACATGTGAACTCTCAGAGCCTGAGGCAACAAATGCACAGTCTACATGTGTCTGCACCAGGTTGTCTGTATGTATATTCTACATATTAGCTTAGTATTTTTATGAGACTCCTGGCTATGAGAACAAGTAGGTCTCTTGTGTCTGTTCTTAGGACTCTTCCCCCTCTTGGGTTACCAACTTTGATATGATGGTTTTTGCTTCATCTATTGTTTTTTGCCATTTTTGGCTGTTATCTCTCAGAAGCCTTTTTTCTGAGATAGAGAAAGGGAGTAGATCCAGAGAAGATGGGAGGTGGGGAGGATCTGAGAGGTGTAGAGGGAGCGGAAACTATAATCAAGATGTATTGTATGGGGGAAAGAATCTATTTTCAATAAAAGAAGGCAAACAGAAAAAAGACAGATGTGATAGCACACATCTATTACCTCAGTGACACTGTGGTTAAAAGGCATGTGGAGACAAGAGATCCTTCCAGAAGCTAAAGGCCAGATAGTCTGGAGTACACAGCATAGCAACCAGGAGACCCTGCCTCAACACAATGGAAGGAGAAAACCTACACTTTAAAGTTGTCTTCTGACTATATGAGCACCATGGCAATTACATGCCTACATTCACTTACACACTCACCACAATACATGTCATACATGGTTGGGGGGGACTTTTTAATTTTTGAAAGAATAGTGATGACCACCACTTGTTTTCTTCATCTTTATTCTGGTTACTGAAGACCATTGGACATGGGAATAGAAAACCCCAACATTCAGATCTCTATCAACTCTGATGGGATATAAGCAAAGGTAAGGAATGACCAGAAACAGTGAGTTCAGAACATGGGTGTAAAGAGCAAGTCAGCAAGTGAGAACATGATCAGAGATTCCAGACAAGGTCATTAACCCATGTGAACCATTACTGAGAGAAGTCAGGAGCCAAGGCACAAACAAGTTCAGTCAAGAGGCTACTCAAGGAGGGGAAGTGAATTCCTGGTTCCTATCATTCCATGTTTTCAGTCCTGCTCAGCAGGAACCTTCTTGAAACCTTTCTCTTCTAAGACTACTCTCCTTTTATGACTTTATCTCTTTCTTTTCTTTATTCTGTGCCTTGATCTGTCATAGTGCTCTGTTTTTCATCTCATTCCTCTGCACTGCACCCCCTGAAAATATCTATATATCTGTTATTATACTTTCAGTTTTCCTCACAAAAATAATTATGACAAAAGATCTTTTTTCAATCCATGTTCATTCATGACTCATTGTTTTGTATCATTAACTGTGTAAAAAGCATTTCCATTTAGACACACGATTGCAACTGCAGCTTACAAACTTTCTCCAGGCATGATTTTTTACCTGGAACTATTATTATTACACACATTTGATTCCTCCTCACCTTGTGCTAGGGCTATTTTAATGCATTTCCATCTGGTATTGCTCCATTAAATCTGTTGCACCTCACATCCAACTTTTGCTTAAAGAGAACTAAAATTCTTTTTTTTTTTTTAAAAAAAAAAAAAATTATACTATTCCTCTGATTTGAAAAGAAAAAGTATGAATTCTCCAATCCAATTGTTTCTTAATGTGTTTTATGTAGGAGCTCTGGTGGGTTTTGATGTTATAAAATTGGTAACTATGGCACATAGCCAGCCACTAGACTGAGCCAACAAGAAATGTGACAACCCTCTCCTGAGTTAAACTTCCGAACATAGTGAAAGAGTCTTCAATGCAACACAGGACTGACCACAAATTTAGCAAATAATGACACCATCCAATTATCATTATCCCATAATACTGGGGATCAGAGTCCAAAGTGTTTAGATGATTTCCTTTAAGCCCAAATCAAGGTGTTGCCTGCACTAGGATTTGATGGAAAATATAAGAAGAATCTATTCCCAGGGTCACTCAGGCCTCTGGCAGAATTGAGGTCACTGTGGAGGTGAGTCTCAAGAGTCTGTCCCTTTTGACTTACATCCAGACACTCTGTCACAGCTTCTTAAGGCCACTTGCTTTTCACCTGGTTTTCTCTCTTCAACACAGCAACCATTCATCTAGTGTTAATAGACAAAGCAATTGCTTGGGGCTACTAAGAAACTTCAAAACAATATTCCTAACTTTAAGGTGGGTTGTGCTGAACTACATTACCTAGATATTTGCCATGTTTACAGGAACTTTAGATGGGCACAGATGCTTGTAGGGTACATTAGTTTGTTAGGAGTGCAATCATGATACACCACACACTGAGTGAATTAAAAGGCAAACATTTATTTTCTTACAGTTCATATAGATTTGAAGGGTACACAATTCATCCTGTAACATTGTCTATAATTATATTTCAGACTATTACAAGAAGTATAAACTTGAATCTGCCCCACAGGCTACTACAATGGTATATTTGTCAATAGAGGAGGATGTTATGCAGGTAGTAACTTAATGTTTGATGCATTGATATATAAGTGTGTAGGTTGCTGCAGCCCTACAAGTTGAATGTATGGTCCTAGACAGAAGGTGAGACTGTGTTAAAACAAGAACTGAGTGCAGAGTGAAGCTCCCTTTCCTATGCCAAGCAACGATAGTATTGGCAGATACATCAGAATCTATGAGACCTTCAGTTAGCATAGATAGGCCTCTGGCATACAGTCTGTAGTCCTTAACCTGTCATTGTTCAGCCTAGATGCAAGTAGTCAAGCACTTTTCTGATCATTCCCTAAAGTGGAAGACCAGTCTCTCCTTCCTCATCTCCCACTCTCTATCCCTAAGCATAGACTCTTAGGCTCATAAGAGAATTGATATTTCATTGATATTCATGGATTTGGTATCTGTAAAGTAGACTATACTAGGCATTCTTAAGGTATAAACAACCTGAAGGTTGACATAGCAGAATTCCTAAAGATTTACAGAGTTTCTTCAAAGTAAATATGTAAGAAAGCTAATGCTAACAGAATTATTTGTGCCCCTTCCTTAAAGAAATGTCATGAAAATGAATGTCATGTGGTCTGAGAAGAATTTTAAGCCCCCTTGAGAAAAGATATATAAAAACTAAAGTATTTTAAACTAATGTTGCCTTGGTCTAAGTGCACACTATTTATATATTAGGTCACCTTGTAATTCATGGTTTTTAAGCACTAAATTCCTTTAGATGCAGCATATAAACATTAAGAGGCTACTTGGGTCAAGTCCAATGTACAGATTCTTGACCTAATATGCCTACTTTCCTTCTTTCCTCCCTCCCTCCCTTTCTCTCTCTCTTCCACCTTTCCTCCCTCCCCCTCCCTTCCTCCATCCCTCCCTCCCTTCCTTCTTTCCTTCCTTCCTTCCTTCCTTTTTGTCTTTCTTTTTTTGTGTACAAGTTAAATATAAAATGTCAGCTCCAGAATCATTAGCTATGAGAACAGAAAATCATAACTAATCTCAGGTTACTGTGTTGAAAAAACTATATTTAATTTATGATATATAATAGTACAATAATGGAACTAAAATTTCCATTAGTACTCTCATCTGCTGCAGAATATTTTCCTCAAATACTTTCATCATGTTTTTTTTTAATAATTGGATTTCTCACTTTTGAAGCTGGAGTTTCTTTTATCAATACTGTTATTAGCATCTGCATTCCTATTTTTAACTTGCATTTGAAGGCATGCCTTGGGAAAAAAAATAGTGCTGAAAGCAGTTATTTGCCATGTTTAGTGTGTTGTAGTTTGGCAAAATTGAAAAATACCTCTACTGCATTAGTAACGTAAGAACAAAAATGTATTTTATCACTTCAAATATGTCAACACACAGAGAACAGAAAATCAAATAACAGAAATAAAAGGAGACATAATCTAATGGGCTTAGCAGAGAATGGGAAGCCAAAAATACTTGAGTTTCAACCTTGCTCCCATATAGGGCTCTCTGTCCTTGGGTTGATTCCTTTCTCTCTATGGAAAAGAACTGAGGAAAAAAAATACTCATTGTGAGAAGAGTGAAGGTGTTTAGAAGAATCATAAGCATGCCAGTGTAGTACAAAACAAGATTTTCACCTTAGCCATGACACTTATTTCTATCCATTTCTTTCACAAAGGACACTATCTGTGTTCATGCTTCTGTAATTCCAATTGTTTGTCTCCACAGCCTTTGAACTTGAATGTTTTCTGAACACAAACATCTCATTTGAAAACCCTAAGTCAAATGTAGTCTTACACTTCACTCTTGTTTACACAATGGTATGCAGTTATGTATTCTTCAAAGAGATGCCTGGATCAGGAGCCAGCAACCTTCATTCACATGCCCTGTAGTGTCAGTTTTCTCAAAGGGCCTAACCAGGTTGAATACATGCTATTACAAACAGTCACTATCTCTGACATTTAGACAGGAAATAGCACACATGGCACCCCACTGGGAACTAGTATAAATGTATAATTTTCATGTGTCAGAAATCATTTGTAAGAGTACTTACACATCATCTCATGAAAGAAAAGCATCACATCCTCACATCAGCAAAACATTCCAGACACAAGTTGGAAACAGGGCCCATAAGCTTTTCTTCTGTATTTAAGCATCCAACAAAGTATATGATATCTGTTTTGTTGATTTGAATGAGAGCCAGAATCTGTGTAAAACAGTGCATACAATAGTATGTCCCTAGTGATTAAGAGAAAATGAATGTATAGTTACTTGGAATGGTCAATTTCATCTGTATTATTGTGACTTCTCTCTTAGTCACACCCAATCTTCTAAGCCACCAGACATAGGCATGAGCTGACCACAGTCTGGACTCTGCTACAAGGGAACCTATCTACAGATGCTCTGTCTTGATATTCATGACAAGTCGTACAATGTGCATGCATTGCCCCTTCTTTCCATCCTTTCCTCTTGTTTTAAGACTCTGACAAACAGAAAGCATTCTCTCTTCTTCTCATGGCTTTAGACTACCTAGAATTCCTTTTACCTTCCAAGTTAATGCAATAAACCCTTCACAGTATATAAGATATACAGGCAGACTGCTGCCATTATCACTGGGGTCCACTAGCCAGTATGCCCTGTGTTCTCTGGAGAGTTTCTGTGCAGTACAAAAGATAGCATTTCAGTACATAGCTACAGCTACTTCCCTAAAAGTATCCTTTTATTTGGGTTTTGCATAAAGACTCCACCATATCTCTGGAAGATAAAATATGTACGTACTTCCAAATTAAATCCTGTTTAAAATTCATGAGTTTCCTGGGGTTCTATATATAAACTGGAACTATTAGGGAATAGACTTCTTTCCCAGAATATTCCTTTGTTGGGCCTCTTTCCTTGTCTGTCTCACTGAAATGAGACAAAGTTAAAATGCTACTGTCGCCCAAGAAATTTGGTTTCACCAAACATACAAATGGAAAGCCCCACATAAATCTTTCCCAGACATAAAAGGTAGTGGAATACAGACTACTTCCAATAGGAAGTAAGTTTGTTTGGGAGTTAATTATTGTGTTTGGGCAATGAAAATATGGAGGTCCCGTAGCAGGGCAGAGCCATTCCTAAGCTCTAATTCGCATGCAGTTTGTTGACTCCAAAACTCATGCTAGATTGTAATCCCCATCATAAGACAGCAAGAGATGTGACCAGATGGAAACCCATCTCAAGTGGGGCTGCCATGAAAGGCAGCTTGCCTGGTCTATGTCTCTTGCCAACTGATGTCCTGGATCATCTCAGAACTTTGCCATCAAGAAGGCCCTCATGGAGGTGGCCAGATGTCAAATATTCTAGTCAGTCAACTTGGGATCATGACAATGAGCCAATAAAATCCTGTCTTCCTATGACTTACTCATTCTGTAGTGTTATGTTATTAGCAACAGAAAGCAACAGAAAACATGCAAGCTTCTAACAAATCTAATTTTTTCAATATATAGTAGAACTCAGAGATCCCCAAAGATGGTAAATGCAGTTGGGTGTTGGCTTTGCTGTCAGTAGGTTAAGGGTAAAGAGAACAAGGTCAGACAGGAACTTTAAGTTCAGGAGGTGACAGGGCAAAGATGAAAATAGACAAGCATTTCACATTAGAAAAGTCTTGGTACAATAGACTCCAGCAGTACACTCTGCTTTGAAGAGCTTTGATATCTTTTTCTTTTTCTTCACACTTTGTTAAATGAATTCCTCTCTTATTTTCAGGCTAGGACCTAAGATAGAGATGCTTCAGGAAGAAACAAATAGACTGATTACAGGATAGGCTTTTTACTGAGCATGTGTTTGTCAGCTTCCCATCACTGTAACAAGACACCTGTTAGAAGTAAGGTATTTTTCCTGCCAACCTGGGCCCAGAGCCACGCCACCCCCAATTAACACCCAGAGACCATGTACTAGATATAATTCTGTTGTCCAGTTACTAGTTTCTTATCAGCTAGCTCTGTCTTAAATAAATAAATATTAACCCATTTCTATTAATCTAAGTATTTCCACGTGGTCTCATCTTACTGGAGATAGGGCCCAGAACTCTGTTCTCTAGAGTCTCTCCATGTTGACTCCTCCTTACTACTTCCTCTTTCCTCCTTGTCTCCTAGTCCCTCCTATTTTCTTTTCTTATTTTTCAACAGTGCTTTATTCATTAACCAATAAGAGAAACATACTTACAGAATGACATCTTCCATCATCTCTTCTTTTCTGTCTAAAATATAAAAGAAGGGTTTTAACCTTAACATAGCAAATTATATCACACAACAATTATCAAATAAGAATCACAGTTAACAATATTTAGTTCATTAACATTTAGTAAGATTTAAGAAAATATTTCATCATCTATATTTGTGAGTCTAAAGTCCTATATGCAACTTATCTTTAATCCTAACTAAGGACAACTATAATCATAACTATCTGTCTTCAACTCCTTCAAAGACCACAGAAGGAAGTTTATAATAAATAAACTCTAGAAAAAAACAAAGATAACTCGCCTGGTCAGTCACTCGAAGTTCTTCTGTAAAGTTCCATCTTCAGCCCATAGGTCATAGTGTGTCTGGCAGACTCCTCAGCAAAGCAGGAAACTTTAAACTGTCCACCTATATTGGCAGTTTGTCAGTCACTTTTCTCTGTGTCCTGTAGACTGTCTGGCAGACTCTTCCATGAAGCAGGAATCCTGTAGCACTGTCCATCTTGTATCAGCAGTCATTTTCCTGGAGTCCTGCATTTCCAGTTTATACAGCGTAAAGTCAAACTGTCTAGACAAGAGCAGTATCTTGCCCAAATGGCTAGTCTTGCCATATTGAAAGCAAACTTGATCACGTTTTTCTCCTATGCCCATATTCCTTTCTGATGCAGGTGGTATTGCCAGGAGCAGTTATGTCTCACTGTCCTGAAAATCCCTAAACCATTTTAAATGCCATATTCTTTAGTTCTTTGAAAGGTTTGAAGAACGCCTATCTATCTCAAATACATCTTGAAAACTTAACTAATTTAACTCTAAATTTTGACTATCATAGGTAGCTATCTATAATCTGTACTAAATTATACATTACATTTCTAAATGAGTTTTAGAAACACAATACCTGAACAAGAGGAGAAATATACACATCACAAAATTGACCTTAAATTTGTATCAATAAATGAAAATCCATTCCAAAGCAAAGTATTCATATCTATAACATAATTCCCTTTTTACCTTTAAAAAGATTGGTTGTGGTCATTAACCATTTATAACCAAGACCAGTTAAATGAAAACAAACATTTATAAACAATATTTGGGAATTTGGGCGTTGTTCTTTCCAAACTACTTCCTGCTGGTAGGGAGCACTGTCATGGGGATCCTAAGAAGATGAAGAAATCTTGGTGGTATTCTGCAAGGCTGCCTTGTCCCAACTATTATGAATGTTGTATCACCTGGGATGCTGTTTCAGGGGGTCTGGCTTGATCAAACCACATTAGTCTGGAAGGAATCCACAGTTTTTTGTTTTCTGTGGAAACAAAAATAGAAATCCTTTTCCCCAGTAACCTGTCCTTAGACTTAAATTTTAAAGTCAAAGCATTTTTAAAATATATAAATTGAATTAATTTAGCAGTATTTATTTTAACAGTTGTTGCTATTTCCTCAGCAGTCAAATGATTTAAAGATAACAGAACAGCATATAATATCTAAAGATTCTCTGTGCTTTCCATCTTTATGTGGCTTTTTTATTACTCTGTTTCTTCTACTTCTATTTTTTCATATTTTGCGACAGGGTTTCTCTGTGTAACTTTTATCTGTCCTGGAATTCACTCTGTATACCAGGTTTGCTTTGAAATCACAGAGATCTGCTTGCCTCTGTCTCCCAAGTGCTGGGATTAAAGGCGTGTGCCACCACACCCAGTCACACTCTTTCTTTTTAAAACCATTTTATTCTTTTTCTCTCCCAAGCCTACATATATTTTAGAACACACTATAAACCTGGAGCGCTTTTCCTTGATGTGAATCTGTCTTTACTGTAAATTTTTATCTTTTTCTGTCCACCAGTCTTTTATCTGGTAAACAGCAACATTCCTAAAATGAAAGCCACAGTTGTATCAGCCACGGTCTATCCAAGATGGTGGCAGGTCTGGCGCCAGAACTGAGAGCTGAGCTCACTGCCTTGGTCTACACTGCCATTCAGCAGCATGCTGCTAGCTTGAAGATATGGTCACTGCTATTGCCAGCTCTTGTACACACCAATAAATTGTTATCAGTGTTCTTTAAAAGCCTTGTAATTTTTTTGCCACTTATGCAGAGTCAGGAAACCTCCCTTAAAGGAGCCAAGTAAATCTCTGTTTGTCTTTAACAAAACAGAACCCAACCCAGAAAAATGCTGCTACCAAGAAGCCTTGCTTGTCTCTGTTATTTAGTTTCTAAAATCCTTTTCAATCTTTTCTTAAGTTTTAAGTAGAAGTTCTTATTAGCCATGTTGCAGTACCATATTGTTAGGAATATGTTTTTCCTGCCAGCCTGGTTCCCCAGCCATGCCAGCCCCAATTAACACATACAGACTCTGTATTTGATATAATGCTGTTGGCCAGTTACTAGTTTCTTATCGGCTAACTCTATCTTAATTATTAACCCATTTCTAGTAATCTAAGTATTTCCACGTGGTCTCATCTCACTGGAGAGAGGGCCTGGACCTCTGTTCTCTCCAGTCTCTACATGCTGACCCCTCCTTACTACTTCCTCTTTCCTCCTTGTCTCCTAGTCCCTCCTATCTTCCTTTCCTATTTGCCAACAGTGCTTTATTCATTAACTAGTAAGAGAAACATATTCACAGAATGACATCTCCCATCAGACACCTGAGACAATCCATTTAAAAAGAAGAAGACATGCTTTCAAAAAGTTCAGCCCATGGTTGCTTGAACACATTGCTTTGGGAACTGTGGTGAGGCACCATTGCATTGGTGGGAAGTGTATTATCAAGTAAGCCACTCAGATCATCAGAAACAAAGAGCCCAGCACCTTCCAATCTCCCTTGTGTCTGTGGCCACAATGACCTAAAACTGTCTAATAAGCTCCACATTCTAGTGGACATGTGAGCCCCAAGCTTTACCAGTATGATAAAACTTGATTATTTGAAAAATGAAACAATGAAGGATGTTGGGTATGAGATGACATCAGCATAGCTAAAGTAGAAAATACATGTATTTACTACTTCATTACAGGAAAAAATATCAAAGACAAGGGAAGGTGCAGAAATGGCTATAAACGGCAAATGGCCTCAATGTTTATAGCTGACAAGAAGGGAGAAAAATTAGCCTTTTCTTCATTAGAAAGAAACATGTTAGGCATAATTATTGAGCTCTCTAACACTCCAGTGACTATAGAGAGGGAGAGGCAGGAAGTGGCTCAAAAGCAAAGACGGAATGAGCAGAAAAAAACAAAGGATTGCATTAGAGGGATTCAGGAGCAACAAATTTAGAGAGAGCAATTACGGGAGCTTGGAGCAAAGCTAGAGATATCAGATGGGCAATATCCAAGCCCTGGGGGTATTTTCACAATGAGTTAGATGAGGGCTTTTTGTGTAGGGAGTAGGGGGAAGGGAGAGTAAGGGTGAACTATAAAGCACAGAAGGATCCATGCATTGCATTCTGCAAGACAAGGGGGCTGCTTTCCTTCCTGAATCAGGAAATGTTCTCTCTCATTAAGTTAGCACACTGATCTGGCAGAGCCTCGTCCTGGAACCCTGAAAACATCAGCTTCCATCTAAACTTTGTAGTTCTTGTATGCTTGAATTAGTCAGCCTGATGGCACATTCACCATATTATAAATATGCATATGGACGGGTATCTGTCACCATCTGATCCTTACTTCCCTCCTGGAGAAAATATAAGCCAGATAAGCTATGCACTGGGCCAAGTTTCAGGTTTGGAGTCCAGGCTTGTCCCTGATAACTGTCACAAATACTGACTGCTTACCTTAACTGCTCAGTGCCACTGAGTCTGTGACCTTTCTCTTCCACCTGACTAAGTCTCAACTTCTGAGAGAGGGCTACAAAAAAACAAATCCCTGCCATAATATGCACCATTTTTGTTACAAGATATTTTGACACTAAAATATCTCAGAGTTTGTGGGAAACTAACACTTGTTCTACTATGTGAAGTTGTGTCCCTCCTGACCAGAGAAGTATGTAGTGACCATATCATGTGTTATGGTTCAAAGCTGAAGTTTCTGCTCCTAGATCATGTTTTGAACATTGATTGCTCAGCTGAGGTACTGTTTGGAAACAGTGACATCTTGAGGAAGTGACATCTATCTTGTCTAGCTTGTCTAGCTTGTGGAATTACATCTCTGGGTGCAGACACTTGAGGATGACTACAGCCTCTAATTCTTCCTGCTTTCTCTGTTCCCCCATCTTCCATAACATGAGCAGGCCCACTACACTTCTACCATCATGAACTGAGCTGTATGACCATGTTTTTCCTATCATAACAAACTGGAAGCCTCCAAAACTATGAGCTAAAACACATCCTCTATAAATTGTTTCTATCAGGTATTTCTGTCCCTGTGTCACAAAAATGACTAGTGCCACAAGTGTGCACAAGTCACCTTAGCCCATCTCCACAGGGAAAACCCATCTTCCAATCAAGCCTCTTGCATGCACAATATGTTATTTCATTAATGTTACTCTTCGAAACATCTGTGTCCCAGCTTCTTAAACCTATGGCTATGTTCAAACAGTGCCACCCCAAAGTCACCCCTATAGCTATTTGGTCTTTAGATTTGGGCATTATCAACACTCTAGAAAAGGATAAGGACTGGGGGAAGGACAGATCTCAAAATCAGTGGGTATTTTCAATGCGGGACTTCTACCATTTAAACACCATCTTCAAATTCTTGCCTTCTTTTGCATCAAGGATACAAAAGCTTCTTCCTATTGTTCCACACCTCTTTGCCTTGGTTTGTTCTATAGATTTGTTTTGCTCTATTGCTGCTTAACTTGCTTTTCAAAGGCTCTATCGTCTCATTGTTCTTTGATTTTTCTGTTTTTGTTTTTGCATATATCTCCATGGCTTTTTTATTATTAATAATAATTTAAAATTTTACATGTTGATCCCAGTTTCCTCTCCCTCCCTCTCTCCCTCCCTCTCTCTTACCCTCTTTCTCCTGTGACATGCACCCTGGCCACCCTCCCCTCCCATCCCCCCACCCCCATCCCATTTGTAGGGCTATGCCATCCAGGTTGGGTCATGTAAATCTGTCAAGTCATTTGAAGTAGGGACTAGGACTTCTATCCTAGGTTAAGGGGAAGGACTGAGGAGTCTGGGACAGTAGAAACAGGATCTCCATGGCTTCTTTATCTGTTCTCTCCATATTGTTTATCACCCTATTTTACACCAGCCAGATTCTGCATCCCCATCATGAACTTTGCTGATGTTTTACAACTTCTCTGTAACTCTACAATGTATTATCTAAGTCCCCCAACTTACAGTTTTATCCCACACAACATTCTCATTTGGCAGCATTTTAGTTACCCTAAAAATACTCCCCCTTTGCTGAAATACACTGCCCTCCGTTCCAGTTTTATCTTGACAACAGTTTTCCTAACTCACAGTTCAACTGAAATATCACTTTTAACCTTTTGATCCAATTCTCTGTACACACCATCCAGAGTTAGGCACACTTTGGACACTTCTGACATTCTCTGTAGAAGTTTTCATTGTAGCTTTAAGTGTGGGTTCTGATACTTTGCAAAACTCTCTTCTCCCATTGGTTTCTGTGTTCCATGAGGTTTAGACTGATAGCTTCTTCTCCACCCTTATCATATAATTGGTATATAATGGATAATAAATGTTTATTGAACCAAGCAGTGTTTAAACTGTTGCCCATGGCAATGACTACTGGTAGTAGAAAAATCCAGGTGCCAATGTCAATTTTTGTTAATACCATTAAATTCAGACATTACAACCTAATCCGCAGGATGCAGGTACTTGCAGATGTGGCCTGTGGGAAGGTGTGTCAGTCATGAGAATTCTGTGAATGGGATTAGTGACATTATAAAAGAAGCCTGAAAAACACATTTTGTCCTCTCCACCACAAAACAACACAGCAAGCAGAGAACATAGATTCCATTGAATTCTGAGAATCAAGATGGCATATCTCACAAGATTCTTAGCTTGTTGTCACATTGCTCTTAGATTTCCCTGTTTCTAGACCTATGGGAAGTAGGTTTTCTTTGTATGGAAGTGACAAGATCTTTAGTGTTTTGGTATAGGTGCTAGGATATGATAAGACACCAGGTGGTATCTTCAATGGTGAAAAGATATGAGGAAAGGAAGGTTTGGACAAATTTTTTTCCAAGCAATTTAAGAAAAGTTCTATGAATTTAAGCCACAAGGGAAAAACTTTTTAGTTCACACTCATCCTTTCCCTAGAAAGTAAAAAAAAAAATTAAGTTTTTGATCAAGTACTTAGTTACGAACCCCAGAAGGTATGTTAGAGGTGTCTAGATATGAATTTTCTTAGGGATGTTTAATAGTAGCAACACATGTGGTATATGTAGCATTTTTTCCCTCAGTGTTTCCATCTTTATCTTGGCATATAGTTTGGAAAATCTAGCCAGGAGATATGAGAATATACTGAGATTTCATTTAGCAGATGAAGAAACTAAAGATTCAAGATGTTAGGCAGTTTTCTCTGAATTATACGATGTGTCAACGGCTGATTGGTATCGCCTCCTGAATGTACGCTTTGTATTCTAGCATCCCAAATTTGTCTTCTTCCTAAAGGGCTCTCCTTTCTCATGCCATTTCCTTCATACATTGGTGTGTATGCTAATTAAATATTCAGGGCTTCATTGGGAGTTTTGATAAAATAGAAAGAATAATTTTTACTTAGGAAGCTGATCTTCAACTTTTCTTAGACCTATGCAAATAACCAAATGCACCTACAGTTAGACTTATGCAAATAAGCAAATGCACTTGTGTAGTTAGACCTATGCAAAAATATACAAATGCACGTGCAGTTACACCTATGCAAATATACAAATGCACCTGAATTTAGACCTATGCAAATAACCAAATGCACCTGCAGTTAGACCTATGCAAATAAATATACAAATGCACCTGAAGTTAGACCTATGCAAATATACAGATGCACCTGCAGTTAGATCTATGCAAATAAATATACAAATGCACCTGCAGTTAGACCTATGCAAATAAATATACAAATGCACCTGCAGTTAGACCTATGCAAATATATAAATGCACCTGCAGTTAGACCTATGCATATATACAAATGCACCTGTAGTTAGACCTATGCAAATAAATATACAAATGCACCTGCAGTTAGACCTACACATTTATCTGACTTTACTTGCAGCTAGACCTATAGGTATCAAAACATACTTATAGAAAATCTTAATAAAAATAACAACTGGATTTGGGCCACACAGGTTCATCACTGCACTCCATTGCCTGGACAGATGACCTTGAACCAGTCACCTTACTTTTATGAACTTTCACAAAATGGAAATATCAGTTCATAATTTACTTCCCAAGGTCTTGTGAAAGGAAACATCTGAAATTATTTTGTCGAGTATAAATGTCAAATGGTTATATAGAAAAATCTCAATACTGAGAGGTTGCTCCAAAGATGATGGTGTTTTGGGCATTTTATGGTGTCATTATAATGGTCATAGTAATTCTGTGAGGTGAAGGCCTTGTTATTCATACTTTAAGGGTGAGCAGTTCAAGGAATAAATCACGAAAGTAACAAAAGAAGCTGCAATGCCTAAGCTGACCTCCAAGCCATGAATTGATGCTGAATCCTAGGGTCGCATGCTGAGTACCTTAAGGTGTGTTTTTCTATTCTTACTTGAATAGGAACTCCTCTCCCAAAGGATCATATAGTGAAGCTCTGGTCCCCAGATGGTGACACTATTTGGGGGAGATTACAGAAACTTTAGGAGATGGGATCCAACTGGAAGGTTCCAAGCAGCATGACTTGAATGTTATATGTGGTTCCCCTTTTCCTCATCCTCACCCGTCCCTCTTGACATGAATATCCATGCTTGTCATGTGCTCTTGCCACCATGGTGTTCTGCCTATGTGCACTAATTCACACAGCCATCAGCTGAACCCTGTGAGGCCAAAAACCAAAGCAATTAATTCTCTCTAAATTGTTTCCAGTGACTTTGATGTCTGTACACAAAAGTAACCAATATAGTAATTCTATATGCATTACATAAACCCTCTAAGTTTGTCCACAGGTGCTTAAAGAAAACGACTGTTTGCTACTTGCTCTTCTATTTCCTCCAAGCGCAGTAGCTGGAGTGTGCCACCTTTTCTCTAGTGGCACCCATTTTATTGGAAGCAAAAATACACCATCTTAGCCAGAGCATAGAAGAATATATTAGCTTTGCTTTTTTTGGTGACAAATACCTATGATAAAAAGGAAAGGTTTAGAGGACTAGAGAGATAACTCAGTGGTTATGAATACTTGCTGCTTCTCAGAAGACTCAAGTTCAAGTCCCAGCATACACGTTATGGCACACAACCATCTGAAACTCCAGTTCCATTTGGTGTGACACCCTCTCCTATCCTCCATGGAATCCAGGCATTCATGAGATGCACATATATGCAATCAAGCAAAACATTCTTATGCCTAAAATAAATTATAAGAAAGTTTTATGTTGGCTCATACTTTCAGAAGTTTCATCCCAATGTTAGCTGGCTCTTCGGCTTTTGGAGCTGTGCCCCAGAGTCCACTTACCTCCTAGTAGCTGGGAACCAAAGAGAAAGAAAGAATCCCACAACCACTGCAAATACATATCCCTGTGCCATGTACTGTGGATAATAGAATATACAAAACAAGGATTGTGGCTATATGGATAATACTGTGTGCATATGTGTGAGACAAGAAACTGTTGATGTGTTTGCAGCATAACTACCTCCTTCTGACATTTCTCATCAGTGCTTGTGACTAAAGCCTATACTACAAAGGTCTTCAAATGACACTGGAAATACACAGCACAGCAAAGCCCCTACACAATCTCACCCCTTGCTGCTTACCCTACCGGTCACCATATTCCTTACTTCAAGCCACACTGGCCTCCTTGCCATTTCTGCAAATACCAGACAATGCTGTCTCCCTTCTGCTCCACATATAGTAACAGGTTCTTACCTCACACATATGCATACAAGCATAAAGGACTACCTACGTAAGCCAAAATCCCTGCTTTGTGTAGTCTACTATCCACCAGTATCTAAAACAGTGCCTAACACGAAAGCAACAGCCTCAAGACTGACCAGTTCTTGCAATAAATTATTCTGTGCCCTTGCACAGTTTAAAACAAGAGAAAAAAGAAGCCTATTAGAGATTCCTTAGAAATAGCTGCTGATGAAAGAAGGGAAGGAGAGGGGAGGGAAGGGAAGGGGAGGGGAGAAGAGGGGAGGGAAGGGAAGACCTCAAAAGGGAAAGAAAAAGGGGACAGTGCCTCAGAAACAACACCCAAGGTGGTCCTTTGTCCTCCATAAGCATATACAAACAGAAGACTAAAACTAGAATTACCCAGCTTGTGCCCAGCCTGGGCACAAGGGAATTTTACACAGACATAAAGAAAAATGAAATTATGAATGTTTCAGTAAGACAAACGAATCTAGAAATTATTATATCATTGAAATATTCTAGATTCAGTAAAACTAATACAGCATGTTCTCTCTCAAATGGAGTTTCTAGCCAATGATGCTTATGGGTATGTATATATAAGAGTATGAGTAGGGATACAGGTCATGAAACCAAGAGGGGCCTAGTGTAGAAGAAATCTGTTTTAAAAGGTCGAGGAGGACCACAGAATATACAAGGTAGAATGTATACAAGTAGAAAGGGGACTACTTGGAGTGAAAGGACTCAAGCTACACTGGGGTGAGGAGACAGAACAGAGAAAGAGAGGGGCTCAACCCCAACAAACTACATATAAAAACTCTGTAATGAAACTGCCACCTTTTCTGCTAATTAAAAAACAAACAAAAAATATATGATTGAACTGGTGCGTCACTGTCAACATGCAAGTAGTTTTCTTCCACAGAGAAAGTACCTTTGCTTCCTCCCAGCTGATAGCTTTGTAACCAACAGCAAATAAAGGACTAAAACGAACAGGATTCAAAGCCAAGTGTGGAGCAGGAATCGGATTTGAGGCATGGGTAAAACATGAGTATCTTATTTGTGATCGATTTCATAGGGGAGTTTTGTTTAGTTGTGTGTTGTAAGGCACTCATATTACCAAACTACGTTGTTCATTGTGTTAAACCAGAGAGGGGCCTCTATAACTGGCCTAGCATTGCTCCATTCCCCTTTATCCAAAAAAAAAAAAAAAAAACATTTATCTGTATTTCTATTTCAATATTTTGTGTAGAAATCAAGCAGAAAATCAGTAGCGAATGCTAACTCAGACAAAAGGGGAAATCTCTCAAGGTGTGTATATTGGGAATTAGAGAAGTCAGTAGGAAGAAGGTGAAGATGCCAAATTTTGCACTAACTCTAGTTAAAAATTTACCAGTACCCACTATATTTGACAGCCCCAAAGTGTAATATGGGGCACATCTACCATTTCATGGAAGAATTGTTCACAAATAGGGAACTAGACCATAAATCTTCACTGTTTTACTGGCTAGGCCAGTGTGGCAAAAAAAAAAAAAAAAAAAAAAAATCATCCTTTTTATGAGGCATTAGGAGCCAGGGTAAATGTGTGAGCTTTGGAATTAGACAAAATGATTTTAAATTATGGATCCATTGTGTATCAGCTGTGTATTTCAATTTATCATTTAGCTTTCTGAACCTATTCCTGCTCATCTCAAATTGCATTCCAAAGACATAGCCGTTAGGATGTTTCTGGTAACACAATTAAATTACAAGATGAAGTGTCCAGACGTTTTCAGGATATGGAAGCACTCCTTGCTTTATCACAGTCTTCTCTACTAGAAGAGAAAAATGCATTCAGCTAATGCTTGGTGGAAAACACTATTGTAAAAATATCATTATTTTAATTGTTTTGCATTAAAGATTTCAAATGTCTTCCACAAATATATAGGGATTTGGTGGTCTGGACACCTAATAAAAGGGCCACACACCACACAGCATTGTTAGACATGAAGGAAGATCCCTGCATTTACCCTCTACTGCTGAGAAGGCATTTAAAAATGAGTGGGGATAGTGCACATCCTTACAGCATCTATCCCTGAAATTTGGTAAGAAAAGGACTGCTCAAATCTTAGCTTGTAGGAGGAGATAGAAGATAAAATGCAAGAAAACCTTTGCTATAAAGGGAAGCGGAAAACACGATTCGCCCCTAGGGAACATCAGTTCTCCTTTGTCTGACTCTTTTTTTGCTCACACACACACAAAAAAATATACTGAGAAATTTCAAAGTCACTGGGTTAAAAGCAAACTTTAAAACAGCCAGGGAGCCTACAAAGCAATCCCTATTCTGCCCTGAGTTACGTAGGGAGCAGCTTGGATCTTCACATAGCTAATTCAGTGTCAGAGGCAAGCCAGTCCCAGGATTGTCATGAATCTTATATGAAGGCTAAGTGTGGCTTCTGTCAGCTACCATTTGAGGGGTAGGGATTGAAACCCCAGATTTATCCCTTTGTCCTTTTCAGGTCTTGTTGGGGTGGGAACCCTCTAATGAGCCACTTTGATAGCCCAGTTTGATATTTCTGATCTCCAGAAATGAAGCCTATACTAAGACCTAGTCCAAAATAGAAACTATGTTCCAATTCTCAAAGGGGGGGAAAATGAATGCAATTATCCAAGGAAGGAGAAAACACCAATCACATGCTGGAAGCTGTCTGAGGTAGACACTTTCTTTTTCTTTTTTAGGAAGGGGGGATTATTTTCTCACAGTTTAAAGTCGTAGTCCATCACTGTGGGAAGGTCACAGTGGCAGGAGCTTGAGTCAGCTGGTCAAATCAAACCATGGAAGGAAACAGAAGTTCTAGTGATATGCTTTAACTTTTTGTAGGGATCAGTTCATTTAAAATATGTCAGAGACACCAATGTGAATTTTTAAGCTCTAATCCTGAAGAAATCCACTTAAAATTCTTTACTTTGGATAGTTATTTCCCCATACAGTGTCTCTATTGGAATGCAAGAGCTTGGTTTGTGATGGGGGAAAAAATAAACTTCCTGTACAAGCTCCCAAAGGCTTAATGACATCAAGAAGTGGCATGAGACTCAAGCTGGATGAATACTAATGCACTCTGAAAGGTTTTGGAGTTGCTTAGAGGATTCCCCAGACCAAGTCCTTCTATGCAGTTGCTGTCTTCATGAAGGACATGATTAGACACTGTGTGGAAAGCAAATGAGAACTGAATAATTATTGTATTATATTGTATAGTGTCTTGCAGCTCATTCAATCATTTTTCACAGTCTATTTTCAAAAAGAAACATGGAATGCTTCACGAATTTTCATGGCATTTTTGTCAGGGGCCATGATAATCTCTGTATTGTTCCAATGTTAGTATATGTGCTGCAGAAGTGAGTACACAGACTACTTTTTACACCTACTGTTACAATGACCCTGTGGAAAAAAAAAATGTCATTTAACAGATTTAAAAAAAAAAAGTAGAGGATAAGAGAATTGAAGAAGACTAACAAGAAACATTATCAAAGGGAGATAAGATAGAGCCAGAAGCCAATTCCTTGACTCTGTACTATGTGGTCTATGCCAGTGAGCAGTGTGTGCACTCAGGCCCAGAGTCTAAGCTAAATGATACATTACTGAAGTTATTTTTTGACCTATCCTCTTGAATCTTTTATCTAAGTGTTTCCCTTTCTTGCAATATACCATGAAAGTGACTTACTATTCATATTTGTGATATCATTCAGGGTCAAAAGCAAAACTATTTCTTGGAAAAGATTTTGATAGGATTGTTTTCAAATCATCATGCTAACATCTATGGATTGGCATTTGTTTTTAGTTTTGTGGGGCTTCTATATTTTAAATAACAACCATTTTATTCAATATTTTTAAAGTTGTCTTTGGTAAATGTTTGTACAGACAGTGCTAAGTTTCTAATTTTTGAAAGTTATCTTTGTCCTGGATTTTAAAAGCATGAGTTTATGTTACGAGTACGTTTTTCCCGCCACCACCGGTTTGGTCCCACCGCCACGCCAGCCCCCAATAACATGCAGAGACTCTGTATTTGATACAATTTTGTTGGCCAGTTACTATCTTTGTTTATCGGCTAGCTCTGTCTTAAACATTAACCCATTTTTTCTATTGTAAGTATTTCCACGTGGTTCATCTTACTGGCCAGAGCGGTGCTGGCGTTCTACCTCTCGGGGCTCTCAATGTTAACTCCTCCTATTTCCTCTTTCCTCCTCCTAGACGCCTAGCTCCACTTATCTTGCTTTCCTATTGGCCAACAGGGCTTTATTTATTAACCAATATGAGAAACATATTTACAGAATAACATCTCCCATCAAGTTTATTCCCTACAAGTAACTGTGCTCTGTGTTCAAAACTACACTTAGGGTTTTCACTTGGTTCTAGAAACATTGATAAAAATACTGTCAATCTGTCTCATTGGAAAAGTAGTCTAGTGCTTTCAACACCCAAAATATTTTCTCAAATGTCATTCTTTTTAGAATTTAAAACTTTATATAAAATTTGTGAAAAGTTAAGCTTGGTAGAAAAATAAAGATAGTTATTATCTAATAGGAAACCAAATAGTCCATGAAAAAATAATAAAATTAATTCTACAGGTCCAGACTGTGTTTTGTTCTTCTAAAATGTTGTTTAAATAGGCAGTAGGAAATTTGAATACATATAATTTTCAGTTTATACTGTTTGGTCTGTACAAATGGCTAGAAAGGGAACTTTATCTGTTTCTTACCACTTACACTCAAGATCCATATAGGTGATCTGCTCACCTATCACCTATCATTCTTTTCTCTTTCTGCCTCTCCTTTCTAGAGAGTAGATGAAGTCAGGGATGTCATATCAGAGCTCTGGGACTGATACCAGAAGGAACATCCTATGAGGAATAGGGAAGAAAAAGGATAATGAATAAAGACATGTTTAAAAACAAAATGTTTATGGTGATACTCAGAATTAGAATATGGAATAATTATTCTCAAGGCCAACACTCAAGATCTTTCTAATAAATACTATGTTGGCTGCCTTTACAGTTGATGGACTTTCCAGATTTGCACTCCCTAGTTAAGTGCCTATTATGAGTCAAGCAGTATGCCAGGTGATAAATATATATAAAGAGAGAGATGGTTCATTGTTTTTCTTTGAGAATCTCATAGCCCATAATGTGATATAGTAAGGTAAGTGTTGTAATACAGATTTGGTTGAGAAAGGGGGCTCTTAATCCAGCATCAGGGAAAAGTTAAGTTTATAAGTGGATTGCTAGTACCATATAAATGAAGACCCCAGCTCTATCACGTTCCCAGCCTTACTAGGCAGCATTGTACTTGTTCCAACATAAATTCTCAATGGCATTGTAATAGCATTGGGTTTTTCAGAATGAGTGGAGTCATATGGATGATGAAATCAGAAAATGGCTTTAGGGGCATGCCCAAGAGCAGAAGCTGATATATCAGTATGGGGCAGGTCCAGGAATTGCAAAGCAAGTTGTAGCTATATATGGCTGAAGTACTGTATATCAGAAGAAAAAAAGCATGAACTGTGATGCCAGAAAGTCATGGGAGTGCACCTTGAATATTTTGTAGGCCAACAATGAGAACTATAAACATTTTAGAGAAATATTAAACTTCTGTCATAGATTAAACAGTGCAGCACTTTCACAATAGCATGTCTAGGTACTACTATTAGAGAACAAAGAGGGACTGTCTAATCACACTACCCAAAGTCCTCAGCAAAAAATATGGTTTTTAAGTTTTGGATGAGTGAGTAAAGCAAACTCATACTTTAAGGGGAGAAAACTATAGGTCTAGAGGTAAGGCTTCACTTCACAGAGCATCTCAATGCTTTAGAAGAAAAATGTGCCCAAAGCTACAGGTAACAAAACTAGAGAAGTGCTAATAACCAAGACTAAGAAGGTCCCACATGTTTATGCTTTGAAGTTAGACTGAAAGGAATGAGGAAGTACAGAAAGCCGTGGCACAGAAGAATAATCTGCAAGTATTTGCAGTTTGGAAATGTCTGCATATGATGTGGTTCATTAAGCCAATGTAAATGGTGATCAGAGGATCCATAAGTTCCAGCCTCAAAGACTATTTTGGACATTTTGTCATTATGCTGATGGGAAGTCATTGTGGGCATTTAGAAAGCAGGAGTCTAGGAATACTAGAAATCTTACAACAGTGGCCCAGTTTGAGAAAAGTTGTTCCTGCATGCACCTACACCACTTCTTGTGTCCTTGGACATCTGGATATATGGGGAAACTTTATGCACATTGAAATAAAACAACAGTTTAGATATTAAGACAAAGTTTTATTTTTACGGTGGGCTGGATGATTCCTAGGAGCAGGTATCACATATAATGACCTAAAATTGTATTGTTTCACTTGGAACTTGGTTGAGAGTTGTTTATGACTTTAGGTAGGAAAACACATGCTGTATTCACAGTCATTCCACAGAAGTAAACACCCACACTTGCTTAGGTAGCTCCAAACACAGGACCAGCCAATGGTGACTGACTTATTTTCTATAGAAAGAGGTTATGAATATGAAAGATTCAGAGGACATACGAGATAATATGGTACATGGTTTGAGAGGAAAACTATATTTGAACCAATATTGGTTGGTCAACTAGTGTCATGTGACAAAATTAAAATTACTGGGAAGTTAAATTCCAAAGGTGGATTCTCAAATCCCAATTTCTGAGAATCTAGGTCAATTGGTTTGGGCAAGGTCAAGAAACTTCAACTTTTAGCAACTTCTCACAGGCACTGACTTATAGACATATAAACCTTAGAATATTTTAGAGCAGGGGTTCTCAACCTGTGGGTCAAGACCATTTGGAAACCACTTATTTCCAATGATCTTAGGAATTCCCAACCATAAATTTATTTTTGTTGCCACTTCTTAACTGTAATTTTGCTACTGAGCAGTGTCTCAGTTCCTAAGACTGTTGGAAATATGTGCTTTCTGATGGTTGTGGCCCACAGGTTGAGAACCATCATTGTAGAAAATCACAATAGTGTCTAAGATCTTTTCACACCCTAGTAAACTGTCACCTGTGATGACCATGACTGTGGACACAGCAGCCTGATTGCCACTATTCCAACTCCAGGCTCTACCCTCCTGGCCTTGGCTCCAACATAATAACCAGATAAGTCATCATTTTTTAGATATCACACCTAACATGTTCAAACCAAAACACATGTCCCCAAATTGTTTGTTGTTATGTATACAAAGTACCAGCTCTGACCTTCACAGACATAAATAAGAGAGTAAATTGTCCAAAAAGATTCAAGATGTGCAACACACATAAGTAGCAAGTATATAAGAAATAAACTTTTTGCCAAACTGCACTGAAATTTACTCCATGACAGGAGCAGCCCATTTTCTCCATGGCTGTCATAGATTTCATGGATCCTGAGAAATCCAGCCATTTTTAGAATCCCATGAAATTTACCTTTTCACTCGAATCCACATGAAATCAAAATTTTTCCCTACGAGTCCCCATAAAATTGGCACATTTCCTCAGAAGACCCCATGAAATTATAAAGAATATTGCAGATTCTTTGCTCTTCATCCTTGTTGCACATCTTAAAGAGACAGGTCAAAGGTTGCAAAAATATTCCATATTCCAGATGATAGTCACCTAAAATCACTACAAATCCCAAAAAGATGGCTGCTGTTTAGTAGACCATTTTAAAGTGAAATTAACTTGACTCTACTTTGCATAGTCTAAAAATTAGAAAAAAATGAGTAATAATGCAGAAAACTTAACAAATTTTTCTTATTATTCCTCTTCTACCCAGTCTTTTAAAACTGGGAGGCACTGTATAAATTCTAAAATTATTAAAATGTTTGGAAAGCCACTTGAAGTTAGGATCTTGGAATAAAAGACCACTCCAGCTATTTTCACACCAGCCGACTGTGCAATAAATCAAAATAAAATTTCTCTTAAAGCAGAAGCCGTACTCTCATCCCCGAGTTCACAATGGAAAATGATGTCTCAGAAGCTCTACTTCATAGAGTATTATAAAAATCAGATATAATGACACAGTCAAAAATGTAGACTATAGTGCTTTCAAATGTAAACGGAGGAAAGTGGTGACCTTTACAGTTAGTGAAAAAATAATGTTATAACAAGTGGAAAATACAGATACTTCTGCTAAGTGCATTGTGTGTATTCCAGTTACTACAAAATTATTACTCAGCTTTATGCCCTCACAAAGAAAAATGAATATGGAAAAAAAGATTAAAAGGCATCATGGCAAAATAAGATAATTTGTAATTGATGGTCAGTTTTAAATTAGGACCATTATTAAAATAAATAAAGAAAAAAGAAACATGTGTATTTCATATTCCTAGAGAAAAAAAAATCACCTCCCTAGTTTTTACCTATATCTTGACTCCCTCAGGATTAAGTAAAACAAGTTCCCAGTTCAAGCCAGCAAGGCCACACTTAAAATGCCATTTCCTGAATGTAAGCCAGCACTGCACTCCAAGGAGGAATTCATGCCAGCAGATTTACCCTCCTGGATGGCAAATGACCTCCAGAAATTCTAGGCTGCCTCTGAGTTTGCATTAGCTCTTTCATTTTGAGTCATGTGAGTATTTACTCTTTTATTAGATTTGTCATTCACTATCATACATCCAGAGAGGTGCTGGGACTGCCCACAGAAAGCAGAACAATAAAGAGATTTACTCCAAGCTGCCAGCTAGAAATGTTAGCGGCATATATAACCACCCCCAAAAGACAGATGCGACGACAGAAAGGAAAGAGTAATTTAGCTTGTTCTGGTATTTGGAATGCTGATTGTGATCCAGATGGGAGATACTGTGCTGTCCTGGTAAAACACATCAATGTAGAAAGGAAAGTGCTTCTCCAAGCTATCCACTAGTGTTGATTGGGTTCCCCCTTGGGTTAATCAATCTACAACTGAATTATCACTCTCTGTATTGTGATAACCTTTCAGGCTATCCAACCACGCACAGCACATACAATATGGGGTTGAAAACCCCGCATAGCAGGGTTCTAATCCTAATGTCGCTGTTAAATATAATGTGACCTCTAGCACCTCATTTAACCTCGTTGCGTTCATTTTCCTTATCTGTAAAATGGGGACAGTAATCTCCTTTCTGGCCACTTTTCAGTTTTATAAAACTCACAGCATGATTTTTCCCTGGGGAAAAAAAATGCTTGCAGCTGTCTGCATTTGGAAGTTCAGTGAGAAGTAACTCCAGAGAGTATCTGACAAAGGCAGATCAAGGGCTCCAGAGTGATTTCTAGGATCATATTATTCTTCAGGCCCAATTTTGTGATGGTTTGTCTTCACTGTCATCTTTACTGGATTTAAAATCACCTAGGAGACTGGGAAGGCACAGTTCTGGGTATTAACCTGTGGGGGCTTTCCAGAGAAGACTTAATGAGAAAGGAAGACCTACCTTGGATGTGACCTTCACCCTCCATGGCCTGAGGACCAAAGGGCAAAGGGAGGAGGAAAGTGGGGGACTGAAATTCCCTTCCCTCTACTTCCTGCCCAACATGAAGTGAGCTACTCTGCCATGATGACAGAACTCTGAAACCATGCTCCAAAATAAGTTATGCTTCTTTCAAAGACTTTCTATTGGTACATTGTCACAGTGATGATAAAAATATTAAATACATATTCCTATTTTGAAATAGATATTTCATATTTGTGTTACATATCAGGGGAAGAAGTCCCCCTACTCCACATTTCTTCTCCCAGTCTCTCTCATACTTATTTCTATACTCAATGAAACTGCTTGTGGTGGTTTGAGTAAGATTGTATCTAATAGGCTCATATATTTGAACACTTGGCATTAGGATGTGTGGTCTTGTTTGAGTAGGTGTAGCATTGTTGGAGGAAGTGTATCACTACGCGTGGGTTTTAGGGTTTCAAATACTCAAGCCAGGTTGAGTGTCTCATACTTCCTGCTGCCTGCTGATCCAGATGTAAAAATCTTGATTACTTCTCTAACACCACATTTGCCTACATGCAGCCATGCTTCCTGTCATGATGAAAATGAACTAAACTTCTGAATCTATAAGCTGTCCTCAATGAAATGTTTTTCTTTATGAGTTGCCATGGTCATGGTGTCTCTTCACAGCAGTAGAAACCCTAAAAAAGAAATTGGTACCAGGGATTGGGGTATTGCTTTGAAAGACTGAGCCATGCTTTTGTTAGGAAGAATATGAAACACTTTGGGACTTAGGACTAGAAAAGCAATTAGATACTTTAAAGTTGGGCTTAATTAGTCATACTAGTAGGAACATGGAGGATGGTGCTAAGGGTGTGAGGGTCTGGCTCAAGAGGTTTCAGAGGAGAAGAATGTTACTATGTGGCCTAGAGATCGTTCTTATATTTTGGAGAAAAACATAGTTTTTCTGCCCTTGTCCAAAAATGTGCCTGGAACCAGCCTGAACTACAGTGAGGGACTTGGCATCAAAGGAAGGAAGGAAGGAAGGAAGGAAGGAAGGAAGGAAGGAAGGAAGGAAGGAAAGAAGGAAGGGATAAACTCACTTTATACTCACTTTATGTTCTTAACCTGATTTTTTAAAATAATTTTTCCAGCATGATCAGAAGCAAGCAACCCACCTCATAATCTATGCAGTCACTACATTCCCATCCAGGCCTTACATGGGAGTTTCTGCTTCTCTTAAGAGCCATCAGGATTAGATTTCCATTTGTGTTGTGTATGTCTAGTGCTCTATCTCCACCTCAAGGAAGCTCATTCTTGACTTTGAGGCCCTTCTATCTAAACAACCTCCATTCTTGTCTATGGGCATAACACCTTAAAGTATTAATCTCAAATAATGAACTTCATTCTTGAATTCTGAAGCATTTGTCTGTCTCCTTTTTGAATTGGCCATCTCTTTTCTTGTATTGTATTTAACAACACCACACTCATTCCTCGCATGTATCATTGGTCAAGCCTGGACTTGGATAGGTAGTTGTAATTTTAAAAATGGTTACACTATTTTTTTCTTAAGTAACTGAAAGTGATTTGGCAATCATGAAATTTACCTGAGAAATAGATGCTAAATATATGTTTCACAGTGTCTCTTTAAGAAACAATAGATCTATCTTTCCCATGGCCCTAGAGAGTTTAGACCATTGAAAACATTTGATGTCAGTGTTCTAAATATAGCAGAAGTGTAGACAAAGAAGCAGAACACATGGAAGGAACTAACACAATGTTTCTCTGTCCAAGAATTTTTGGAGATGTTTATAGTTACAGGTAAACTACCATGTATTTGAGCTGTTATTTTCACTTTTCTATAGTTAGGACAAAGTCATCATGTTGATTTTGACTCTACATACATCACTTTATAAATAGCAAAGGCTTGCAATGCATAATGTATTTAGCCCATTTTGTCTTTACATAAAAGGGTTCCACTTCGTGCAAAGGTGATTTCCTTCTCGCTGTCCGAGTCATCTTAAAGTATTTTGAAGATGAAGGGCTTTGTTCCCAACTTGTTAAAGAGATATCTGTGTGTCTACAAAAATTGTACCCTCCAGAGCTCAGCCATTCAGGAATCTTGTATTTCACAGAGAAGAAATGGAAGATAAGCACAACAACTAGAAAGCAAATACACCTTGTGAGGAAAGCCCGTGGCCGATGCAGATCTTTGGATGGAAATTGCTGTGGAGAACACAAATGCTTCTTTCAGCTCTGCTGGTCACCATGAGGTGTGAACTAACTAGCATACACCTCCCCTCTCAGCCACTTCTCTGCTACCTGCTGCAGAGGAGTTTTCTAGAAAGAAAGGTGCAGGCATCTGTGACACTCACAACCTATCAATTAGCAGAGAGTAATTGCAGGCATCTGTGACACTCACAACCTATCAAAGAGCAGAGAGTAAGTGTCTGCAGAATGCTCAGCTATAAACTGGACTTGTATACTGCACCTCTTTCTCTGCAAGGAAGGCTCAAGGAACATCATAGAAGATTTTCTGGGCCAGTACTCAGGGATAACTGAAGCAAAACAACACTGTCTGGACTTGAGACAATCTTTGTATTCATGAACTCCCACCACCTGTACAAGATTAAACCAATCAACATTTCAACATGGATGGGGACGGGCTATTTAAAGTTGTTTGCTGCCAGTGCAGAAATATCAGTTTTCTTTAGTGTGGCCCCTGGTATGTTGCATGCTCTGGTGAATGGCCCATACCCTTATGCATAAGGGTCACACTCATTAGAAACATTCTCTTCTTTTTTATTTTAAAAATAAAAGACATGTGGAGGGGATGAGGGATAAAATAGAATAATGGGAGATAAGCATGATGTAAATACATTGTATACATGTAAGAAGGTCTCAAAGACTAAATTAAAATAGTCTTTTTCAAAGGTCTTAGATGGGCTAGAGAGTTAGTTGAAAGCACTTTCAGCTCTTACAGAGGACCTGGGTTTGGATTCCAGATCCCACAAGGCAACTCACAACTGTAACTCCAGTCCCAGGACATCTAAGACCCTCTTCTGGGCTCTGCAGACACGAGGCAAATACTTCATATACATACATACATACATGCAAACAAAGCACACACACACACACACACACACACACACACACACACATATATAACATATAAATCTTCTAAAATAAATGGGAAATTCTCAGAGCATAACTACCAAGTGCTTGCTTCACTGTGTCTTCTGCTTGGTTTTTAATTTTCAGCCCTTCTGTCTACTATTGTACACATAAGACATGGATTTCAAGAGCCAATTCTCAATGCAAAAGCAGCTATTTTACCCAGGAAACCTTTAACACTCCGGTCTGACAACATTTTTTATTTTCTGATCACTAAGATATTCCCAAGCCTGGAAAACATGAACTGTTCTTGCCAAGATGTATATGGGCTTCAGAGCTATGGGCCACCAAACTCTGTTTCCCAGTAGTTTAAAAGCTGATCATTTTCACATTGCTCCAAATCTGGCATAGGCTGAATGTTCAACAGCAACTTCACTGGACTCTTACAGGTGGGATAAAGGCATTATCATAACATTTCAAAGCAAACTTTTTTCTAGCAATAAAACATGATCAGATTTTTATTCAGCCCTGCTTATACATAAGCACTTGCAATGGATAAAACTGTTAGAGCTGAATACTTGGTTATACAGAAGAGTAATATAATGTATGTTATCCATAAATGTAATTAAAATTTAATATAATTTAGACTATGTTACCCTGTATGTTGCTCTTCTTGCTGTGAAAATGCTTGATAACTCATAGGAAGAGAAGTTTCTTTCAGTTCACGACATTATTGGATATCTGTTCTGCTTGACTAAGAGTACATGATAGTCACAGCCACTGTGTCTGTGGTAGGAAAGACATGTCTGATGTGACACAAAATAACCACATGGGTTATTTACACATCGGTGCATGAGGAGATTTTAAGAAGGGGTTCCTGCCACCTAGTTCTTCCAGCTAGGGTCCATGTCCAGAGACTTCTGTTGGCTTGAACAATGTGTTCAAACATGTGAGACTGTAGGGCACATTTTACTTTCCAACTACAACACTGTGTGATTAAATCTATTTAAAGGTAATAACTTGGTTCAAATGCCTGTCAACAATAGAAGTAGAATGAATCCTGGATCTGTGTAACACAAACCCTCTGAAACATTACACTCAGTCAAACAAAAAGCTACAAACAAAAGACTAAAGTATATGCTTAAATTTGCCTGGATTTCCAGACAAGGCAAAGTTATAGATGCAGAAGACACATCTCTGCTTGCCAAAAGCTGATGACCAGAGAGGAAGGATGGGCAGAAATAGGTATGAGGGGGTTTGTCAAAATAAGGAAAATATTGTAACATTAGGTGGTGTTTTGTTATCAAAAAGTTGTAAATCGAATGAAATGCCATCAAACTACACATTTAAAATTGATTATTACATGCACACAAAGTTTTAAAAAATAATTCTAGGATTGTTCTGTTCTCCTGCTATTACTTCATATACCTTTTATTTGTTATCAGACAAACCCACTTTTCATTCTGTGATCTTTTCCTGAAGCTCATTCAAATATAGCATCTCTATACCTCCCTCCTTCTGTCTTCCTGACTTGCTCATTCACTCAGTCATTCAAGTATTGAATAAAACTGCACTGAGCAACTACTGAGCCTCAAACCCTAGACGAGGTGCTGACAATGGTGTCACTGTCTTCTTCTGTCAGCTCTGTCTTCATTCAGAGGTGCACTCACCCCTCTCCTGCTTCCGCTTCCCTGACACAGAGCAGAGATTATGTAAATTGCTTCAATTCTCTGTAGATTATATTTGTAGTGCCAGTCTTTTATACTTTAATGACTTCATTCTTAAAACACTCAACAAAGTCAAAATAAAAAATCAATTGAAGTATTTATTTGTTAATTCATATATATATTCATATATACTCATATATGTAAATCATATATATATATATATATATATATATATATATATATATATATATATATATTATGGTTTGGAACAAATGACATTGACACCTCCGTGACAGCTCACAGTCCCTGTCTAGTGCTGGATTTCAATAAGTATTTTGAAGGAAACTCTTCCAAATTTACTTCAGAAATGTCTAATAATCGCTGCCTGGTCCATTTGAATTGAGATCTATTTTCCAAAGTAAATATTTTCCAGGTTGTGTATCCACTCTTCCTACAACATTTTCTTCTTGTAATTCTTATATATGGGAATCACACTAAATGCTTGTGTGAAAATGAACAAGGCATAGAATTTGACCTCAAGTGCTTGTAGTGAGAAATGAGCAATATGAAAATAGAAGGCACAACTATGAAAACACATGTGATCAATGGGTGTTAGTGTTATATAAATATAGCTGCATGCACTTATGTGTTTCTGAGTTGATTTTCAAAGATATAAAGATATGAGTATATAATGGGTGATAGGGTACTGCTTTAGAGTCATCTGTAAAAAGATACTCTCCATTGAGAAAATGCCTCCATAAATTAGCCTGTAGGTAAGCCCATAGGGGCATTTTCTTGATTAATGATTAATGTAGGAGGGTCCAGACCATAATAGGCAATATCATCTATTGGCAGGTGGTTCCAGACATAGAAGAAAATGAGACAAGTAAGCCATGAGGAGCAAGTCAGTAAGCAGGGTTTCTCCATAGTTTGTGCTTCACTTTCTATGTCCGGGTTCCTGCCTTGATTTCCCTCAATGATGGGCTACTACACCCTAGAAGTGTAGGAAGAAATAAACTCTATCCTCCTCAAGTTGCTTTTGCTCATAGTATTTTAACATAGTAATAAAAACCATGTATCCAAGGTGAGGAAACACAATGCATAAACATTATTGTAATGTGTGGTATGACTGAGGGAGTCACAGGAGAAAAATGAAAAAACTCATAGACCACTCAGGAAAATATACTTTCTGCCAATGTTGACTGTGAAAATTTTAAGTAAACAAGTAACAGAAAGACCGGGCTGACAGAATACAAGGAAAAGGTGATGACTAGAGGGGAAAGAGAACCCAGGGTTTCCTCTCCATTCCCCTCTCTTTCCCCAGAACTGACAATACAGCTAGTAAGAGGTCATCCTGGCACCTGTTGCCCTAAGAAAAGCACCACCACCCTGATGTTTGGTAAATGATGTCCAGAAAGCCCTAATAAAAAGATTGTTATGTGGCTGTCAGAGTCTAAATTGCTTATTTAAATACATGTCTTCTAAGCATATTTTGTTCGTCATTTTTCATTTATGCTAAACAAAGCTATCTGTATTCAGTCTCCTGTGCTTCTAAAATTATTTTAGATTTATTTGTTTTATGTGTGTATGTGTTGCCTACATACATGCTTGTGTGTCTACATGTGTGTTTGCGAACCTCATATGTGCCTGGTGCCCACAGATATCAGAAGAAGGTATTGGATTTCTTGGAATTTGAGTTATAGGCAGCTGTCAGCCATCATTCAGGTGCTGGGAACTGAATCTGATCAACCAAGCCATCTCTTCAGCCCTTCCTTCTATGTATTCATGAGCTGGAGAAACTGGAGACCAAATGGTGGTACTACTTACATAAATACAAACACCGTGATTATGTAAGTGACACTGGGGAGAATAATTTTAATGTGTGCCTTTTAATGCTTTTCCATTTGCTGGATTGTAGTGAGATATCCACTCCCCACACTTGTAGCACTGACCAAGCCTGTTTGGGTGTGGTCACAG
Organism: Cricetiscus sungorus; assembly: GCA_030556225.1. Classification (NCBI taxonomy): domain Eukaryota; kingdom Metazoa; phylum Chordata; class Mammalia; order Rodentia; family Cricetidae; genus Cricetiscus; species Cricetiscus sungorus. The sequence goes on along the minus strand of JANBXA010000141.1, from coordinate 36,057,812 downwards.
GTTTGGAGGGATGGATATCTCACTACACTGGATCTGTGTTCTTTTTTCATACAGAAGTGAACATTAATAAAATTTAAAGTTTTATCTTTTTACAAAAACAATCTTCTTGAAATGGGATGTGTGCCTTAAAATCCCAAACACAAATTGAGAATTTGGCTTCCTTTCTATTGAGCCCATCCTTTTTGAAGAATGAGCAAGAAATCCATATACAAATGAACATGTAATACAATTAACAACTCAGAGCAGCCATCTTCAGGGTTGTGATTTTCCTTGCAGGCAAATGCGAAGCTTTCTCTAGTCTGGTTTCTGAACTTTACTGTTCATTCATAAATTGAAGATTATGTTAAATTTAGAAATAATATATCATCCTCGTGGATGTTTTTGGAGTTCCTCACAATAAACTTTTCACTTTCCTGCTGTTCAAATACTTTTATGAAACTGCTTCTACCTCCTTTCCTAGTGCTTTTCTTTGTAGTATGTAGCTTGGCTTCCAACAGAACACATATACTGTAAAACTCTCAATGCACACACTGGGGTTTTCATTTTGCATCTTGCACAGCCCCTTTGACCCGATCTTCAAACCTCCTTTGAATCATAAATGTTGGCCGGTAGATGGATTCTCACTCAGGGTCATTCATCAAAGTAGAATCCTTATAGAAATCAAGCCCTCACGAGGAAAAAAGAAGAAAGGGAAAGAAAGAGACTGCGAAATTTGATGCCATCTGTGAAAATTGTATGTTTGTCTTGAATTAATTTGGAAAGACCTTCAATTCAGGTTCAAGCATGATGCTTAAAGCTTTGGTAGGTGAGGAATTTGGAAAAGATTTTCATTAATAAAAAAGATCAGAATCTGTTGTTGTGACCAAACACCATGATTAAGAAAAATTCTGGCCTGTGGAGTGTGTGTGTGTGTGGGGGGGGGGGGTGGAGATGGGATGGGAGGGTTTTCAGGGGGCATGGGAGGATGGAACAGAAGGAGGGACTGAGGGAGAGAGAACTGGAATTGTAAATGTAAAATAAGAAAAGAAAAAAAAAAACAATTCTGGCATCCCATGTTCAAAACTCATCCAAATATAAGAAACAAAAGTGCAATCACCAAAAGATCTAATATTTAAATGGGAGTGGGATGAATCAAATTAGGGCTCCTAAATATATGTGGGAAATATAGCACTGGAACTATTTCCTGTGCTAATGAATAGCTATTAGCAAGAGAAACTAAAGAAGAGTTGGGGCGGGAAAGGGAAGAGTCAGAATAGGAGGATTTCTTTTGATGACCATTAAGAGTGGGAAGGTGGGCATCTTTTAAATGGAGTTAAGCTAGCACAAGCCAGAGAACTTGGAAACAGGAGCAGAGAGAAGGGTACTTTCTATTTCTATTCTGTGATAGAGATGGGAAGGGTACTTCTAAATCATCACAAACTCATGTTTCCAAAACACAACAGGAATACTGGAACCTTCGAATGAGCTGCCCTTCCTCGGGTTCTAAATAGATGATAGACTTTTTTCTCTAATAAGGTAGGCCTGAAGCAAAACCTGCAGAAACCAGGCTCTGCAGGGTGTCACAGAAATACTAGCATTTATGGGCAGAGTTGCAATGGGTTCAGTGTAATGCAAAGGAAGACAATACATCAACATTTCAGGTTGGACTGAAACAGAAATTAGAAGTAGATTAAAAATACACTGTGTGTTGGAATTGTATTTCTTTCAATTTTGCCTTCCAAAATTAAGAGGGAAAAATCCTTACATGTCATTTATATAAATTATGTTTTTTGATTGTGAGTCAAAGTTAAATACTAGTAAACAGTGACATGAAAACATATATTTTATATGTGTATTAATTTTAAAAAGTCATATTCCCTTACAAAGGCTGTGTTTTCCCTTAATTTCATATTTGGTTTAGATGATCTACTTGGGAGTAACTCCCTACACTGCAGTATTTGTGCCCGGAAGCAACTTATCAAACAGTGCTAAAAATGCTTCCTATTTTCTAAGATCTATGAAAGTATTATGATTTAAGCTGTTGTATGTATATACATGAATTTTAAAAGAGAGACAATATTGTGATTGTGTGGTACAGAGAGTCTCTGTAAGCAGAGAAAAATGAGATTCTTGGTGTTCTTCAGATCAGTGGTCATACTGGGAATGAGCTCCAGCACACAGAGACACAGGAACCTTCATCCGGTCTTTCCCAGGGATCAGTAGGTCTCCGAGGAGAATTGCCTTCTACCAAGTCTTTCTTAAGCTACACGTGCACTGTGAGGACCAAATCTGACCTAGAAATGTGAGAACACTTACAGTAAGTACACTAATATATCACCCAAGGTAAATAGTACATCCTCATCGTGAAAGCTTTGACAGGATATTGTTTGGATAAAAGAATAAAACACTGCAGGATACTCTTTCTCTTTTAGAAGACTCTTTCCTACATTCATTGTCTTTCTCATGCTTGATGTTCTCAGACAACAGCCTATGGCAGCAGTTCTCAACCTGTGGGTCACGATCCCTTTGAGGTTTGACTGTCCATTTCAAAAGAGTTTCGTAGCAAAGATCCTGCCTATGAGATGTTTATGTTACAATTCATATCACAAAATTACAGTTATGGAATAGCAATAAAAATAATTTAATGGTTGGTGGTCGCCATGGTCTAAGAAACTGTATTAGAGGATCCCAGCATTAGAAAGGTTGAGGACCACTGGTCCATGGCATGGCTGTGTAATCCTTGAGCTGATAACACACACCAGAGGACTAGGGGAGTTAGTGCTCCAGAAGGCATACTTTGAACAGAAAATACAAGGATCCTGGCATGAAAGCCTTCTTCTTCCTTCCCACTTGCAGACATAGAAGCAATGATTTAAAACACCAACACTGGCCTGCCCTTGAAGCTGAAGTCATTTCATAATACAGATCACTAAACATTCTCTTTCTCTGTCCCTTCCTCAGTTCTCCTTCCCCTCCATCTTTTGTCATCCCTGGATGAATATAATGATTATGAATGTATGTATGTGTGTATGTATATATGTATGTATGTATATGTGTGTGTATACGTTTGTGTGTATGTGTGTGTATATGTGTGTATGTGCATGTGCATGTGCTTGTGTGTGTGTGTGTGTGTGTGTGTATACGTTTGTGTGTATGTGTGTGTGTGTGTGTGTGTGTGTATTCTGTCTCACATCTTGCTTTTTGACACTAGGAGAGGGTAAGTGATGATTTTCACTTCTTTGATAGAATGGCATTTATAGGTCCAAGGACACATCTAATCAAAAGTCTTCAGTCATTTAATTTTGAAAAAGGGTAGGTTTATTTCTATTTTTTTCAGGACTAAAAAGAAAAGGAAGCATGAAAAAAAATGGTCTAAGTGGAGAAGTTACAGATGTAACAGATGTTACACTAACTTTATCTTTTGGAAGGAATAAAATTTTGACACATCTTGAATTATAAAAAATAGTCATTGCTTATTAATTCCATATGTTCACATGAGATAGAAAAAATCATTGCACTGAATCCCAGAATTATTATGCCTCATAATAGATTTTCCCAAAGGTCTTCTTTGTCCTCCTACACAAAAATTCTGTGTATGCCAAAGTTCTCCAAGCACACCGGAAGGTTCTCAGATTTCATCTATGCAAGGCTCTTCACTCTGCTTGCACGTTCTTCTCACTCTTACATACATATACACACAGAGAGAGGGAGGGGAGGGAGAGAGAGAGAAAGAGAGAGAGGGTGGAGGGAGGGAGGGAGAGAGAGAGAGAGAGAGAGAGAGAGAGAGAGAGAGAGAGAGAGAGAGAGGTGAGAGAGAGAGAGAAACTTTACCCAAATTTTCAGATTCAGGGTTTTGGGTTTTTTGTTTTGTTTTTTAGGTTTTTGTTTTGTTTTGTTTGTTTATTTATTTATTTTTGGTGGGGCCCCACCCAATTTTTGGTCTTCCTAATTACAAAATTAAGTGCTCTTGCCTCGACATTTAGGATTTCCTATTCATGTATTCAGTCTTTCTCCCTTAACTGCCTACTTGTTTCTTGTAGTTATACTTTCAGTCCTCTTACAAATTTCATCCCTTTCAAAGCCCCAAATATCTTATGGCTTCTGAGACACAATAAGATACAATACATGGGAGGGAGGCAGGCGGAGAAGAAGTAATAAGAAAAGGAGAGAAGGAGACTGGAATGATCAGGTTGCCTTTCATTCTTCTTCATATTTTGGGTTTGAAATAGAAAATTTAAAATTAAAATAATGTCCTAAAGTCCCAAAAGACATCTCAGCATTTCAATCCACTATACTAGAAAATAATTTAAATTATCCCTCAGGGGACTTTATTTTTCTAATTGAAACATAGTTTTGAGGGATAATAGAAATCAATAAAGAAATATTAGTTTTCCTGAAATTTATTTTGCAGGAAATTGTTCTGAAATACCTTAAATATATATTTGATATTGCACTTTCCAAAGTCCAAGATTAAGAGAATTGGCACCATGAATTAGAACGAATTATCTTGCCCCTAATAATAAGCCACCAGTCCCAAAGAAAAGACCGAAACTTGTAAATGCTGTTTACCATGGCTAATGTGGTTGAACCCTGGCAGACAAGCATCTTCTTGCTGCTGTGGCTGCTGCTACTGTGTCAAACCTCCAGAGAGTATAGTTCAGATGCACTGAAAACCTTCCTAAAAGAAAGAGTTGGTCCAAACCTGCATCTCACACACCGTGAGGCATGCAGTCTTCTCCAGAGTGAGACTGTGATGCCCCCGGATGATTTAGACCCTGAGGAGGAGGCAACTGCTATGTTTGATTGTGTTAACCTGTACATAATTATGTAATTACCTACTAAAATTTAGTCAGAGTGTTGCGTATCAGAATCATTAACTTTAACAATTGACAAGCTACTTTGATTAGTATTTTCATAGAGCAGGAATAACATACTTTTGTCAGCTTTCATATGATTAGCTATGATTGGGAATTTGTTTATGCAAAATGCTTTCGTTGCCAGTTTAGAGAAAAGGGGGGGGAGAGAGGGAGGGCAAGAGAGTTATGTGTCTCCCTTCAGCAGACTGTCTCGTGGTTCAACTCAGGAAATGCCAACGATGAGAAAAATACATAAAAGATACACACCATCACTCCTCCAAATGGCACATCATTTTGGTGTAAGATTAAAATAATATCTAGCAAATTCAAGTTGGGAGAATTAAGTTCTTTTACTACAAAATTAGACTAACAGCAACATCGGTGTATGTGACATCAATGTAGACTGTCACAATCAACTTCTGGCTCGGCAAGACAGCTCTTCTCCATCAATGATCAGTACCGCTGATCTTCTGGGGAAAAGGCATGTCGATTATTTGTTATTTATTTTCCAGCAGAAACACAGCAGCTGCAGCAATTTCGGAGAGACTTTTCTGGCACCAATTTGCTATCAGTCTTCGGTAATATTGACTGTACATGCATCACTATTAGGCTAACATCTCCAAATGCAGCTAGCTATTCAAATAGAAAATCCTTTAATTTCTTGGCCATGATGGGGCTGTATGATGCCAAATTTCAACTCTCTGTGGAAGACAGAAAGTCCTCAGGACATGAAGCATTTCTTGTCTCCTCTGGCAAATTGGCTTGGCTCATTTGTTTTAAGTAAGCAATTACAAAAAGCAGCTTACGGAAATTTTAAAGTAAAATTAAAAGCAAAATTATTTCACTGGTTACTATGCATGTGCTGCCTTCCATTCTTGAGGGAGTGTGTTTTGGATGGAGATGGATGTAATCAAAGGCTTTAACATAGGTGGCACATCCTAACTTGGAATTGGGAAAAATGTGTGATTTGCCACTGAAGAGGCGAGACTATCCTTGCAAAAGAATTTCCAATGCAAAATCGACCTTTATCTTACATTATTTTCTTTCTCTTGGAATTTTCATTACACAATCTAAAGAAAACACCTAGAATGTTGTAGTAGACAACCGCCCTTTTAATGCCTCTCTGTATAAAGTAATAATGTTCTAAGTACGGTTTGTTTTCCAAGAGAAGCAGAGCACCGTACCATGTTAAGGGTTTCTCATATATCAAATTAGAAACGTCAAACTCCATAACCATAAAGTATTGATCTCTCAAAATCAGACATTGCTGTTCTCACGTCTCACAAGCATGAACATCTGCTCCATCTTTCACAATATGATTCTTCTCGACAATCAGGCACTGCTGCCTTTGAGAACCAAGCTTAATTATACTGTTTAAACTCTTCATGATTGAACACACATGCACAAACATCTCCCTTACTTTAGCTTTAATCTTGTCTTTCCATTTCTCTGAACATAATTTAAATGCAAAACTTTTCTTACAATTTCAAGTCACCATCCAGCCCTGTAACTCTTCTACTGTGTATTAACTCTACCTTTCTGGCTATAATTCTCTAGTGGCTCTTACTGATTAAAGAAATATCTATCTCTCAGAAAATTTAGAGAAGGAACCCTGACCTACTTTTCTTTGAGACATTACACATAATCTATTCTATTATGTCAAAACTAAGTTAACTGATATTGTACTGTGTTCATTTGCTTTTTTAGATGATGATTCATTTTCATTAATAATTATACTCAGCAGTGTCTTTGTATGGACTATACTATTATGTTTGCAGCCAATTTGGGGGCACCATTGTGTATACCTATGAAAAAGTATTCCTAGTCTGTACTGTGAAATCTTGTGAATTAGGAAGTCAGAAATCACCTGGAAAATATACCAAGGAATCCTCCTGCTTGAACACATCCATGACTTGGACCTGTAACATTTTTGACAACATTTTTCAGTCCAAACACTCAATTAGCTTTCAACATTGGTTATCATTATAATGTTATTTTATAATATATTTGAATCTTGTCCATCAGAGGAAGCTGAGATGTAAGACACTATTTAGAGATTGGGTCAGGCATAAAATAAGGTGGGGTGGGATGGAAAGACACAGAGGTATATTATAAATAAGTGGGTTGAAGCATGGAAGGGGGTGGGCTACACTCCAATATGGTACACAATAAGAAATGCCATTTCTCATAGCTGATACAACAACTGTCTGCTATATTGTACCATTAAGATTTGTGACAAGAAAATAGTGTCTAAAAAATCTTCAGCTAACCCAAGATTTTGTTGTTGCTGCTGGGAAAGTCTCTTGTGAAAGTCAGTTGTGCCAACCAAGATAATCATTCATTTTTATTACCAGCTCATCATTTCATTACTAAGATCTTCTAAAAAGCATTCAATGGTCACAGGATGATAAAACTATTTCCAGTTGATACTGTTGTTCTTAAAGTCTTCAATTATTTTACTATATGTTTGACATCATATTTCCACCTGCCACATGGCCCTTAAGGGAAAGGCAATGTTTTTAAATATTTTAAGTACTCCATATACATGATCTATTAGGAATGGTTAATCGATGATCCATCAGAATAATGTTCATAAAGAGCTAGCCACAGCTCTGTTTTCCACAGGAGTGAGAAATTTAGCAACCACCACAGGCCCAGCATCCCTTCTTCATATGTTTGCTTCCTCACAAATATGTGGTGCTATCTGTCTACAGGACCATACTTTGCCACACTTAACACCTTATAAACATAAAACCTTAAGAATGCTTGAAGCTAGACTTTGGAAAAAGGGAAACCAGTGTTTTGAAATATTCTCCTAGAGCCCTCTAGATCCTCTCATTGAAGATCAGAGTAGCCTTGCCTCTGAACAAACATACTATTTCTATGCTAGTGAATTCAATGGTCTATGATGAATCTCTTTATCTGTAATTTCTTTAAAGTTGACCTTTGTTTAGGATCCAAACAGAATTATATAGTGTGTATCTATCTAGTAATGTCTTTATTTCAAGCTTTATATACAGTAGATTTTTTTTCAGATCCAGCTTATAGAAACAATAATTTTATATTTTTATGCTTCTTTGGATATCCTGGCCTTTCTTATTCTGATCACCTAAGGATTACTAAATTTCTTAGGGAATGAAAGACTCTAAAAATCATAAAAAGTTCCTATTATTTCCTAAACAGCATGCAAAGCTGTTGCATAATCTTAGAAAAAGATAGACAGGACAGACCTTACAAATATATTTAAATCTCTAAAATGTAGACAAGAATATGTAAATTGAAAGTAAATTTATTTTAGTGAACTGGCAAGAAAGGAAAAAATATAGGGCCATATGTTACAATTGGTTTTGCATATTTGGGGAGGGGGAAGCTTCTTAAGCCAGGCATTTTCAGGCCATAAAATGTCTTCCATAGGTAACCATGGGCTGGCAAAAATAGCAGGCAAGTGTTGAAAGTTAGAAATGAGGACAATGCTTTTATTGGTGGCTGAACAAAGTGGAAAGTTGGTGTGGGGGGATGGAGAAGAGAGAGGGATAAATTTACATAGAAGTGATACCCTCAAGGAAGGCAACTGTCCCTGAAACAAAAACTCTTTGTCTCACCTTCATTCTTCCTGTTGACATCCCCCTATCACAGAAGAACAATTGTGAGATTAGCCTACAATGTCACAATTGTCACAATGTCGACATCTGTCCCCTCTCTCACCTACCTGCTGTGGGAACCAAAGCCATCTCTTCATCATGGCTGGCTTTCATGAAAATGTCACAACACACAGCAAGTCACCTAGTCTACTAGCCAGGATACAAATAATAAATAACTTTCATAGTAATATTAACATTAAGCAACTTTACAAGTTGCAAGTTTTTCTGTTATGATAATAACCCACACTGCTAAGAACAATGGCACCACATCAGTAAACACACAATAACTTTAAGTGAACAATAAATTTCTCTGTGTGATATGAATATAATTGGACACTGTCCATTTCCATGAAAGATTGAGTATTTCTCAATAGTGACTTGATTCCATATGTTTGTGCTCCTTTAGCATTGATAAAACATCTTTCCATGGCTTATAGTACATGAAATCCAACTGTTTCACAAGACAGAATTCTGCTTTTTAACTTGGGAGACCATGTGTACATAACCAAATGAATCTCTAAACCTCTGTTTTTCAATCATTTCATAATGATTTTAAAAATTACAGGTCTCACTGGGTTCCAGGAATATTAAAATGAACTGATAGCATCATTCTGTGCTCTACTTCTGAGGTTGGCCCTTCTCTTCTTTCTCCCCTTTCTTTCCCCTTCTTCCTCCTCTATTCCTCCTTCTCTTTCTCCCCCTCTTTCCCCTCCTCCCCCTGCTACTCCTCTTCTTCAATGCTGACATGTGGGGCCGTGTGCTGTTTCAATTTGTTTTTAGTTTCCATGCTCTCCTTGTTTTAATCAGCATTGTAAGAATCCTTTCGCCTTTAAGACTGAAAGGGTTTTTTATCTCATCATGTCCTTTTACTGTTTGTTTATTAATTCATCCACTGATGACACATAGGTTGATTTTCCATATTTTGGCTGCTGTGAAGAATGCATGTGACCACCGAAATGCAGACTTATGACTACAAAGGTGGGATTACTATATCCCGTGACTTAAGCATTGTTTGTGTAGTCAGGACTATTCCCTGAGCAGGGCACCCTGGAACGCATAGGGTGGAAATAGTACTCAAACACTTCACTACTCCCTCTTGAATGGGAATGAAATGTGATGAACTCCCGCAATCTCTTCTACTTTGCTGCCATAATAGACCGTATCCTGAAACTATGAGCCGAATGTAACTTTTCCCCCTAAGTTGGTGTTTTTTTAAGTATTTTTTTTTTAAATCACAGCAGCAATACAAGAAACTAAGAAGACCACAGTTTGTGAGGAATTTCATGAAAAATAAGAGATTACACTTCTGATGTATAGTTCACAGCCTTTAGCCCAGCATTTACTAATCTCTTTACCATGGCAACAAGTTTCCCTCAGCTGTAATCTAACTCCATGATGTGGCCTCCTCAAAGAACCCAGTCTGAAAGCATGAGATAGTGAAAACCTGTTAGATTTTCATCACTGAAAGATAAATCTTCTCTCTCCTAGCCTCTACTTGGCAGATGTGAACCCATCATACAGGATTCTCCAAATGTCCTGGTGCAGCAATTCACAGTGGCACAACTCAAGGCTGAATTTTCTATTGGTTTTTCTATGTCTTTATTCTATGTTTTCTATCACCTAGCTTCTTTGGGATCAATTCTCAAGATAAACTATCTCATCACACAATTTATGTATTTTGTTGCTGGATCAAACAAAAAAAAAACTGTCCATCAGGATAAAATCGGACTTAGATCATTCACCACATATATGCAAATAAAAATCCCTCCATCATGGGAATGAGTAAGAAGCTGATAAACTCTAGCATGCCATACCATCAAATATATGATGATGCCACAAGGATTTAGCAATGCAAGTCCCCAAAACTCCCAGGAAAGCATTTAAAGAAGCCTTTTGCTCACATCTGCAAGGAAGATTTTGCTAAACACTGGGCCCTGGGTTTAATTGAAATGCAGAAATCTTATATAAAAACATAATGTATGAATTAAATTGTTTCTATATGTTTGTGTAAAAGACCTGATAGGAAAATCAATGGCATTCCAAGATTGGAGAGAGGTATTTTGTACCACAATTTTAGATAAGTGAGCTGCATCAAAGAAAACTGACAAACACAAAGAATAAACTTTTCATAAATCAATATTGTAGGAGAGTGTATTGAGGTATCCACCTGGCCTGCACCTGTTGCACTGACCACACGCATTGGGGCATGAGAACAGGTGTGGGAGTGACCTGGGGGGACTAGGTTGTAGCCAGATATTCACCTTGTCTGCACCTGTGGCTTAGGCCATGCCCATTGGGGCGGAGACAGGGCCGGATGGGAGCTGGGAGAAAAGGCTGGGAGAGGGTCGGGCCGCCCCTTTTTTGGTGGTGGACGCTGGAAGGCTCAGGATCCACTGGAACCCGCCACGTACATCTGCCTATGTTGTGAGTTATTTCTTCCTTAATAAACTTCTGTTCGGCCTAATTGTTTATCCTGATCCTTATTAAATCGCAATACTAGGTCTGGGTTCCCAGCTCACTTTGTTACTTCCTGGTTGGAGACAGAGAGCATCCAGAAGCATCCTTGGGACAGGAACCTGCTGGAGGTCACCTGTTTCTGCTGTAAGTGAGTTCTCCCTGAATAAACATCCATTAGCCTATCATTTTCTAGATTCTTATTTAACACGCTTTAGGAAAGAAACCCGAAACTGAAGTTAATATGTTTCCTTGATGACACCTTAAAGCTTGATTTGCAAGAAGCAGACAAAGAGAGATGGGGCCAGTGGGCTGGTGGATGGCTCAGCAGGTAAAAGTACCTGCCACATGTGCTTAGTGATCTGAGTTTGGGAAGGGCAGTGAATGCACAGGGTTGTCTTATGACCTCTGCATATGCACCCTCAAAGCACACATCATACATACACACAATAATAATAGTAAAATAATAATAATAGTGTAGATGTGTTGGAGTCAAAGACTCGGAAAGAAGAAATTCTAGAAGGAAAGTTTTCTGAGGCTAAATACATACACTACCTATAAGCTTCTGATCTCCATAATTTAAATATCTGGAGCAATCCAGGACATTCCCTTATTCTAGGCCTATCATCTAAGTTAAGAGATAAGTTGTAAGTGATATCATTCCTACTGAAATAGAGGCATATCATATAAGGGCTTATAAATATTTCAGTGGGCACTGAACTTTGGAATCCTCCTCAGACACATTTATATAATGACTCTGTGATTAGCAGTTTAAAATATATCTCAAAGCAAGACAGATTACAATTATTTCTAATTTTGTTACAATGGGTGGTCATAGGCTACATACAGCTTCTAATGGTTGTGGGTGTATCTGCGGTAGGTTTTGATGCAAAATGTAAAAAAAGTCTTGATCCAGATGACAGTGTTTATCTTGAAAATCAGATTTTGGTTGCCTACTAACCAGTAGCATCTTAAGAATGCTTAAGAATAGCATCTTAATTGTGGGGCATGGAGAAATATGCCACAAAATCTGCCTATTCTGAGTGAGTTCAAATCCCAAGTACCATATCATAAATTTGAGTATACTATGCAGTGATCCACTGTGTGATGAAAGAATTGTAAGTAAGAAAGTCAGAGGGTCGATGGAAATCCTATGAATGTTTGGCTAAAATTCCATGTCTTTTACCTGTTGCATCAATACATTTCCTCTCCTAAACCCAAGAATTCATGGGGCCTTGGCTAATACAACTAACAGTAGAAGAATGATGTTGACCTGATTCACTAGTGCATTATGTTAAATATTAGTACCAGTCACATAAGCCACTGAAGCAATGGCAAAATGAAATCCTCTAAAGATGGTTTCTATTCTGAAACAATGTCTTTGTGACAGAGGAGTACCATGGAAACACATCCAGCAGCATCTGCAATGGAGTGCTCTATTTCTGAGTCTCTATTAAGGAAAATGTGTCAGATTTATCCCAGACCATACCCTTGGCTTGCCTGTTACACTAATTCTTATTGCAATAACTGATGTTGTACAGATTAAGATACACAGGATGAATATGAATATGGCTTATATATACTTTATTCTAAGAGAAGTCACTTACACGAGAAACCAATGACTAGCAAATTCCCACTCCATAACCAGGCCAAAATCAAGAAAGAGCAGGCTTGTCCGGGGATTCCAGATCAAATACCACTGGCTTACCTATGCACCTGTGACCACGCCCAAACTGACATGGTCAGTGCTACAGATGCAGCTGGGTGAATCTCTCACTAAAAATAACTCCAACAGAAAGAATTCTGGCACCTCATCTTAACGATGCCACATTCCATTTGATCTGTTTTCCTACGGCTTTTCTGGCTCCACAGTCTTGGACAGTTTCGGGAAATACTAGACACACACACAGGACCAAAAAGACCAGTGACGTATGGATTTAACTATGAATTCTGTTTTGGAATAAGTGTCTATAGAGGTCAGTGAGAAAGAAAGGAGCCATGGCAAGGACACAGTCATGGAAGGAGATCAACATTTAGATGCAAGCAATATAAAAGTAGAAGGGAGATAACTAGGTAATGAAGTTTTAAAAGAGTGTAAGGATGGAGAGATCGAGTAAGGTGGGTGAGAAGGGTTAACAAAACTTAGGATATATGAAACAGAAACTTAAACTGAAAACGTAATTTAAATGAGTTTGAACAGACGTTCCCTATATTGATGGATGACAATCCATCCAGAAGCCATAGATTTTTTAATGAAATCCCAGTTCCAGGTCAAAGCTTATATGTGGGTAGGACACAGGCCCTGACAGATGTTTATTACTGATATTTTACTAAATGGACATGGAGTGAAACTGCCTTCTAAAAGTATGTGTTTATACTAACAGACTGGCACTACTCTTCAACTTGGTCAGAGATTTTTCTTTTTAAACATGGGAATGGCTAATGTAGATTGGTCATCATGAAACTGACAAAAAATGGAAATATAAATAAATTTAAAGTAAATAGGGAGAAGAGAGAAGTAAGTGAAGACAGAGGGAGGAAGGGAGGGAGGGAGGGAGGGAAGAAGGGAGGGGGGGAGGGAAGAAGGGAGGGAGGGAGGGAGAAGCAAAAGACATTGTGCTATTAGCCACCCTATTGCTAACTTAAGAACCTTAGGGAGTGGCAAACATCCCATAGCAATTTAGGAAGTCATGCTGTGTTGTTCAGAAAGTGGTCAGGGTGGCGTTTAAAGATACCCACTCAATATCACCATAAGTAAAGCTTGGAAGTACAAGAAAGCTGCACTCTCTCTGCTCCCCAAACAAGATACTTGCAGGCAGATTTCTCCTAATGGGCAAGGGGAGTTTCTCTTGATGGGAAGTCTGGGCTAGGCAGAGAAGAAAAGAGAATAGGAAACACAGTTCCTTACATAGACCTGGCTTTCTAACTTACTCATTCATAAATGAGTAAGTTCAAAGTAAGAATGGCCTTAAACCTGCAAGCTTATTATCTGGCTGATTTATTTTTTATATGTCAAATAGAGTTTTGCATAGAAATGCACCCACAGATTTACATGCAGACTGTGTTTAGGAAAGAAGTTAAGATATAGCATTCCACTTCCCTGTTCTCTGTGTTGGGATGCAGTCATTAGCTATGACAATAAAATATACTTATTGGTAATAGCTACTGTTCATATAGTATTGTTTGTATACCATATCAAGTAGTTGGGTATGCTTGTGGTGTGTGTGTGTGTGTGTGTGTGTGTATGTGTGTGCGTGCTCATGTGTGTATGAAAGTATGCATATATATGTATAGAATTATTATCTTTTATTTAAATTATAAACAAGATTTTTTAAATGCAAATCCCAGTTCCCTCTCCTCCTCTTCTGGCTCCCAACCAACCTGCTATCCCATCCACTTTTAGCTACCCAGGGAGGGTGAGGCCTTTCCTGGAGGATCTTCTAAGTATGCCCTCCTGCTCTCCACTACTGCCACCAGAGTGACCCTTACTTTAAGGCTGTGGCATGGGAAGTTTAAACTCTGCATTTAATAATTGTTCCCTTTTCTCATGTAACTCAGGGTAGTTCAGTTTTAAGCAACATGTTCATTCTCAAGATGGCATCTGAGTATGGCTGTCTGGGACCTATAGAATGACAAAATAGTATTATTCTCCATTGCTGACACACATGATGGAGAAACCACTATTTCAACAAAAACTGCAGCAAGATATGAGGAATGTGAACTTTGGGATTTTCATGAGGGTAGGACCACCAACCTCCCAGGGATTCCAGAAGATGAGACTTTTATATCTTATCCCTTGCCAGGGAGCCACATGGCTGAGCTGTGCTGGGCTTAACTGATCTCAGTGCCTCATTTGTTGGAAACTGGCATTCTGCTGACCCCACCCCCAGTGATGGGCAGGACATGCATGGCCATGTCATTGATATGTCAGTTACTCATCAGTTACTCGTTAAGGGGCTGTGTAGGGACTCAGTTACGCAAGCGTGAGTTTCCCTTTGTAAGCAAGCGCTCCACACCTCTCTCTGTCTCTCTCTGTCTCTGTCTCTCTCTCCTTCTCCCTCTCCCTCTCCTTCTCCCTCTCCCTCTCCTTCTCCCTCTCCCTCTCTCCCTCTCTCTCCTGCTTTCAGTTGGCCACCAGCTTCCCACTTTCTCTTCTTTCCACCAATAAACTCCACATGGGCGAGTTGAGTCATTGTCAATAGCTGCAGCAAAACATTTGTCCGTTTCTCCACTGTATCCTTTTCTATCGTCCCTTTAAAGCCCTTTTTAGTTCTTCCTCTCTTTGTGTCTCTGGTATAGAATTTTTATATTGTTGTTACTACTAGTAATACCACCTCTCCTATTGTCTTGACTTTTCTCTCTCACCAGATCACATGGAGAAGGCTTCCAGCATGCCATCTTACCCAAAATTCCCCACAGTTCTTTTTTACCTCTCTTTTTCAAATGACCTATCCACCAATTGCCTTTTCTTCTCTTCTTTTTGTTTATGTTCCACAGATGACATCACCAGTCTTCTTGATTCTTTAATGCTCTTTTCCCTCAACTTCTCACCACTCTTGAAAGTCTCTGTCTCCATCTTTCCCCACCTGATCTGGTTTTCTCAGGAAACAACCTTCTTACTCCTTGGAAGATTCAGTTACTAATGTTTACACAGTCTACATTCTTTTCTCTCATAGACAGGTTATACATATTCATTGGCTCTAAATAAGCAAATAGTTGATAAGTCAAATTGATTTCTTCTTAATACATTCGACCCACTAATAATGTAGTTAATGACGTGTAGAGTTAGCTGTAAATTTGTCTTAATATTATTTTTTTCTACTAATCCCACAGGGAGGTTAGGAATACAGGAATAGACATCACCTCTGTCTCCGTTGCTTTGCAACAACACTGATTCTCCTTCCATATGCTCAGGCTCCCTATTGTCTTAGTGAATTTGAGTGGTTATAACAAAATATTTAAGACTGAGGTACTCATAAAGAGCAGGAAGTAATTTCTTATCGGGCTCAAGGTTGTGCAGGACAAGAACAAAGGGCAAACATGTCTATCTGGGATTGGCTGCTTTCTGCTCTGAGGGTTTCCCTTACTGGTGATGTTGGTTGAAGTACTTTTATTTAAATTATTGTTATTATTACTATTAGTGTGTGCATTGCATGTATATACATACCATATCATAGCATGCATGTGGAGGCAGGATGACATCTTGGTGGCACTGGTTCTTTCATTCACCCTCAGAACCATTTCAATAGCCAGGAGGAACCCATTATTAAGATGTTATTAAGATGTTAATTGCATCCAGAATGGGCTAATTTCCTCCTAAAGTCCTTCTAGTATGTTTACCTTGGTGATTAAATTTTAACATGTGAATTTTGGAGGGGCACAACTGTAGCAGAGCATCTATCAAAACAAAGTCTATTTTCATGACTTTTATTAGAGTTTATCTTTGTTCACATTAATTCTAGTTTTATTGACATAGGAGACCTGAAGATTGCCAAGGGAACCATATCCCTTAAGAGAACAGTGGAGTGCATCATTGACATTCAATTATTTGGTTACTTTTCATTCATATTATATCATATTAGTAAAGCTCATCCCATCTGGAACAATTCGTATTAGTTCGAGAGAGTGGAATAAGATGAAATTATCTTAGATTCTGGCAGGATGATTTAAGTGAAATATAATAAAAATGACCATGAGAACTATTAAACAAAAGTCTTAATTGCCAATGGAAATCATGACTTTACTTTTACTAATCATATTCAAAAATGGCACTTGACCTCATCCATCAGGGACAAGAGAAGAATATTAAAAACCAACTTCTCCAACATTCTTAGAATAGATTAAATAATCCAAGAGAGCATACTTATCAGAATTCCTATTGTGAACTAAAAAACTATGTTCAATTTAAAAAAGTAGCTTTAAGAATATATAAAGCACAAAATATCAATCTTATGAATACATTCTGATTTTTCCATGTAAAATTCAAATTTGTTTTCTTTGATGAAAATAAAGATAAATCCTACATGTAAAGCCTACATCACTTATTCATTATGAAACTGATACTACCAATATTTTTATACAAGAAATTCATGCATAGGCACTGCATCTCCATAGTCTCATTCATTCTCTCCTCCAAGTCCTCCTGTGTATCTCTAAAGTTCATGCTATTTATTATTAGTTAAGGGTTCTATTGCTATAAAGAGATACCAGGACCACAACAACTTTTATAAAAGAAAACATATAATTTGGTGGCTTACAGTTTCAGAGGCTTAATCCATTATCTTCTTGGTGGGACATGGTGGCTTGCAGGCAGGAGGCTTAGTCCATTATCTCCTTGGTGGGACATGTGGCATGCAGGCAGATGTGGTGCAGGAGAAGAAGTTGAAAGTTAATATATCTTGATCTGCAAGAAATAGAAAATGGTCTGGTGCACTGGACATGGCTTGTACATCACCTCTCAGTGACATATTTCCTCTAACAAGGCTATACCTACTCTGAGAAAACATCTTAATAATGCCATTCCCTTTGAGTTTATGGGGGCCAATTACATTCAAACCATGACATTATTGTTATAGATTTACAGTCACATAGATGCCCATGCATATATATATATATATATATATATATATATATATATATATATATATATATATGCTACTGGGTTCACTTACTGTTTCTCTCTTGTACATGTATTCAAAGGTGACCACATTAGATCAGACAACCTTGGGGGAAATAGCTACTTCATCACAGTAGCCATTGACCACCCATAGCTCTTCATTTATAGTAGGATCACATGGAATTTTCTTCATCCACGTTGGCATGTCAACTGGTGTTCTTATTATCCCAGTCTGGCTTAGGCAATCATATTGTTAGGAACTCATTGGTGCATTTCATTTTCCCTGTACCACTATTTAGTAGCAGGTATCTGGGCCTCTGTACTTTATAATCTTTCCACCTCCTCTTCCACAGTTTTCTCTTAGTCTTAGATGAATGTATCAGTTGTAGCAGATGTATCAGTTAAGGTTGAACATACCACAGTCACTTATTCCCTACGTTGTGACAAATTGTGGGTCTTTGAAATGTCTCTATCTGTTGGAAAGAGAAACTTCTTTGATGAGGGGTAACAGATTCCCTTATGTCCTTATTAAAAAGTATTTTTAAGTATTCAATGCTAATGAAGGATATTACAGATTATATAGTCTATTATTTAATAGACTATATGTTATAAAAATAAAATGCAATACAATTTTAAAGAGTGAAATAAAATTAAGTCAATTTTATTTTAAAAACATATTGCTGATTTTGGTAACTTCATCTACCATTAGCTCTTTAGATAAAGCCACAGCAACTGTTTAGAATAGCTTTATATTTAATGATGATTGCTACTCTTGCAAGCAAATGATCTTTTAAAAATCTTTTTCTTTATTATCAAGAATTTAATTCATGAACACAGTGAAATATGTTCGTATTTACTGACTATTTCTTCCTTCACCCATACCCTTTCTTCACATTTCTTTATTGTATATATGCCTCACTAAGTCCTGCTCATATGTACATGAGTGTGGGGCCATTTTCTATATGATGAAAATCTTATTCATGGGAAAATTCTCTTTCCACCACCTATCAATCACTAGTATCTGATTAAGGGGTGAGACCTGGAGATCATCTAGCCCATCTATGTCAGAACTTTGTCTGCCTTAATCCTGTGTTGATTACATACAAGAACCCCAACTTTTGTGAGTTAATGAGAATGTTTGTGAGTTTATGAGTGTGATGTCATCATTGTGTCTAGAAGACATTTCCAAGTATACCTCCCCATCTTCATCTTCTTCTGTTTTTTTCTAAAGTGAATTGATGCTTTTTGTAGACTGAAACCATGTAAGAGAAATTTTGATGAAGTAAAGATTAGTGGGAAGTGAGTAAACACACGATATCTCATTCTGTGATTAGAAGTATTATTAAGGACTAAGATGAGCAATGCAAATGATAATAAACATAAAAATGTAGATAAGATGGATAAAAATACCAGAAAGCATATCAAAATTGACTCAAGAAGGGCCCCAATGTGTGTAGAAATTAAGCCAGTATTTTAAAATCTTCTCACCAGGCAAATACCAAGTCCAAATGATTTTTACATGAGTTCTACCAAATGTTCAAGATTCAAATACATGATCATTCAATTACATAAAAGGAAGTAGAAAGTGGCAAGACACCACTTTATTTTAGGAGCTCATATGTATATAAAATTATGAGTGTGCTATGTGTAACATATATAACACTTAATGTTTTTATTACATATATGCATACTTCATGGAGCTCAAATCAGAGAAAGAATAGTATAGAAAAACACAGAGGTATCTCTTTCATGAATATATATGCTGAAACCCATCATTATCATGCATAAATGTATGAATTTCATAAGCATCAGTATACAACAAACTAAAAAATGTCTGAGACAGTGTTTCACTATATAGCTCTAGCTGGTCTAAAATTCACATATGTAGATCAGGCTGTCCAAAAACACATAGAGATCCTTTTGGAATTACAGGCAGTAGAATCACATCCAGATATTCCTAGTAGGAAGGCAAGCAGGTGCAATCTGAAGCTGTTTGGAAGAGACCATTATTATAATAATAGCCTCTACGTGAATTTTGATAATAAGTTTACAAAGATGTTCTTGTGGCATTGAATACACTTGAAGTAGCAAAGGAACATTTACATAGGTATCAGTTGTTTCTTGCGTTACCCATGAACAAACAAGGCTGAGAGTTTCTGATGCGTTATATGAAGAATGCAACATTATCAATTTACCCTTAGTTAGAATTGGTAGGACATTGGAGGTTTGCAAAATTCTAGCCAGTGAGCTGCTTCCAGTTGAGTGTATGCTGAAACTACTTGGGAGGAGCTGTCAAGAATCTCCAGTTGTTCCTAAGACAAAGTGTGTCCAGTCTATAATAGCAGAACCAATGCACAATACTTCAGAAAGTTCTTCACATGGTTATTATGCATCAATAAGGCTGAAAAACTTGCTGTGAACACTGGCTTACTATTAAAATAATCTGGGAGAACTCTCAAAGTTACTGATGCATGGTTCTTGGCAGGAAAGGATCTGATTTTCTTCTTCTTCTTCTTCTTCTTCTTCTTCTTCTTCTTCTTCTTCTTCTTCTTCTTCTTCTTCTTCTTCTTTTTTTTTTTTTCTTTTTTTTTTGTCCTTGGATGAGAAACAATTACCAGGACTTTTGAAAATTCCCAATATTAAATGGGCAGTCAGGATTGAGGACCCGTGAGTCTAAATTGTGGTCTGGCTCCAAGAATTGAGCCAAGGCTACAAACCACAGGTTTGCATTACTGACAACTTTCACAAACTCACAGTTCATGAGTAGCACTCAGCAGGCCTGCCATAGACTTGAAAAGGATGGGTGGATGGATTGATTTGATAGAGCTCCTCTCTTTGAAAGAAAATAGAGAGAGAATGGTATCTGTGGGCCATAGAGGATTTAGAGGGTGGGTGATGACTGTTAAACTGGAAAGGAATACAATAAAGAGATGAGGGGCCCAATAAAGAAGCAAGAATGGAGGTTCCAGGGGAAGAACAAGAAACTGTAAGGAAGAGCTGTTATCATTTTGGAGTATAATTGACTTTAAATGTTTTTGGTGTTTACTGACATAGGATAATATCAATGTCATTAGTAAAATTACAATGGATGAATAGATAGATGTTAGGGATATTTATTCCAGATAATGTGGTATTTTAGGGTAAAGAGCAGAGCTCGAATAATGCATTTTTGGTGTGCATTAGAAGTGCCTTCAAGGTTCAGACACGCTTGATTCTCATATTTTTTAAGATGTTGGCTTTCTTTGCAGCAATTCATGGGAGTCTCCCAGGCTTTAGGTCTCTCAGGAGAGATCTCAGTGTGACTCACATGAGATGTTTCCCTGGACCACACATCCTTACTGTTTACTCTGAAATTGAGCCTCTTTTGGGAGATATCACTTTGATGGGCCGATCCCACTGTGTCTGGCTCTTGGGGATATGGCGCTGTCTTGTTTGTACTTCAGCTTGTATAATGACAATTTTCTGTTAAAGGCTAACAAACCAGGCAACACCTTCAGATAATACATAACAAGAAGATAACTGCAGAAAAGGCAAGACTAAGAAAAATGCCATTCGAGAAGCCTATGCTTCTGGTCCTGTAACAATTTGATATGAAAACATGCATGGAGTCTGATTCCCTTTCTTCCTAAAGCCATATGAAGAAATTTTGGGGTATTGAACGCACCTCCTTCTGTCTGGTTTCTTTTTTCATAAAAGTCAAAGCAGTAGTAAGGGGTGCTCGATTTGGGGGAGCTCATTCATTCTATTGCACAGATGCTGGCAGGTGGCTTTGTTCTTTATTAATCAAACATGAGTGTTTATGTGTAATATGTAATAAATTATTCAGTCAGTTTTTGGTTGTTATGAAAAACAAAACAAAACAAAACCTTCTCCACATGAACAGTTCCAAATAAGGAAAGATTTAATGTAGCTCACTGTTTTATAAGTTTTGGACCTATTGATTTTTGGCATGTGTGGTAAGGCCAAACATCATATTGCATGGGAATCACAGAGATGCACAGAAAAGGGACAATGGCAAGACAAATCCTTCAATGCCTATGTCCAATGACATAACTTCTATAACAAGGCCCCATCTAGCAATAGGTAACTTAATATGTACTCGGGGTCTAAACCTTCATCACAGGAATCTTGTTCTGGGTGAATACTCAACAATAAAGCCATGACATCTTATCTTTGCCATCCAAAATGCTGATGCCCCTCTCAATTCAAAACATGTGTAGTCCATCTCCAAAAGGCTCTATAATCTTAATACTCTATAGTTTCTCAAAAGTCCAAATCTGATATCTTCATTGAGATTTTAGCTGTAAGTCCATATAAACAATAGAAACTAATTAAATATTTTTAATACAATGGCTAAACATCCTTATTTCAAAAGGAAGGGATAGAAAAATACTAACTAATCAAAACAAAGCAATACCAAAATCTTATTAGGTGAACTATTAAATTCTACATCCATCCTTAACATCTGGAGTACCTGGAGAGATGATGTGAACGCCAAAAGATTTTGCACAGCCTTGCCCAGGTGGCCTTACCAGCTGCATACACACCACCTCTACCTGGGCTGGCTTCACTCATTGTGGCTTTTATCAACAGAAATCCACCCCCTGAAGGCTCTACTGTGGTTTAGACTTCACATTTGCACCTTCAGGCGTCACAAAGACAGCCAACAAAATTGTGATCGACTACACATTGTCTACACCCTTACCCATGATAATACAACTCTTGCAATCTACATTCATGCAAAAACAGTATCATGTGGAACAAAAAGTCTACTTTCCAACTTCTTCACCACATTTGGGTCCCAAAGTGGCTGGCCTTTGAACCTGGATATGTCAACATAAAAAAGCACTTCCCTAGGTCATATAAGAAGAGGTCTCCCCTGAGCTCTCTTCTCCAGGCAAAAATCTTTCAAGTGAGTGTCCTCCCATATATCCTAGCTTGCAATGGAAGGCATCAGGTGAACGTCCCAAAGGCTAAATTCTCTTCTCTGCTCCTGTTATGTAATCAATAGCTCTTACATCCTTTAATCTCATCATCTGAAGTAAATTAATGGTTTATACTAGTGGAGTCCTCTAAACACGGATGAAGAAAATATAACCAAAGAAGAAAAAATGCACAATTTTCAAAGAAAACAGAACACTCACAGAAATTAATTGCATACGTGGGCACAAAAAGTCTCATAGATCCCTAAAGCACTGTATTTTACATACTAAAGCAACTTGCTGTGACTGTGTAAGTTTAGGAATAGAGCATATGGTAGCTAGAATCTTGTCTATTATATTTAGATACTGATAAATATACAATTAATGAATTTGGGATTAAGCAATATTATGAAGGAGATTCTTAGACATACTTGGCCTTGAAATTCAGCTTACCAAATTCATGAAGCCATGGTAGATATAGTTACAGAAATATTCACAGCTTCAATATACTTACAAGGACAGTGGGAGCAAATTAGAGATGAGCTCAACACAATAACCCAAGAAACATACACAGGAACAATGTAAAAAATAAACCACAATGAAACATACAAAGGAACAATGTAAAAATAAATCACAAGGAGAGAAAAATTAGAAAACACCAACTAAACCAAAATAGGCATTTCCAAAAACAAAACAAAACAGACATGAGAAAACTCTAGCAAAGCTGAGAAAGGAAATAAAGACATTAGAAAAAAAAAAAAGAAAGAAAGAAAGAAAGATGCCCTCATAGTACTGCTGTCAAGGAGTCCCAGACCATAAGTTCGGATATGTTGTGTCCTCATTCTCTTTGAATTCTAGGAATTGCTTTATTTCTTTCTTTATTTCTCCTTTGACCCAGGTATGGTGCAATTGCACATTGTTCAGTTTCCATGAGTTTGTAGGGTTTCTGTGATTTGTGTTGTTGTTGAATTTCAACTTTAAAGCATGGTGGTCTGACAAGATAAAGGGGATTATTCAAATTTTTTTTGTATCTGTTGAGGTTTGTTGTGTTGCCTACCATGTGATCGATTTTAGAGAAGGTTCCATGTGGAGCAGAGAAGAAGGTGTATTCTTTTGTGTTTGGATGGAATGTTCTATGGATGTCTGTTAAACCCAATTGAGACATAACTTCTGTTAGTTCTTTTGTTTCTTTGTTAATTTTCTGACTGGTGGCCCTGTCTAGTGGTGAGAGTGGGGTGTTGAAGACTCCCACTATAAGTGTGTGAGGTTTTATGTGAGCTTTGAGTTTTAGTAGCATTTCTTTTACTAAGGTGGGTGCCTTTGTATTTGGGGCATAGGAGTTCAGAATTGAGACTTTGTGCTGGTGGATTTCTCCTGAGATGAATACAAAATGACCATCTTCATCTTTTTTGTTTGATTTTGTTTTGAAGTCTAACTTGTTATGTATTAGGATAGCCATACCTGCTTGCTTCATGGGTCCATTTGATTGGAAGATCTTTCCCAACCCTTTACCTTGAGGTAATGTCTGTCTTTGAAGATTAGATGTGTTTCTTGTATGCAGCAGAAGAAGGGATTCTGTCTGTGTATCCATTCTGTTAGCCTGTGTCTTTTTATAAGCAACTTAAAACCATTAATGTTGAGGGAAAGTAAGGATCATTGATTGTTAATGCTTGTTTATATTAGATTTGTTGTTGGTGGTGGTATTGTGAATATATTTGTCCTTCTTTACCCTTGGGTTCTGGTGAAGTGGGATTATCTATTGCCTATGTCTTTGTGAGAGTAATTAACTTCCTTGGGTTGGAGTTTTCCTTCCAGAACTTTCTGTAGAGCTGGATATGTAGACATAGAGCAAAGGATCACCAGCCTATAATTTATACCGCCAGAGAAAATAGGATACAAGGATGATTCTATGAGATTCATATAAAGTTCCTCACAGAAGGGGAAAGGGAGATCTCCTGAGCATATAGGGAGCAGGGGTAGTGAGTGGAGAAGAAGCTAGAAGAAAGAGAAGGGAAGGAGAGGAAAGCATGTGGGACTAGGAAGTCAGGGGAGGAATAGATGAGAGGAGAGAGAGAGAGAGAGAGTCCATAAAAGAAGGAGCCATTTTAGGTTTGAAGGGAAAACTGAACCTAGAGAAATGTCCAGAGACCTGCAAGACTGACCCCAACTAACAATTTGAGCAACAGTGGAAAGATTACCATTAATGTTCTTCCCTGATAATGAGATAGAGGACTGACTTATCCACCATCATGGAGCCCTCATCTAGTAGCTGATAGAAACAGAAGCAAACACCCACAAGTAAACTCTTAGCCAAACTGGAATTCAGATGCAGAGAGGGAGGACAAGACCAGGCTGCAGAAATACATAGAGACAGCTGACTTGAACAAGGAGGAGCTAATGGGCCCCCAGACTGACTCAGACCCCCTGAACATGGGTCTCAGTTAGAAGGCCTGAGTAGTCTAAGGGACCTCAGACAATGGAACCAGGATGTATTCCTGGTGCACAAAAGGACTTTGGGTGCACATCCCCCATGGAGGGATACTCCTTTAACCTAGAGACAGGAGGGAAGGCCTAGTCCCTACTCCAAATGACATGACAGATTTAGATGACCCCTCCTGGAAGGCATCACACTACAAGTGGAGTAGGGGGTTGGGAGGGGAGGGTAGTCGGGGAGGGTCATCAGATGGTGGGAGAGAGGGAAACAGGGAGGAAGGGAGAGGAACCTGGGATCAATATGTAAAATAAAAATAAAATAAATAAAAAAGAAAGATGCCATAATTTAATAAAAAAATAAAAATAAGCAATATTTTAAAATAGGACAATGAAGCAGAAGCGAACTCTGTAAGTTTGTTAGAGGGTAGAGAGGAAACAAGAGTGATGGAAATGGACCCTCAGTCAGGTCCATTCCCATCAAGTAAAAGAGTCAGAAATTTCTACCAAAATTCCATGCCAGACATTACCCCTATTCATTTAAAGTTTTTCTATGAAGTAGAACAAAAGCTCAACATAATTAATGCATATCATAAATCAAGTGTAGTTTTGATTCCGCAGTTGAATGAACAAGAGGAAGAGGAAGGTGGAAATGCCTATAATCGTGAGTGTTTTTGCAAGGGTACAAAGGAGCTGTCAGTCACAGGAGTCAAGTGTGTATTTTAAAAAGTGAATGTGATGAGTCTGTCAACATCAGACAATCTATCAGAACAGCCTAATCAAACATTACCTAATCAAAGGAAAGTAATTTCTGCCAAAGCAAAAAAAGGGAACATAACAAAAACAAAGATCATTTGAATTTTATTACAAAATTCCACAAACATGAAAATAAAGTTATTGCATATAAAATCAAAATATAAAAATGAAACATCACTGGGCAGTGGTGGCGCCACTGCCTTTAATCCCAGCACTCAGGAGGCAGAGGCAGGTGGATCTTTGATTTAAATAAAGCCTGACCCACAGGACAGCCAGAGCTACACAGAGAAACCCTGCCTTGAAAAACAAACAAATAAAATAAAAACTAAACATCTTCCTGTGTCTCATAGCAACCAACTAGGCTATGAAGTGGGAAATAGGAATACAGTCACAGTCAACAACAATAAAACTCAAGGATGTGTAGAAACTAATAAAGAACACTAAGACCTTTATGGATAAAAGAATCAGGTCTATTAGATATTACAAAATACTCTGAAATAAAATAGCAAGTCATGTTCAGGATTGAATGAGACATTCAGCTACAAGATAACTGAGGATTTTTCACTCAGGATAGACAAAATTAATTGAGGCTGATATATGGAAGAAGATGTCTACAATGTAAAAATATCACAAAATATTAATATCTGAAGTATGCAAAGAACATCATCAGAAACCAGACAGAATGATCAGCCGAAAAGTCAGAACTTCATAGAAAAATCGTGGATGAATTATAAGATATGGCATGCTGCTACAATACTGTCTCTATTTGGTATTGAAGTCAAATCATTCCACATGAGATCTCTCCCCGTCCACACAATATGACATGCAAACCATTGATTAGGTCTGCCTCCTCATGATGTAGTCAACTCTAGAAGCACCCTCCCAGACCTCCAGGGATACCTTAATAATTTTTGTATCAGTTATATACAAAGGGCACAAAGAATAAGGCTGCTATGCATATGTAGAAAAAATTATTCAAATGTATTTCAAGTGAATAAATTAGTTTTTAAAATATGATTCTAATTGAGATAGAATTATATCACTTTCCCCTTTTCATTCCCCCTTAAAGACCTTCCCACATACCCCCTTCCACTTTCAAGTTGATAGCCTTTTTTTATTATTATTGTTACATAAATGTATGTATGTATGTATGTATGTATGTATGTATGTATGTATGTATGTGTATGCACAAATTTATAAACACAACCTGCTGAGTCTATTTTGCTGTATGTATGTATATAGCTTCAAGGCTAACCATGTTGTATAGAACAACCATAACATGACTCATCCCTGGCAGATGCTAATTCTCCTTCTCTTGGTAGTCAATAGTTTTTGCCTAGGTGTAGGACCCTGTGAGATTTCCCCTTTTCCTGCTGACATGTGTACTGGGATACTGTTGTTTGGTTGTTGATTTTGCAGTGATTTCACAGCAGACTCCTGTCATTCTGGATCTCACAGTCTTTCTGCTCTCTCTTCCTCAGTGTTCCTTGAATTACAGATAGACAGGGTCTTTGATATACATATCCATTGTACCTTATTTGACTTCTTTCAAATACTCACCACATATAGCCTTGTTTGTATCTGTGATAACAGATTTATTGTACACAAGAATGTACTATAAATTCCAACAGGCAGTTGTCCTGTGTTCCGCTGCCCATCCCATTGGAAGATGCTCAATAAACATGAATACACAATTATTTGAATGCGATTGGAAACTTCAGTAAAAAAAAAAAAAAAAAAATGTTCCTTTTTGCAGTTACTACAACAGTGGGCTAAACCTTTACGTAAAATACAACTTTTCCTGACAAACTGAGCTTTTCAGTTAGTATTCACTTGCCGTGTATTTTAGTTAAAAATATAATTTATGCTTCCTACGTTTGGTCTAATTTATTGCTCTATCTTCAATGCTTAAAGGAGGTTTTAGTGTGCAGCTGAGCATTAGATAAATACTTTTCTGTAAGAGAATAGGTCATTAATGACAGCATGGCTTCCTACTAGAAAATAAGTTTTTAATGACCTCATCTGAATTACATTTCTTCCATGTGCCTTCACTCATGTGTTTTTCATCCTAGTACAATGTCTAACTCCACAGAAAAGTCTCACATGGGGAGTAGTTAAGTTTTTGTTTTGTTTTGTTTTGTTTTGTTTTTGTCAACTTCACACAAACTAGACTTCTGATAATAGGGAAATTCAATTGAGAAAATTTCACCTTCACATTGACAAGTCTGTGGGGGCATCTTGTCTAATGATGATTTTCACAGAAGAGCCCAGCCTACTGTGGTCAGTGCCAGTTCTGTGCAGACAGGCTTGGGGTGTATAAGAGCGCAAATTGAATAGGTCTGTAAGCAGTATTCCTCTCTCTTCTCCACATCAGTCCCTACCTCCATATTGTGCTTTGAGTTCCTGCCCTGACTTACATTCATAATAGTTTATTGCTTTTGCTTAAGATATTTTATTGAAGTGATAGAATACAAACTAAGACAAGGCAACTCCTGGTATAATGACTTTGTTTTAACTCTTGTTTGCCAATGTATGTGTTTTGTCAGGCAGAACATTGAAATGTTCTTACATTTTTTTTCATTCAGAAAAGAATAACAGCAGTTGCTTCCAGGTATGAGCATGAAGTTTAATAATAATTAAATAAAAGGAAGAGGTGAGTGTGGGCTCCTGTCTCAAGACAGACTTCTGCTTTCCCTCTTTGGGATCTTCTGGCCTAGTGACTGCAGGCAGGTCCCCTTGCCCCTGGTGGCCCAAGTAATCCAGAGTCTGCTGGCATTGCTGTGCTGGTCCCACCCTTGCTCAGGGGAGAATCAGGTCAACTTGCCCCAGGTAGATCAAGCCATTAAGAGTCTTCTGACATCACAGTGCTAGCCTTACCTCAACCCACCAGGAAATGGAGTCTCTCAGACCTGCCTGTATCCATTATGAAACCCATTGGAGTATTGGGCATGCTTGCACCCACCAGAAGAAAACCTTGGACCTGAATCCACCAGGAGAGGAAGAGACTCCATCTTCAACCACTGAAAGAAGCGATGGGAATATGACAATATAAGAACACATTCTCATTACCAGGGAAGGGCATTTAAGGTATCCTCTCCACTATTGCTCAGATTATTAGATGGGGTCAAACTTGTAGGTCTCTAGACATTTCCCTAGTGCCAGTTTTCTCTTGAAACCTATAATGGCTCCTTCTATTATGATATCTCTTTTCTTGCTCTCCTCTATTTCTCCCCTGAGTCAATCTTCCTGGTCCTTCATGTTCTCTTCTCCCCTCCTCTTCTCCCATGTTCTTTTTTCTAACTCCCTCCCAACTCACTGTCCCCCAGTTCCAAATTTGCTCAAGAGATCTTGTCCCTTTCCCATTCTGTGGGAGACCATGTATGTCTCTCTTAGGTTCCTCGTTCTTTCCTAGCTTCTCAGGCAGTATGAATTGTGGGCTGTTGATTCTTTGTTCTATGTCTAAAATCTATATATGAATGAATACATACCATGCTCCTCTTTTGTGTGACTGGGTTACCTCACTCAGGATAGTGTCTTCTAGTTTCATCCATTTGCCTGTAAATTTCAAGATTCCTTTGTTTTTTTTTTTTCCACTGAGTACTATTGCATACTGTAAATGTACCAATTTTCTTTATCCATTCTTCAGTTGGGGGCATCTAGGTTGTTTCCAGGTTCTGTCTATTACAAACAATGCTGCTGTGAACATAGTTGAGCAGATGTCATTCAACAACAGAAAAAAACAATTTGACGCTACCAGAGTCTAGGAATTCTATACCAGCAAGACCTGAATGTTCAAACACAGATAAAGCAGAAGAGAACAACCATAGAAACAACTTCATGAAGATGATAGAGACCCAAAAGGAGGAAATAAGATAATCCTTTAAAGAATTGGATGAAAACACAAACTAAAAATTGCAAGAAACAATTCAAATGGTGTAAGGTTTTAAAGTTGAAATAGAGACAAAAAAACAAAAATAGTCTGAGAGAAGGCTGGAAATAGAAAAGCTGTGTAAATGATCAGGAACTGAGGATGCAAGCATACCAGTAGAATACAGGATATGGAAGAGAGAATCACAGGCATTGAAGCTACACTAGGGAAAATTTATTCATCGAACAAAGAAAATCTTAAATCCAACAAATCCATAACACAAAATATCCAGGAAATATGGGACACCACAAAAAGGTCAAACCTAAGAAAAAAAGGTATAGAAGAAGGCAAAGAAACCCAACTTAAAGATACAGAAAATATGTTCAACAATTCATAGAAGAAAACACTTCCAACCTAAATAAAGACATGCCAATGAAAGTACAAGAAGCTTACAGAATACCAAATAGAGTGAACCAAAAAATGCTCCCTTGTCACATAATACTCAAAACAACAAACATACAGAATAAAGAAAGAATATTAAGAGCAGCAAAAAAAGGTCCAAGTAACATATAAAGGCAAACCTATCAGAATTATACCTGACTTCTGCATGGAAACTCTGAAAGCCAGAGGCTCCTAGAGAGATATTTTACCAATACTAAGACACCACAGATGCACTGGCATGATAGGTGTGGTTTACGCTATGTGCTAATATGATTTTATAGACTTTTCTGACCCTTTGATCTGTCACTGTTACCTGTCACCCCCTACTTGGGGAGGGACATATTTCTAATAAATGCCCAGAGATGCCCTTCCTACTAATTACTTCTGGAACATTTTTTTCTTCCTCTTTGCTTTTAATACATAAAGTGCTCAATAAATCAGCATTATTCATTTCTAATATAGAAGGCTTTCATGTGTGACATGTCTCATTGAATTTGAAAATATCCTTTGTCCAGTGCTTAAGTTTGTGTTTGATTAATGCCCTGCATAATAAACTGTGCAATCCCAACAAATTGTAGAAATCATTTCCTAATATGAGGTTTATTGGTATCCTTCATCAGCTTTTTGCACAATAAACATTACAATCATTGTTAGAGAGAGAGAGAGAACATAGCTTTCAATCACTATAGATGGAGAAAACAAGATATTCTATGACAAAACCAGATTTAAACAATACTTATCAACTAATGCAACTCTACAGAAAGTACTGGAAAGAAAACTGGAACCCAAGGAAGTCAACTACACACACACACACAAACATAGGCAATAAAGCACTTTACCAAAAGCCAAAAGAAAAATTGAGGTAAATCCACAGTACCACCACCACCAACAAATCCAACATAAACAAGGATTAACAAGTGGTCCTTAATTCCCCTTAATATTAGTGGTCTTAACTTACCTATAAAAAGACCCGGCCTAACAAAATGGATATGAAAAAGACAATCCATCCTCCTGCTGCATACAAGAAAAACACTTCAACTTCAAAGATAGAAGTTACCTCAGAGTAAAGTGTTGGGAAAAGATTTTCCAATCAAATGGATGCAAGAAACAAGCAGGTGTAGCAATCCTAATATCTAATAAATTAGACTGCAAACTAAAATCAATCAAAAGAGATGAAGATGATTATTTCTTATTCATCACAAGAGAAATCCATCACGATGAAGTCTCAATTCTGAACATCTATGCCCCGAATACAAAGATACCCATGTTCATAGAAGAAACATTACTAAAACTCAAATCTCACAAAAAACATCACACCCGTATAGTAGAAACTTCAACACTCCACTCTCACCACTAGACAGGACCAGTAGACAGAATCTTAACAAGGAAACAAAAGAACTAACAAAAGTTATGACACAAATGGCTTTAACAGACATCTATAGAACACTCTATCCAAACACAATATACCTTCATCTCAGCATCACATAGAACCGTCTCTAAAATCGACCATGTACTCAGGAACATAGCAAAACTAAACAGACATTTTAAAAAAATGGAAAAACCCCCTGTATCTTATCACACCACTATGCTTTAAAGTTAGAATTCAACAACAACACAGATTGCAGAAAAAACTACAAACTAGTGGAAACTGAACAATGACCAATTATGCTATTCCAAGGTGAAGAAAGGAATAAAAAAAGAAATTAAAGACTTCCTAGAATTCAGTAAGAGTGAAGACAACATACCCAAGCATATGAGACACTTTGAACGCAGTACTAGGGGGAAAGTTCATAGCTTTAAGTGCCCACATGAAGAAACTAGAGAATGGTCACATTAGAGAATTAATAGCGCAACTGAAAACTCTAGAACAAGAAGAAACAAACTAACCCCAGAGGAGTAGATGCCAGGGTATAATCAAATTGAGGGCTCAAATAAATAAAGTACAAACAAGGAAAACAGTACAAAGAGTCAATATAACAAAGAGTTGGTTCTTCGAGAAAATCAATAAGTTAGACAAAGCTTTCTCCATGCTAACCAAAAGGCAGAGAGAGAACATGCAAATTAACAAAATCAGAAATGAAAAGGGGGACATAACAACGGACACTGAAGAAATCAAGAAAATCTTCAGGTCATAGTTTGTAAATCTGTACTCCACAAAATTGGAAAATTTAAAGAAAATAAACAATTTTCTGGGCAGATATCATTTACCAAAATTAAAACAAGCACACATAAGCAATTAAACAGACCTATAACCCCTAATAGAAGCAGTCAAAGCCTCTTAACCCCCCCCCAAAAAAAGGCCAGGGCTAGATAGTGAAGAATTCTATAAGAAATTCACAGAAGAGCTAAAAATCTAATCTATCCTCTAAACAAACTGAAAAATAAAAACTATATGGTTATCTCTCTAGATGTTTAAAAAGCCTTTGACAAAATCCAACACCCCTTTATGATAAAAGTCTTGGAGAGTTCAGGGATAACGAAAGCATACCTAAACATAATAAAAGCAATATACAGTAAACAGCAGCCAACAACAAACTAAATGGAGAGAAACTTAATGTGATTCCTCTAAGATAAGGAACAAGACAAGGCTGTCCCTTCTCTCCATATCTCTACAATATTGTACTTGAAGTTCTAGCTAGAGCAATAAGACAACAAAATGTGATTAAGGGGATACAAATTGGAAAGGAAGCATTCAAATTTACACTATTTGCAGATGATATGATAATTTACATAAATGACGTGAAAAACTCTACCAGGGAACTCCTACAGCCGATAAACACCATTTGCAAAGTGGCAGGATACAAGGTTAACTCAAAAAAATCAGTAGCACTAATATATACCAATGATAAAGGGGCTGAGAAAGAAATTAGAGAAACATTACCCTTTAAAATAGCCACAAAAAACATAAAATATCCTTGGGTAATGTTAATCAAACAAGTGAAAGACCTATATAGGAAGAACTTTGTGTCTTTAAAGAAAGAAATTAAAGATACCAGAAAATTAAAAGATCTCTGATGCTCTTGGATAGCTAGGATCAGTATAATAAAAATGGCAAACTCTTGTCAAAAGCAATCTACAGATTCAATGCAATCCCCACCAAAATCCCAGCATACGTCTTCACAGACCTTGAAAGGGCAATACTCAATTTTACATGGAGAAACAAAACAACCCTGTGCAATAAAGGAACTTTAGGAGGCATCACCATCCCTGACTTGGAGCTCTAACATAGAGCTAGAGTCCTGCAAACAGCTTGGAACTGGCACAAAAACAAACAGGTAGCCCAATGGAATCAAACTGAAAACCCTGATATTAACCCACACATCTACCAATACCTGATTTTTGACAAAGAAGCTAAAAGTATACAATGGAAAATTGAAAGGATCTTCAACAAATGGTGCTGGCATAACCAGATGCTTGTGTGTAGAAGACTATAGACAGATTCATGGATATTGCCATACACAAAACTTAAGTGCAAATGAATCAAAGACCTCAACATACTGAATGGGAAAAGATCTTCACCAACCCCACATGTGACAGAAGGCTGATTTCCAAAATATACACAGGATTCAAGAAGCTACTCGCCAAAACACCAAATAATCCAATTAAGAAGGCGGGTAAAGCACTAAATAGCGAATTCTCAATAGAGGAATTGCTGAAAGACACTTAAGAAAGTGCTCAACATCCGTAGCCGTTAGGGAAATGCAAATCAAAACAACTCTGAGATACCATATTACTCCTGTCAGAATGGCTAAAATCAAAAACACCAAGGACAGTTTATGCTGGAGAGAATGTGGAGAAAGGGGAATACTCCTCCACTGCTGGTGGGAGTGCAAACTTGTACAGCCATTTTGGATATCAGTGGTACCTCAGGAAAATGAGACTCAGTCTGCTGCAAGATGCAGTAATTCTACTCTTAGGCATATACCCAAAAGATGCACATTCATGCAACAAAGCCATCTGTTCAACTATGTTCACAGTAGCACTATTTGGAATAGCCAGATCCTGGAAGCAACCTAGATGTCCCTAAACAGAATAATGGATAAAGAAAATGTGGTACATTTACACAATAGAGTATTACTCAGCAGAAAAACAAAACAAAACAAAACAAACAAACAAAAACAATGGAATCTTGAAATTTGCAGGTAAATGAGTGGAACTAGAAGACACTATCCTGAATGAGGTAACCCAGTCACAAAATGAACATGGTATGTACTCACCCATATATGAATTTAGGCATAGAGCAAATGATCACCAGCCTACAGTTCACTCTGCCAGAGAAGCTAGGAAAGAAGGAGGACCCTAAGAGAGACATACATGGTCTCCCACAGAAGGGGAAAGGGACAAGATCTCCTGGGCATATTGGGAGTGAAAGGGTAGGCAGTGAGTGGATAGGAAGTTAGGAGAAAGAAAAAGGGAAAAGAGGAGGGGAGAGAAGTACATTAGGGAGCCTGAAAATTGAGTTTGGGGAGGAATAGAGAAGGCAAGGAAAAAGATACCATAATAGAGGGAACCATTATAGATTTGAAGAGAAATCTGGCACTAGGGAAATGTCCAGAGACCTACAAGGAAGATCCCAACTAACAATCTGAGCAACAGTGGAGAGGGTACCTTAAATACCCTTCCCTGATAATGAGATTGATGATTACCTTATTTGCCATCCTAGAGCCTTCACCAAGTAGCAGATGGAAACAGAAGCAGACACCCACAGTAAACACTGAGTGAACTCCTGGAATCCAGTTGCAGAGAGGCAGAAATGATGAGCAAAGGGGTCAAGACCAGGCTGCAGAAACACACAGAGTCAGATGACCTGAACAAGGGGGAGTTCATGGACCCTCAGACTGATAGCTGGGAAACTAGCATTAAGACCAAATCAGACACCCTGAACATGGGCTTCAGTTAAAAGGCTTGGGAAGTGTATGGTACCTCTGACAATGGAATCAGGATGTATCCCTGGATCAAGAAAGGACTTTGGGAGCACATTCCCCATGGAGGGATACTCCCTTAGCCTAGAGACAAGGGGGAGGGCCTAGGTCCTACCCCAAATGACTTCACAGATTTTGATGATCCCTCCTGGAAGGCCTCACCCTCCCTGGGGAGTGGATGTAGAATGGAACTGGGGGGAGAGGGTAAGGGGTGATGGGAGAAGAAGAAGAAGAGGGAACTGGGATTGATATATAAAATAAGAAAAAATATAAAGTAAAATAAAAACAAAACAAAAAATTAGTTCTCTCCAACATTGTCTCACTGAGGATACATACCACTCTAAAGAGTAGGCCCTGTGCTTAGTAGTAGATGATCAACACAAAACAAACTCAATAGCATCTTTGGAATTTTTTTTGTCCACTGTTTTTAGTAATAATGTTTAAGCTTACAGGTCCTTAATGTCTTCTCATTTCCTGATTTTATGGGATTCCTGTGTGTACACATTGTGTCTCTGAATTTATATGTGTTTCTTATTCTTTTTCTTTGTCTTTTTTTTTCTTTTTTGTCTTATTCTGGTTTGTTTGTTTTTGCTTTAGCTTATTTTACTTCATTATTATTCTTTAGCTTCCTGGGGAAATTTTGCTAACAAGAGACAGAGAGTGTGGTTTCAGATGGAACAGGAGGAAGGGAGGTTCTTGGAGGAGTAGGGTAGAGGAAAATATAATCAAAATATATTGTATGAAAAAAAATCCATTTTCATTAAATGAAAAATAAAAAAGGAAAGTACCTTGTGTGAACACAGCAGATCTTCATGTGAATTGCTTTTCAAATATTAAAGACAAACAAACAATAAAAAAATACCTCCATCCCCCAAACGTCCCTGCCTTCATGAAATGTGAGAAAGAAGCAATAGTAACAAAAGCAAGAAATAAACAGGGTCTGAAAGACTGGAGGGCTCCTGCCTGGCAGCCCTCAAGGGATCAGAACATCATAGAAAGCTAAATTCTACAAAGAAAAAGAAACCCTTCAATAAATGCCTCTATATCCTTTTGTGGGATAAAAATGAGAACACTACCACACTACTGAACTACAGGATATCTGTACCTACGGAATTAGCATCCATTTTAGTTAGTGGATTCTGAATGTGAAAAATTGGTTTCCATTCAGAAAGGGAGGGCGGCTTATTAACATTTTCTTGGTTTGAACATCCTTAGCCTACTGCCCCTTCATTCTTGGGTTACAGACATTAAGTAGCATGCTTGTTGGTTCCCAAACTATTTTTCCTTAAGATGGCATGCTCCATAAACATCCATGTAATTTCCTGTGAAACAAATCCCTCTGGATACCCTCTGATCTTTCTGGTAATTAAAGTAATTGCACCCTCCTAACTTTTGATAATTAAGGGCCACTTCCTGGTCTCCATTACTGCATGATGCCAATGCCTCTGTGCATAGAATAAGTGTATGTCTGCAACAACCTTTCAAGTCTTCAAGGGAATTTATTGGCGATGCTGGAGCCTCTCTCATCTGTGTACTCCTGCTGGTCTTGGTAAATAGAATGCCTCCTGAGCCTTGTGCTGGAAACTGTTTTCACACAGCTGGTATAACATGCATGTCCCCTACCATCTTACTTCCTTCTTGTGAATTTGATAGAGCCATCAGACACTTCTTCCTTGCTTGTGTTAGTGGGCCATCATAATTTGTGAAATCAGTCCTCCCAGTGAGTTTTCATTCTCCCTCTGGGTTTTCATCAGGATAATAAATGCTGAAATGTGTTCTCAGTTATTATCTATTCTTTCTCCTGTCTTTTACCACCATCCTCGGCAAATGCTTAACAGCATGGCCAGTAAATGAGAGAACTGCTGTTTCGTAAGAGGAGGGTTACTCTATAGGACAGGGGAAGTACTAGATTTCAGAAAGAAGAAATGAAATTAAAGACAGAAATAATTGGAAATGAAATTAAAAACAGAAACTGGAAAAATGGGTTTGTTGAAATGTTTATAGTATCCCCAAAGATCAATAGACTCAATGTAATCCCTATCAAAATATCAATAGCATTCTAAAATCCATGTGGAATTATAAAAGAGCTAAAGAAACCAAAACAGTCCAGCAACATAGAAAAAGTTGAAGGCATCAAACTATATCAAAATATGGTTCAAGGCTGTAAGAACAGGACATTATGTTATTGTCATGCAAATCAATGAATAGAACAAAATACAGTGGAACCTCTTCTGTGCATTTACATCAAGCTTATTTTTACCAAGTTGCTAAGGATACATAACAACATCTCATTCAATAACTGGCAATGCTGCATATCCATGTGCAAAAGAATAAAAACCAAAGCCCTGTCTTACCATACACAACATCATCTCAGAATGGCTTAAAGGTGAAAAGGGAAGATTACAAACTACTCCCCTTGTAGGGAAGAAGCAAGGAAGCATGCTAAGACACCAGTCTGGCAGTAAATTTTTAAAACCTTAAAAGTAAAAACAATGAAAGTAAAACTAAACAACTGTAATTACACTAAGCTAAAATGATTCTACATCATATATAATACAGAATATCAAAAGTAAGAAGACTTATAGAATATGATAAAAAATATTCACAAACTGTGCAATTGACAAAGAATGAATGTCCAGGAAATGCAAAGACTTCTATCAACTCAATAGCTAAAATAAATATATAATATATTATTTTTAAATAAGCAAAACTACTAGACATTTTCTCAGACAAGATACATAAATGCCCAGTCAGTACATGAAAATATGTTTAGCCTCACTAATCAGGGAAATGTCAATCATAACCACAGTGACATGCCATAGCAACTCAGAAAAAGAGCAATACATTTCAATATCCTTCATGACCAAATTCTATCATTCTGAATATGGCTGTCTATCTTGTTTATTTGTATAAACTAGTGAATTTTATTGGATGTCCAATTTTATGTTCATTACATTGATTTATATATATATATATATATATATATATGTATATATATTATTTTACATATCAATCCCAGTTTCCTCTCCCTCCCATTCCCCTACTCACTCCACAGGGAGAGTGATGCCTTCCAGGAGGGATCATCAAAATCTGTCAAGTCATTTGGAATAGGGTCTAGGCCCTCCCTCCTACCTCTAGGCTAAGGGAGTATCCCTCCATGGGGAATGTTCTCCCAAAGTCCTTTCATGAACCAGGGATATATCCTTATTCCACTGTCAGAGGTCCCTTAGACTGCCCAGGCCTTCTCACTGAGATCCATGTTCAGGGGTCTAAGTCAGTCCAATGCTGGTTTCCTAGCTACCAGTCTGGCGATCCATGAGTTACTCCTTGTTCAGGTCAGCTGTCTCTTTGGGTTTGGTCAGCCTGGTCTTGACCCCATTTCTTATCACTCCTCCCTCTCTGCAACTGGATTCCAGTAGCTTGGTTCAGAGTTTAGCTGTGGGTGTCTGCTTCTGTTTCCATCAGCTACTAGATGAGGGCTCTTTGTTGGCATATGAGTTAGTTATCAATCTCATTATGAGGGAATGGCATTTAAGGTAGCCTTTCCACTGTTGCTCAGATTGTTAGTTGGAGCCATCCTCGTAGGTCTCTGGACATTTCTCTGGCGTTAGTTTTCTCTTCAAACCTATAATGGCTCCTTCTCTTTTATGGTATCTTTCTTTTTGGTTGGTTTTTTTTTTTTTTTTTTTTTTTGGTGTTTGTCTGTTTGTTTTGTTTTGCTCTGATCTGTTCTTATCCCAACTCAATCTCCCTGCTCCCAATATTCTCCTTTCCTCCCCTTCTCTTTCTCCTCACTCCCTCTCACTCACTGACCATCCCCCACTCCCAATATGCTCAAGTAGTTTGAAATCTTTATTGCATGTGACCCAGAGTTCTCATGGTAGATTTATTTTAAAGCCTCAGAGGCTTGGGCAAAAACAAAGTCAATTTTTCTTAATTCCTCTTTCTGAAAATGTAGCCATTCTACTTCCAGGCTTTATGTAGGATCACTTTTTTTTCTTTTTCTTTCTTCAAGCTGAGAAACAGTCTTCAGTTCTATTCATGCATGGATATAAACCCCCAGTCACAACATCTCCCATCTGATATGTAAGTTCTGTATTATTCAAGCGAGTGTAGAATGCCTAAGGAGCTTACTATTGGTCTGTCTTCCTCCCAACATCTGGGCTTTCTTTTTGTGCTATCTTGAGAGTCAGAATTATATTCCATACACTGTCATGTTTCCTGTATTGATAGTAAAAGGGAGACTTCAACAAAAGTTGTGTAATTATAACAAAACCTAGAAACCATGATGGTGGAACATTGGTATTCTCCTAATTGCTACTTCTTTCTTAGAAATCAGTCCTATGATACAGGGTCTTTCCCAAGAGGTGTCTTATTTCTCAGGGTCAAAGTATTAGTTCCCCATTTTCTTGTTCATATTTAATACCAATGTCATTTTAGATAGCCAAAAATAAAACAGACTTGTCCTTGTTTTTTTAACTATACCCAAACCAGTGTGCTTGGTTTACTCGTGTGTAGAATGACTGACTGTGCATGATGGGAAAGAGATAGACTTTTCTTCTATTATTTCTACTGTAAATTTATTTAAACTTGCAGCAACCATTCATGCATGTGTGCCCTTAGGCACACATAGAAATTATTGCTGGAGAAAATGTATATTGAACCAATGTAGAGATGTTATTATGAAATTTTGCTATGTTGTAGGCTTAATTGTGTTGTCAAAAAGGGAGTAACTAAGGAAAGATTTTATTATCTCTCATTAGAAAACACACATTTTTGTGAGCTACCAAATATTAATTATGGAAGAGAGAGAGAGAGAGAGAGAGAGAGAGAGAGAGAGAGAGAGAGAGAGAGAGAGAGAGAGAGAGACCTTACCAGGTTGTTCAGCAGCCAATTTAGATGTGACATGTGACAATAATCTGGTCATGGAAAGTGGATGGTAAGTAACAGTCATTTGCACAGTTCTTCCCTCACTTGTCCTTATGAAAATGTCTAGCTTTATCTTAGAAGCCATGTATCATTGAAAGTGATCATTTCCTGAAGGCTCTGTGCCTGTGTGATTACCTGCCACTCTCACGTTGCTCCTTACCTTTCACCATCAGCAGAACTTTACTAAAAAGAAAAAAAAAGGTGTAATGGAGTAGTGTGAATGACAAAAGTCACATTTTTAATATACAGGTTATACATCACATGTAAGAATGTGCCCTATGTGTACTTACATGTACATTTATGGCATGCCAGCAGAAGGGAGACTATTTGAGGAGAATGGGGAAACCAGTGAGAGTAAGGATGGTAATATATAATAGGGTAAATACTAACAAGGTAAAATGATAAATATGTCTAGAAATGGCATAATGAAACACATCATTTTGTATGATAACTAAAGTGAACTGAGAGTTAATTTAATAAAATTATATTTAAAATGTTCTTTTTTGTTTATTTAGGTATCATTGTTTATTTATTGAAGTAGCTGGCTATGACTCGGGCAATGGCATAAGTTTTAGAACTGTGTCTGCTCATTGCTACCTATTTTTTCTCTACTGTCATGCAGATGACTAGTTCACTGTTTTTAAAGTTAGCAAGAACAGAACTTTAATGAAAAACACCTCTTACACAAGGTGTTTTTGAGATTATTGCAATATCTCTACTAATCTTTCAGGGGTCCTTGGAGCAATGGTTCACATAAAGTGAAATAATAATACTAATTTTATTAGCTACTATAATTTTAATGAATAATACTGCCAATATAAATACAAAATAGCAGTCTGCAAAACAGTGATTTCTCTGAAGCAAATGCTATGAATATATCAGAATAATTTCATGGAACAAATTAAGGAAGCACTTGGTAAAATCTATCTGTTTAATTCCTTCATTTTCATAGTTATAAAGACAATATGCTTTGAGAACACTTCCAATTGCCTCTAATAACAAAGTCAATGATTTTTTTCTTATTTTTTTTTTAATCCAGACAGTTTTGTTGAGACAACAGCAGTGAATTTCTAGTACCTTCTGCCTATTGGCTAAAAGTGAACTCTCCTGGCATTTCATGGTGAATGGGTATGGCAAACAGGAAGTGTGTGTTTAGACAACTAAAACACTTTGTCACTCTTAGCCCCTCATTCCTGTTGGTCTACCTGATGTAAAGCAATCTCCTCCTGTGTGTCAGAGGTTCCCGTCCTGTGTTCTGTAAGACCTGCCTCTGAGTTCACTTCCTTGCTCCTCTACATACATGATTATAAGAACATTTGCCAATCTGTGTGTGAAAACAACAGGACTGTACACATACCACCCAGCAGTGAAACAGGACAACATGCATAGAGACTATGTGGGCTTGGGGATGTGGAGTGTTCCCATCCACAACTGTATTTCTTAGTCCTTAGGTGTTCTGAGTTTCTTATTCATTCCATTAATAACATCAGCAGCTTCTTATTTCCCTGTCATCTGTTAGTGCTACATGCCTGAAATATCTTCATAACCTGCTCTTTTGACAACCTGGACTTTCCAGCCCTTTTGTTTTCTCATTTCCTTATTCTCATTATGTTCTCAGATCTCTCTAAACTTACCCTCTTACCCTTTCAATTCTTTCCTTTAATTATTTCCCAAGCATTGCTCTCTTTCCCATGGCCTAAACTCCTTATTGCATTGACTGAGAAACATTGCCACAAATACTCCCTACCAGCTCCTGAGTTTCTGAGCTTGCATAGACTCTTCAACCCAGTAAACCAGGAAGGACTCTCTTGTGTTCTCTCTACTTCTTTTCAATACACTTTCTATGTTATGCCTTGTAAGACTCAGGTACAAGCAAATAATTTTGTCTTTGTCCAAGAGAATGCCCAAGAGGAAAATTAGTACAGACCCATTATTAAAACTATAATGGAAAATAACTCAAGTAAGCCATGAAGTCATTAAAAATGAAACTTCAGACAAGGAAAAGCCAGCAGCCATGAAGCTGGGTACTTTTGAATGAGTGGTGAATTCAGCACTCGTTTACTTGGTCATAGATTGAGCTTGTCCTCATTCCCTTCAGCATTACTCCAAACCTATCCACTCCTGAAAAACTTCACCCATGACAGAGCCCCTCTCAGCAGACATCATTACTTCCCACTTCACAGAAGAAATTGAGGTCATCACCTATATGTTCTATCAATCCATCACTCCAAACTCTAGATAAGTCTACTTTTGCACCATGCTGTTTTATTTCAGTTTCATATATAGGCTGATTTTTCCTTATTCAAGACTAAGCTCTTCAGTCATGATTGTTCTCAACCTCTCTCGGCTCCTTCAGACCTTGCTCTATTAACAATCTTATTTTATTATACTACACTCAGCTCTTGGCTGTTGTTGTTGTTGTTGTTTTCTACTTCATAACAATCTGTGCTGTGTTTTCAAGGAAATATCATCGCTCATATTCTCAGGGTCTGAATACCTAGTTCCCAGTTGGTAACACTGTTTGGGGAGGTTCAGGAGTTGAAAACTTGCTGGAGAAAATGTGTCACTAGGGATGGGCTTTGAAAGCTTAAAACCTTGCCATTATTGCAATATGTTCTCTGTTTCATGCTGAAGATTCAAAATGTGAGCTGTCATCTTCCTGCTCCTGTCATGTCTTGAGGTCCTGATGTGGTAACTTTCCTGCCATAATGGGCTGTAACCTGAACTGTGAATCAGAATAAAGCCTTTATCTTTCAAGTTGCTTTGTCAGAGTATTTTATCACACCACAGTGAAAAGAAAGTAAGCATATGAGAGAGATGTAGAAATGAAACTGTCAGGTGGTTTTCAGGCAAGTTGTGTCCTCTTGTAGCCTGAGATAGTGACTGGGTGCTCCCTCTGGGCTTTATAGACACTTAACGGTTCCAGACATACAACAGACTTTGAGAAACAGTTGCATTACTGTTTTGGATGGGATTCTCAGGTCAATTTCTCCGACCTATTGGTAACAGCCTCCCTATTCTCAGTGGCAGCCCTTACCTCTGTTCCTTCAATTTCCCAACGAATGTGTCAGTCTTTAATTGTGTGTTAAGCCTTTAATGCACAGACTACAGAAAATGGCATGTTAACCCCACACGGATCTATTCCAGTAAAGAATCTAATAATCTCTACATTCATTACCTGTGACTAATCTCTCTGACACTGTTGCCAATATTGGTAAATGCAGGGGTTATGGGGACAAGCATGCTACAAAAAAAAAAAATGAATACTTCTGCTGACGTTGACAGAAAAGATACTGTATATTTCATGGTAAATTATTATAAAATATTTTCTTTGATGTATACCTCTATAAATTCTCTAAATGCAGTGAACTTTTCTGGGTCCATAAAGAAGTACATGGAACATCTGAGACAGGGTTGATACATATAATGAACTTTCAACATTGCAGAGAAACCTTGGGTCACTGTCCAGACAGCCAGCTGTTTCTGTCATTTCTTACATTTTTTGGAAGTTGCTTGCTTGCAGTTCCTTCTTAACCAAGTAATATTACTATCTTTCTCAGGTCTTTGATTTGGTTAAAGATTATATAGTTATATTTACAATCCTTTCGAATCTTAGCAAAGGACATATTAGGTACAAGACTTAGACTCTTCAGGAAAAGGCAACTATTGGCACAATCTCTATGACATCTAGAATGTGTTTCTTACTTGATGCTGTTCTTGTTGGTTTTAGTTTCATTTTTGTTTATGTTATTACCTTTTCTTTCTTCTGGACAATACTTGATAATTGTTCTTAATATATATATATATATATATACACATATATATATATTAGTATTAGTATATATATAGTATACATATACTATATATATACTAGTTTTCTTAGGATTAAAATCTTTTAATTAGGCAAAAGGGGGAAATTCAGTCTGATAAGCCAATAGCTTCAGGATGACTTCTCTGGGTATGTGATAACAACTGGA
This sequence comes from Cricetiscus sungorus, assembly GCA_030556225.1. Classification (NCBI taxonomy): domain Eukaryota; kingdom Metazoa; phylum Chordata; class Mammalia; order Rodentia; family Cricetidae; genus Cricetiscus; species Cricetiscus sungorus. The sequence goes on along the minus strand of JANBXA010000141.1, from coordinate 36,014,021 downwards.
TAACAACTAAGGATGGGGGCCACACACTCTCTCTGGGATGGTGTGGGAACTGGCAGAGTTACAACTTGGAGTTCCCCTCGGCTCTTTGAGAAAGACATTTGAGAAAGCACACCAGCAGAGTGACTGGTGATATGCTGCAGACCCTTCCTTTTGTCTTCTAATCATTGTGCACAGATTTGATTTAATAGAGATAAAATAGTCCCCAGATTTCCCACGTTACTTCTTCTTGTCTTTCATTATGTGCTTTGGAATATAACAACTATTTGCACAGATGTTCTAGAGTCTCTATCACCTATGTCTTTACATTTTTGACCAAGTCCACAAATAAACAAGAAAGGGGAGACATTAGTTACAAATAACCTTTATCTGAGTAAAGTAATGCTACTTATGTTACATGCATGTTTTTCCTGCAGGCTGCCTGGTCCCACTCTTTGTTCCTCCCTGCTGGCCGCCTAGTCCCCCCAACCCACTGCGCCAGCCCCCAATAACACACAGAGACTCTGTATTTAATATTAATATGTTGTCCAGTTCCTAATTCCTTATCGGCTAGCTCTTTCTTAATAATTAACCCATTTCTACTATTCTAAGTATTTCCACATGGCTCATCTTACTGTCCAGAGCGGCTGGCGGTGCTACCTCTCAGGGCTCTCCATGTTGACTCCTCCTAACTACTTCCTCCTTCCTCATAGTTTCCTGGCCCCATCTATCTTGTTTTCCCATTGGCCACAGTGCTTTATTCATTAACCAGTATGAGAAACATTTACAGAATAACATCTCCCATCATCTCCTCTTTTCTGTCTAAAATAAAAAGAAGGGTTTTAACCTTAACATAGCAAAATATACCACACAACAGTTATCAAATCAGAATCACACTTAACAATATTTAGTCCACTAACATTTTGTAAGACTTAAAGAAAATGTCATCTATCCTATCTTTGTGAGTCTAAAGTCCTATATGTAACTTATCTTTAATCCTAACTAAGGAAAACTATAACCATAACTGTCTTCAACTCCTTCAAAGACCACAGAAGGATACTATATAAACTCTAGAAAAATACATAAATTGGATTAATCCAGCAGCATTTCTTTTATTGGTTGTTGTTATTTCCTCAGCATTCAAACAATTTAAAGATAACAGAAGAGTACATTATTCAAAGTTTCTCTGTGCTTTCCATTTTTATGTGGGTTTTTTATTACTCTATTTCTTTAATTTATATTTTTACATATTTTGAGACAGGGTCTCTCTGTGTAACTTCTATCTGTCCTGGAATTTACTCTACATACAGGTTCACTTTGAAATCACAGAGATCTGCTTGCCTCTGTCTCCTGAGTGCTGGGATTAAAGGTGTGTGCCACCACACCCGGCCACACTCTGTCTTTTTAAAACCATTTTATTTCTTTTCTCTTTCTTTCCAAAGTCTACACATATTTAAAAACACACTGTAAACCTTCATTGCCAGCTCTCATACAACCAATGAATTGTTAGCAGAGCTCTTTAAAAGCAAGGCAGTTTTTTGCCACTTATGCTAATTTTGGAAACCTCACTTAAAGGAGCCTCCCAAATCTCTGTCTCTATCAAAACAAAGTTTAAATGAGAAAAATGCTGCCACCAAGAATTCTTGTTGGTCCCTGTTCTTTTGTTTCTAAAAACTATTTTTTAAGCTTTTGTTAAGTTTTAAGTGAAAGTTCTCAATCTCACTTCTGACACCATTATGGTACAGGTAAGTTTTTTCCTCCCGCCGTCCACCTGGTCCCATTCTTTGTTCCTCCCAGCTGGCCACCATGCCAGCCCCAAAGAACACACTGAGACTCAGTATTTGACACAATGCTGTTGTCCCGTTAATAGTTTCTTACCAACTAGCTCTGTCTTAATTATTAACCCATTTCTACTTATCTAAGTATTTCCACGTGGACCATCTTACCGGCCAGAGTTGTGCTGGCGTGCTACATCTCCGGGCTCTCCATGTTGACTCCTCCTAATACTTCCTCTTTCCTCCTTGTCTCCTAGCCCCGCTTATCTTGCTTTCCCATTGGCCACAGTGCTTTATTCATTAACCAGTATGAGAAACATATTTACAGAATAACATCTCCCATCATCTCCTCTTTTTGGAAAAAAAAAAAAAACAAAAAACAAACAAAACAAAAAGCTAAATTTAGTCTAAGAAATATCTGTACCCAAACATAAGGATTTTGACGTTTCCCACCACTGGACAACATTTAAAAATAGCACCAATTAGCATCAATTATCATGTACATGTGTACATTCAGAATAATCATTTATCGCTACTTTTAAAAAGAAAAACAATGAAATAAAACTTTTGTGTTATAACAACAACAAAAAAAGGTTATATCAGAGTGGATATATTACTGAGTGAGATTTACTCTTATAATATTTTGACAACAATGATGTTCCACATTTTCAGCCAGTGTAGAAATGTCCCTAAATTTGTAAAAACTAGATCAACATCATGAGATGCTCTCTATTTAATCCAATAAATTTGGTTGATATCTTAACTCCAAAAGAAGTATAATACTGCAAAATCGAATAGCAAGGGTAAGAAATATAGCAAAAGGAAAAACTTATATTTCCAAAATCATTTCAGATGTGAAAAATCCATGTGTGGTACAATAGACCAGAATAATTCTGCAGGTGAAACAAGCAGGAATTTGAGTGTGATAGTCATTTTAGTTGATTATATTGGAGTCTGAATTTAGAAAGTTATGATGTTACCATAGAAACTGCTTTTGCTTAAGTGTAGTTGTAGACATTCTGTAAGTAAAAGTTGCATTAATCAAACACAGAGTAAAAAACATCTAGATTCCTAAAGAACCATGTATCCTACTTACCTAGAAGAATTAAGGAGAGTGGTAGGAAAATAAAGAACACACAAACTAGTGTGCTAGATGAAGAACCCTCACAAAATATTTTCCAACCAAATTTTATGTACTTGAAACCCATTGAAAACAATGACATCTAATTCAAGCTCATCCAAATCAACTAGGGAAATAAAGCCATGATCCTGTTTCATTCCTAAAAATCAGATAAATTAATCTGCCTAGAGACTTCCTGGAACATAGGAGATACTGGGTAAATATTTATTCAGACCTTATTTATGCAGAACTTAAAAGCAATAGAATATAGCAATCCTAGAGTGACAATGTTCAGTGCGAGGCAGTACATAGCATTCTGCTGCTTCTGTTCCTAAACCAGTGACTAATAAAAGAAAAAATATGATGAAAGATGATAGCAATATGGTCTTTAATCCTGAAAATCCAATCAACAAAAATGACACAGAAGGATGCAGAAGGATTGGGTTTCAAACTCATTAACTCAGATCTCAACAGACAGTGCCCTGAGACAGACAGACCTAGACTACCCCAGACCTCTTCACATGCAGCTTGTGTTTGTAAGCTTGGACATAAAGACAGAGAAGAATAAAATTGCTCAACAATCAGATGTACACTCAAAGAGGAAAACAAGAGAGGGAGCTGGATCTGTAACTTATTAATTCCAAAGTACCCTTCACATGATCTGCTCTTACATTAAGAAGTATGTGAGAAAAAGGAGATGAGACATGGATGTTCCATGAAGAAAATAAATGGACCAGTACCTTTATTCTGCAATGTACACACATACACACACACACACACACAATCTCCATGTTGATTGTGGGTAGATAGATGTCTATTATAATCAACCAAACATAATGGAGTTCATTATCTTCTTGCTGAATTTAAGAGGTTAAAATAAAGCATCTTTAACTAACAAGTATTTGTTGATAAGTACTAGATCCTGGGTTCTAAAGATGAAGATTGCAACTATGAGGATGAATCCCAGCACTCGGAGGCAGAGGCACACATATCTCTGTGAGTTTAAAGCTAGCCTGGTCTACAGAGCAAGTGCCAGGACAGGCTCCAAAGCAATACAAAGAAACCCTGTCTCAAAAAACATGAGAGAGAGAGAGAGAGAGAGAGAGAGAGAGAGAGAGAGAGAGAGAGAGAGAGAGAAAGTAGTAGGACCAGGATCAATCTGTGATTCATTATCTAGGTATCTAGGTGTTGGAGCCTATTCCCTATGGTGGCATGCCATGAACAGCAGTATTTTTTAACTTCAACTTTCAGCAAACTCATGGTATAAGATTTTCCTTCTTTTCTTTCACAACACCAACATCTTTATAGTCTGACAATGCAATCACTCATGTAAGGCACATGTATGAACTATGAAAGATGTGAATGTTTTATAGTACCTTGTATTTATACTGTATTTAGATAGAAATTCAATTTATGCACTATTTATTTAAGCACTATTTTCTGAGAAAAATAGACCGATATTGGGAAAGTAGTGAGGTCAATTATAAAAAGAAAATTCATCCCCCAAAGTTGGAAGAAATGATTTCATAGTCTTCAAACAGTTACGGAAAGAAATGTTCAGATTACAACATAAAAAAACCCAATATCTTATTACCTACAACTTAGATGTGACTATCAAAATAATAATAACTTAATAAAATACACCAAGGTAAATTGGATTTTGGTGAGCAATTGTCGATATTGTTTTAAATTGGATTTAGATATTTAAATAGCAGGATGTTCCATAACAAAGTAGAGCTCTTGAAATTAACGTTAAATGTTTGTTCAAACAAGCGTTCTAAGCTAAGATGGGGAACACTAACAGGAAAAGAGGGGAAGAGCACGTTGTGAAACATCCCCAGCTGTTACCATGTCCGCAGTGTATAAGGTGTTAAACTTAACACATCTACACAGCACTTCCCAGAATTTTCGTTTTCCTGTGTATGTGAATCAAAAGTGCAACTTATATGTAAATTGACTTTTTAAATCTAATGTGTTCCAATCTTACTTCCAGCTCAATTTTCTTTGAAAGGTCAACAATGCTTGAAGTCTTTCAACCTTAATTCTGCCCACTGTATCTTATGATTTCTTTTAAGGGATGCTGAATAAGAACTTTTACAAAGCATGCTTACAAGCTACCTACCACATACCACATCCTACCTTCCCCCCTTTTCTATCAGCTATTATGGGGACCGTCAATGTGAGCTACTGCCCCATCCCTAGATAGATACATAACATGATAGAAATCTCCTCTCTTTCTCTCTCTCTCTCTCTCTCTCTCTCTCTCTCTCTCTCTCTCTCACACACACACACACACACACACACACACACATACACACACACCAAGCAAGCAGCTCATAACATCTGCAGAAATTAAACTGAAAGATAAAAAGGAAATAAGGAAATGAGGTAGTAAAAACCAAACCTGGAAGAAAAAATAATAAGCAGAAATGTTAAGAAGATGTTTATTTAGAAGAGGCTGTGAGATAGTTATGCACTTATGCCTCTGTGTTTTGGTTTTAAGTATACATAGAATAGTAAGAACAAGAGATAGATTAGGAAAATCACAGAGCTGGAGAGTGCTAGAGAGTCATGAGAGTGGCTTAGCTTAGCTATAGGACAGGGAGCGTGCTGAACAGGTTCTCAATGCTGCAGAGACTGTAGATGTAAGGTAGCTATACTGTGTTAAGCATCTTCAGCCATATTAATTAAATGTAATAGAAATTGAAATCACTTTCAGATACTATCTTGACCTACACAGAGTAGCTACTTTTAGGAAAACAAATGACAAGTGCTGAAGAACAGAGGAAAATGGAACCTTTATTCACTGTTGGAAGAGTACAAATTGGTAGGGCCACTGTGGAAACAATGTGAAGGTTTCCCAAAACCTAAAGATGTAACTACCATATGACCCAGCTACAGCATTTCTGGGCATTTACCCAAAGGACACTATACCCCACCACAGAGATCTGTTCCCAATAGCAAGGAAATGGAATCAGCCCAGGTCATCCATAACTTGATGACTGAGTAATAAAAACATGGTACATATAAATGATGTGATCTTACTCAGCTGTAAAAAAAAAAAAAAAGTGAAATTAGTAGTAGGATGGATGGAAATGAAAAACATATTAAGTGTGTAGTTCAGGCTCAGAAAGGTAAACACTGCATGTTCTCTCTTACAGGCAGATTCTAGCACCTAATTTTCATATATATGTGTTTATGTGTGAACGGATGGAAGTAGAGATCAGGAATTTAGCAGGGAACCCTTGAGGGAGAAAAGGAAGCTTTCAGAATAGAGAGTGAGGCAGGTAACAGAATGCCTGGAAGGTTGAATAGTGAAACCAGAGGAGAACAAATCAGAAGTGTGTGTGTGGGGGGGGGGGGGGAGATAGGGGAGAGAAGCAGGTATGCACGAAACTATGTATGTATGCATGCAGATGTCATAAGAAAATCTACTACTCTATTTTAATTGAAAAATAATAAATAAAATGAGGGGGTTTGGAGGTAGCTCAGTGGTGATGAGTACTTGCTGTTCTTGCAAAAGGCCCAGGTTCAGTTCCCAGCCACGCAATGGTGATTTACAACCGTTCATCATTATAGTTCCAGAGGATCTGACATTCTCTTCTGACCTAAGAAGGCACTAACTCACATGGTACACATATATACATATGGACAAAGCACTTGTCCAAATAAGACAGAATAAATAAATATCTTTTAAAATTATATCTAAAATAAATGTAAAAAAAAAAAAAAAAGAAGCCTCTTACAAAATATAAGCTAGGCAAGAGACAAAAGATGAGCAGTCCTAACCACATGACACGTCTACAATAGTCACACACCTGAAATCCGGCTGTATGTATTAGTAAGATAATGATTGCATCAATGGATAAGAAGTACAGAGAGATCCCGTTTTGTCACTCTGTATGCCCCAGAAGGTAGTGGAGATTTCTTGAAAGTCAATTTGTAGTGAGATATTAACTTTGTCGGCACCTGTGGCATTGACCACGCCCCTTGGGGGTGGGGACAGGAGCTGATGTTACCTGAGGGAACTAGGTCTGGAGAAGGGGCCCTGGAGTGCCCTCTTTCTTGCAGCGAGGAGCCAGAGGGACATCGGGAGGCACCCTTGGGACCTGGAACTTGCTGGTGTTCATCTGCCCTGTTGTAAGTTATTTCTCCCTAAATAACCATCTATTCAGCCTGTTTTTCCTGATCCTTATTAACCACGATATCAATTTATTGATGAAAACTGACCTATCTTGGGACCCTGAAGTCAGGAAACCATCATCGGTCGATGAGCACCGGTTTGGTTTCCCAGAGCCCTAGCATGAGAAATAACGTGGAGAGACAGTTAAGGAGCAAGTGTAGACAACAGAGGACAGGCTCGGAGTCTTGCATAAGGCAGCCTCCTTTCAAGACCTAGGAGTAGATCTCATTGACTCAGAACATGCTTGCTGTTTGACAGCTCTAAACCTGAGATCAGCTAGAGAAGATCAAGCCTTGGAAACACGTACTTGTCATTCACTGCTGTAGAAATAAAGCTGCAGAGGCATATCCACAGCTTTATCCCTTGGGTAGAATGATGAATTTCAGGAGACAGTGAATATGCATGGGTTCTTCATTCTCTACCTGTTTCCCTGTTTTGTTTGCTTCCTTCAATCCCAGTGCACATAGGAGACAAGCCCCAGGTACAACGTCATCAATCAAGGGTGTGATTTAGGGAGTCTCTATAGGATAAAGAAGCTGCCCATATCATTGGCTGAAAAGCTTGATGTACTCAGCAGAGGCCCCTGGAATGTGAAGGAGAGCTATGAAAGTGAAGACAGCTCAAAGCGGACTCAGCAGTCTCCTACACCATAGGAAAGAGGCTGCGAGTTTAACTGATGTACCTGCCCTGCAGGCATCCCTTAGAAGTCTTCATCATTTAAGACCCAAAGTGAAGCCTCATTGCCTTCTTATGTTTACCCTCGTATTTTCTAAGCATCTTAACAGTATTTATAGTTTATTGAATTTTAATTATTTTGTTGTTATATTCCACTTTATTCTAATTGTGTCTATGCATTTTTTTCATCATTGTGATGTTTCTCGCTTACTTGGTTATTTCTCTCTTTAGTCCCTATATTTGTTATTTTTCTGTCTTCTCTACATTTATTACTACTGGGTTTTTTAATGCATTGTGTTTGATTTTTATTCTCCTTTTTACATTATCTGACAATATTTTTAACTATTTCAATTATGAGAAGTTATTTTTTTCTAATGAAACACCATTTTATTTATGTTTTAAAGTAACCTCTTGTTCTTGTCTCTTCCCCTCAATAACATTGTCCTCAAGTACTGATATTTTTCTTCTATTATTTAGTAAATGTAATTTTCAATCTGTCAATTTTTTGTGTCTCTTCCCTTAAAACACTATTTGCACACAAACAAACACTTGTATTTCTAATTTAATTAAACAACAAAAATAAAGTTATGACAGGCAATTATACAATAGTAGTTGGTAACAGTAATATTCCAATGTCATCTGTAAGTAGATTGACTGAACAGAAAAGCAATAAGGAAAACTTACAGTTAAATTATATCTATATCAAACAAACTTAACTGAACTATATAGACTATTCTTTTGTATCCAAAGATACAAAATGGCCTTTCTTCATACAATCCCATGGGACTCTCTCAAAACAGATCACATTCAAGCCACAAATCAGGTCTAATAAATGTAAAAGAATAAAAATAATTTATTGTATCATATAAGAGCAAAAAGAAATAAAATCAGAAATCAATATCAAGAAAAAATACAGAAATCACACAATTGTATGGAGACTTAACCATACACTGATTAGTGAAAAATCAGTGAGGAAAACTATAGAAATGTTAGCATCAAATGAAAATAAGGCATACTTACCAGAAACATTGTTATAAAAATAAGGAAGTTCAGAGAGAAAATTTTATACCTATGATTATATGCATAAAAAAATCCTGAAAGATTTCAAATATTCTAATGATAGACCTCAATGTCTTAGGCAAGAAGAAACCAAAAGCATTAGTTAGTTGCCAATAAATAATTTTTAAGGGGCAGAAATTATTAAAAGAAGTACTAAAAGAACAATAAGTAAGATCAAACAAAAGGGTATTTAGTTGGAAAGACAAATGCAATTTACAAATCCCGAGGAAATGGGGGTGGGGGAAGGCCAAAATTTTAAAAACTGGAAATGTAAAAATGGAGGTTACTATACATTCCAGTAAAACACAGAGAATGTTTATGAAGTACTTAGAAAACTTATAACCAAGAAAACTGGGAAACAGACTAAATGGATAAATCCTGAGGCACATATTTCTCTCTAGAAAACAAGAAAAATAATTTTAGGGATCTAAAGGAAAATAACAAAATTACTTTCAATTCGGGCTACAGCTCACGAGACAGAGACTATTCAATGTTGGAATATGTTGACAATCTTCTTACAATTATTGAGTTAATTTTAACTTTAATGTTTGCAAAGTGCACAAAAGTAACAGTGAGTTCAAATGTGATACTAGCCTAAAACAGAGTGTTTTATTATAATGCATACTTTAATAATAAAACCATAATATTCAAACTCTGGAAGCATCTAGTCATGTGCAAATACCATTTGTCGATATCCCAAAAGAGACCTCTGTACCTCAAACTGGAGTAAGCATAAATTGCTTTGTGATTGAAAGTAATACATTAAATATTTCTATATACTGTTATGCTCCAATCTTCTAACAAAGGCTTTTTGATCTTAGGAATGATGCTTAGAAGTTTGTTATTTTGGACACTTAGAGATTGGGACTTTTTCAAACAAGGTTCCATATAATGTTAGATATATTTTTTAAACTAGCATGTTTTAAATTTGAATGTGCAATTATATTATAGATTTTGCAGGAAAATAGATTTTCTATCTTTTCTGCAACTATAAAAATCTGTGAGCTTAGTTTATTCTGTGTCAAGTTGTCCTGAGATGCCCCTAGTATATCAATTAAATGAGAAGCCACTCTAAGAGAGCATAAATTTGAAGTTTAGTTGATCACAGCACTCCAGACCAATGTCACCTAAGAATCACCCAAACAACCACACTCCCAGTTGGTAAGGAAGGGGCTGGTGTCTGGTGCTCTACTGGTCTTTTTAAGTTGCAGGTCTACACAATCACCATCATAAAATTTTAAGCATACATCATCAAGATGTTTTAAAAGCCCTGGTTCTGAACACACTAAATGTATATCTTGCTTTGGAAGATATGATGTCATTCTTCCATGTAATACCTACCAAAGTTGCTTACAACACCTTAGCTCCGATTCCAGACACTGTATGGAATAAATTGAAGTATTTCACTGTTCATACAGAGTTTTCTGCTCCTGTGGAAATTAACCGTTTAATAATTAGACAACAAAAAACTTCTAGTATTTTCCCACTGCTATTCATCAGCAGTTTAAAATCAAATTAGTATATCTTTGGATTCTATTATGTTAGAATCTTTTATTTGAGTTCATAAAAAAAATCAAGTCAGTTTTGGCAAGGCATTAGAACAGAATTAGAACAAATTTCCAACAATTTCTGAAATGCCCAATTAACAGTCTTTTGCACTGTGTATTTACATTAAGCAGCATTCTCAACATTTATGGTTTTAAAGTCAAAATAATGATCAGCTCTAAAAAATGAAGTTGTTCTCTTACCTGAAAGATGAAATATTCTGCCAAGATTTAGCTCACTATGTAAACACGAACAAGCATATTCATCCATTGACTAACATGTAAGTTTGTTATCTTTAATCAAAACTGATAAAACTGTATACAAGTAATTTTTAAATTATTTATGGTCTATTAGTAAATACTGAACTTCTGCACCTATTTCATATCCTGTATACCATAGATTGTATAAGAGCACATCTGGGAAGGTCACAGATGGAAATATTTAAGAGTCAGTGTTTTAATGTAATGGTTCTCACCCTGTGAGTCACAGCCCTTCTGAAGGGCAAATTATCCTGTCACAAAGATCGCCTAAGACCATCAGGAAATGCAGACATGTACACTACAATTCATAACATTATCAAAATTGCAGTTACAAAGTAGCAATGAAAATAATTTTATGGTTGGGGTCATCACAAGAAAAGGAACTTTACTGAAGGGTCACAGCACAGGTAGGTTGAGAACCACTGTTTTTTTTACCTACAACTGCTTCCTAGGTTTTGGGTTTTTTACCTCAATGTGTTTAAGACTACAGAGCCAATTTTGGTCAAGCCTCGGTTTTAGATGCGTCTACTGTTTCCTAGATTTATTCACAGGAATGACACAAATGTGATTCTGGACACTACCTAATACATTATATCAAGAGGCTCCTAAAATTAATCATCCTAATAACAGGGGTGCAACTGCTGTTCCTCATTTTAAATGTTTTCTGCCAGGTTTCTTGGCTGTAAAGCTAATAATTCTCACAGTGCGATTATTAGCAATTAGTGAGCTGATATTTTGGAGTGTACAAATTCCCTATTCCTCATTTAACTTTTCCATTCACTAGTTTTTCCATCTACTGGTGATTGTATCTATATTCCCATCACTGGCAATAGTCTAATCCCACAGTTCCTTCCATCTGTACTGATGGGCCTTCTCCTATAAAGAAAAGGATACCTTCCTATAACAATTATTTTTGTAGAATTTCAGAGTCATACATTTTACCCAATGAATTACAATCAATGCATTGCCATATTGTTTTTCCGGTGCTACAGTCAGAGCTAGGGCCCACAGATGCCAGTGCTCTACTACTGGGCAATCTGTATACACACACCTCCATTATATATTTTAATTCAGTAACACATTTTCTACAGTTGACTAACAGGAACCCCTATAAATCCATAATTATGGGTTTCAAAATAATTATTTAAAGTAACCACAGACCTAGACATAAAATCTGGTTGGTCATTTACAATTTCCCCTACTACCTTACACTAATTAGAGGTACGAAGAATTAACTGAATTCCATACTTCCTTAAGATTTTTCTCAGTTTTCTTCTGACATTCTTTTTTAACATTCTAGGATCCCATTTAGAATAACATAACACATCTAGTCTCCTTATCCCTTATCTTCTTGCACTACAGCAATTTTTTAGTTTTACATTTTTGATAACCTTGAGAATTTTGGGTACCAGTCTGGCACTTGGTATAACATTCACTGGTTGAGATTTGCCTGATCTTTGTGTTCCAATCACTTTGGGGTTATGGGTTGTTTTTTTTTTTTTTTTTTTCAGAAGGTCAGTAATGAAGATAAAGTGGCAATTTTATCACATCATGTGAAAGCTGTATGTCAGCAATATGATTTATTACTGCTGATGGTAGCTTTAACCACTTGGCCAATGCAAAAGAAAAACATTGTTTGCCAAGTTTCTTCACTCCACAGTTACATTGTCCCTTTCACATTATCTTCCTTGGAAAGAAACATGTTAAACCCATACATAAATAATGGAAATGATAATATGCTACTCCCATGAAAACTGGGGACATAACACAGTACATAGAATCATTCTATGCAGTAGATTTATCGATTTGCTCCAGGTATGTATTCAGTCATTCATATCACATATATATTGATCAACTTTACACTTAAAAAATACTGGTTGCCCTCATGTTTATAATGTATATCAAATATATAAATCTACATTTAGAAAACACGTAGTACAGGTATCTCAAGTATCTCCAATTTCTCGCTCCTGTCATTTTTGCATCAGCTATTTCTTCTATGCATTGTCTCCTAACCACTTAGAATTCTAATTATATACATTCAACACACTGTTATATGTTCCATAATGTTCATATTTTTGTTGGTCTTGTTTTGTCTGTTGCTTATAAGTTTACAATATTTCTATTGGCCTGTCTTCTTGATCACTGATTTTATACGCTCAGCCATTTCAAAGGTATTAATACATCCATGAAAGACACTTTTTATTTGTGTTGATATTTTTAAATTTTAGTTCTTTCTTAGAGTTTTCTTTTTGATTCTTAAGTAGCCCATGTTTTCTTGCATGATGTCTATATTTCTCCTTAACGCCTTTAGCATATTAATCACAGGTATTTTCAATTTTCAGTCTAAGAGTTCCAACATCTGTGTCACGTGAGTGCTTCTGGGATTATTCTGTGAGATTACTTCTGTTAATCTGTCAGCCTGGCCATTGGGCTATGTTTACCACACGCTGGACATAGCTCCCATACACTTCATATTATTTTTGTGTCCTCTTCATTTTTGTCTTTTTAATATTTAACTTGCCCTCTTTAAGTCAATATTATTTCAATAAAAAAAATCAAAATAGTATTACATTTATGGAGCACAAAACTGGGCAAAATATTTAAATATAAGATCTAAAATTAAAACCTGTTAAGAGGATTCAGAAAAGAAACTCTTGCTCTAGGCAAGCATATACCACCATTTTTTTCTGTCCTGTTGAATTCAAGACTTTCGTGGGTATACTTCCCCAGTGTAAGACTGCCTGGCAGCTTTCAGCTGTAATCTAATTTATTATGCTTAGCCATTTTGATACGGTCAAGGTATTGAGGAGGAGAAACATTTATAACAGCCTAGTTAAATTTTAGTCTTCTTGTGGGTCTATCTCTTGAGGGTGGGAATATTAGAAGAGTCTCTCCCGTGATAAATTGTTTTCTGCTGTGACAGACTTCTTGGGTTAGAGTTATCAGTCTGCCTTCTTTTAAAGCTTGGGTTCTATAGACAATTTATGCTTTTAATTTTTCTTTGGTGATATAAAGTGACATGGGAATAATGGCATATCCCAACTATGGGAAAGTTCCAAACTTGGTCAAGTCCTATCCCAAGGACACTTTCATGTTTTTAATGTCCTTTGCCTGGTGTTGTCCTGCCCCTGCCAAAGCTGTGAGAGGTTCTCTGAGAAGACAAGAGAGGCTGACAGTGTTCACTAGAGAGAACTGGGGGAGGGGGACTATGTCCTCTTCGTTGTCACACGAATTGAGTTTGCAATCATCTTTAGGGTGGTCCATTCTGTCCAGGATGCCAGTGGCTTCTGTTTCCAGTAAACAGATCACAGTTGCTGGATCTTTCTGGACCATCCAACTCCCCAGATTTCAAAGTGGTTAGTTTGTCTTGTGCCTTCAATTCTTTGATGGGTTCAAAAGACCTCACTAATTTGCACATGGTTGCACTTTTGTGCTGTGGATGTTCTTACAAAGTCACACCATTGGTACAGTGACAGCTTCCAAGATCTTGATGCTTCAGAGCTGAAACTACCCCTGTGCCTCTCACAGGTCCTCTTCACTCCTTCAACACTTCCTTCCTTTCTGAAGCTTTGAGTTTCACCTTGTCCTCACCCTGACTAAGGTGGACAATCACCTATTTCAGTGAAAAGACCTGGGTGCTCTTAGTCATTTCCAGTGGGTCTTTGTGCCTAGAACTTCCAAGCTTACAAAGCTTGGAGATAAAAGAATGTATCAAGTGTGCACATATGTGTATTCATGCATTTATAAGCATTTTTCTAATACTTTATATCATAGTTCAAAAACACAGGGTTTTTCTAGACTTCTCATTTAATGTTTTAATTCTTTTAATAGTAAGACAACTAGCTCCTTGCCCAAACATTCCAGAAAGTTTCAGTACTGATTATCATAACATCATAAGCAGCAAAATATGTATTGTGATATTTTCTCCTTGGAATTAAGCTATGCAAGCTGGAAATATACAACTTAATAAGTTTTGACAAACATTGGCACCATAGAAACCCACATCCCCGACAGACGTATCCCCCCCCTCCAAGAAATGCCCCTCTGGACCCCTCCTCAATCCATCCTGCATCTGTCCCAGAAGCAATACAACCAATGACATATACACAGAATAACTCAGTTTAAGATCGTCTATTCCTGGATTCTTTTATTTAATATAACATCTGTAAAGTTTACCCAAGTTCTTAAATATGATTGCTATAAAGAGCAGTTATGTGCTCTTTACAGCAATTAATTTTATAGAAATTAATATTTTTTACAAAAGTGGAAATACAAGTTCTGCAATTTTTGCAGCCCCAAAGAAAATTCTAATGACTGCTTTACATCTCCACCAGCAACTATGAATGTTCTAGATATACTGTCACTTGTCTGATATTTGACACTGTCTTGTCACCTTCAGCCATCCCAATGGATGAACACTGACCCTGTTTCAGTGTCCCCTTCCACAGTGATGTTGAACACGTGTCTGATCAAGCCTCACCTGTTTTTAAAATTGGATTTTTCATCTTTTTATTTTTGTACTTTGTGGGACCTTCCAACATATTCCTTCTATAAGCATCTTAATAAAAAATAAGCTTTGGCAATATTTACCCCTCTTTGTGGCTAGCTTATAGATTGTTCTCAACAGAGTCCGTTAGAGACTGGAAGATTTCACAACTTTTTTCATTTCACATGTTTAATGACTAGCATGGTCTGTATTTTTTAGAGAAGTATTTTGAGCATTCCAAGAGTGAGCCATTCTCCTTGGGAGCTTGTTGGGAATAAGGATTTCTGTTTGAGAGAGAGGGGAATGAGAAATAGTAATGGGGGAGTGGGTGGAAAATTAACAAAATCCATTGTATACATGTATGAAATTATCAAATATAAACAGAAATAGGAAAAGTACTAGAAAAGTTTATTATGCTAGCACCCCTCTTTTTGTCTGGAAATGTGAACTCATGTGTACACTTCATTCGGTCTTAGTTAATGTTTATGTATGATATAAGGTAGGAATTGGTGCTCATTATTTTCAGCACCATCTCTTGTACAGGCTTTCTCTACACCACTAAATTTCTCTGGTACCTTAGTTTTAAAAATCATTTAATCATTAAACTATGTGGACATTTCTAAACTTTGCATCCTGTTATTTTTTTTGTTTTCTATTTACTCTTGCATCAACACCACACTCTCATTCATTGTGATTTTATGTCCCTATTGTGATCACACAAAATCTTTTATTTTTGCTCCTGACTTTTTTGGTTTTTTTTCCAACTTTCACAAAGATGGCTCAAGGTTGAAGCTCACTCAGCTGCAGAGTAATAACCTAGCATGCTCACAGGCCTGAGTTTGATCCCTAGAACTGCAAAACAAAAAAGAGAGAATCCCCTCATTAGTTTGTCTTAAAAAGCTCACCTTGGGCTATTACTTGGATTTTACCCAGGCTATAGTTAAATTTGAAGAAAATTGGCATCTTAGCAGTATTGATTCTTCTAATAAATCAGCCTAATTTATTTTGCTTTTCTTTAGTTTCTCTTTATAATGCTTTAATTCGTTTCATGTATGAATTTCACATATATGTATACACACACACACACATATTTCTCACTTAGAAGCTTAGAAGTTCATAATTATAGTATTAATTCAATTTCCAATTGTTGGTTATCAGTATATGAAAAATTGTTGCATAAATTGGAATCATAATATACACTATCTTATCCCCTTATGAATAGTTGGTTTTCTTTCTTAGATTTTCTCTACAGGGAATAAGAGAATTTACTTAATTTTTAATTTCCATAAATTTATTTCTCTTTCATGTGTCTTTTCACTAGGTCATGTATATAACTATAAGAGTCATTATCTTTCTCCTATTCCTAATCTCCAGAGAAAGGTTTTCAGTGTGTCATCTTGAAGGATACTATTGGCTGAAGGTGCTCACTTGTTGGAGTAAGTGTGACCTTACAGGAAGAAGTGTGTCACTGCTGGGTGCATGAGTTTTGGACTTTCAAAAGCCCAAGCCAGTCCTAGTGTCTCTGTCTTTCTGCTATCTATGGGTGCGTGTGTAGAACTCTCAGCTATTTCTCCAGCATTGTGTCTGCCTGCATGTTGCCGTGCACTCAGGTATGATGAGACTGCACTAAATTTCTGAACTGTAAGCAAGCCCTAATTAAATGCTTGTATTTATAAGAATTGCCTTGGTCATAGTGTTGTAATTTAGAAAAGCAGCACTCAAGAGAAAGATGCTATACAACACAGCTTATAGTGGGGAAAAGTGAACAGGAATAGGAGGAGTGGGGAGGGGAGAAGGGAGACTGGCCTCTGAGGAGAGGGGCAGCAGAAGAGAAGAGAGAGGAAGAGAGAGGGGGTGAAAGAGATAAGAGAGAGAGAGAGAGAGAAAGAGAGAGAGAGAGAGAGAGAAAGAGAGAGAGAGAGAGATGGGAGGCTAGCAGGACCTTTTTATAAGAGAAGTAAGGGAACATAGTGAATGTGCACAGGTGGTGCTCTTAGTGACTACAGCTGAGGGTGTATCCTGCCCAGAACCCGAAGGACAGGCTAGTACAGATGCCTGAGTACTAATACACAGTGTCTCTTTACAGTAACAGAACATTATGACAATGCTCTCTCAGTTTTTCTCTATTTAGCACAGTGTTAGCTATTAATTTATGATAATAGTTTTCATCATGCTGAGGAATGTTCCTTCTATCCTTAGTTCTTTTAGGGCTTTCGCTATGAAGGAGTGGTGAGCTTGTTGATGGGATCTTCTGTTAGCCTTGAGATACTTGTACAAATTTCTGTCCTTCAATTGACTTGTATTTTGTATTACAAGAATTGATTTTGTATTTTGAGCCAAATTTAATTCATCCCTGTCATAAAACCAACTTGGTTATGATGTATAATCTTTTAATATGTCCATGAATTCAGGTAATAGGAGTTCTAAGGAGAACCTTTCATCAAGAAATTGGCCTTAATTTTCTTTATTGTTTCCTCATCCAATTTTAGAATCCAGTAAGGTTGACTTTATAAACTAACTTTGTAAAATTGAGTGTGTTAAGGTTGAGTTGGGGGAAAAACAGAGAAGGAGAGCAAGGAAAGAGATACCTTAAAAGAGGGAGCCATTATAGGCTTAATGAGAAACCTGGCAATTGGGAAATTCCCAGGAATATAAAAAGATGACCCCCAACTAAGAATCTAAGCAATAGTGGAGAAGCTATCTTAGATGCCCTGCTCCTATAATGATATTGATGACTACTTTATATGCCATCATAGAGCCTCCATCCAGTAGATGGAAGCAGAAGCAGACATGCTAAACACTGAGCCAAACTCCTGAAATCCAGTTGTAGAGAGGAAGGAGGGGTCAAGATCATGCTGGAGAAACCCACAGAAACAGCTGACCTAAGCAAATGGGAGCTCATGGACTCCAGACTGACAGTTGGGGAACCTGCATAAGACTGAACCAGGCCCTCTGAATGTAGGTGTCAGTTAGGTGTCTTGGGCAGTCTCTGGGGCAGCACTCTGGGGCAGTGGGGCAGTATTTATCCCTAGAGCACAAATGGACTTTGGAAGCCCATTCCCTATAGAGGTATACTCTGTTAGCCTAGATGCAGGGGGAGGCCCTAGGTCCTGACCCAAATGATGTGACAGACTTTGAGGATCCCCCATGTGAGGCCTCACCTTCCCGGAGAAGTAGATGTGGGAGTGGGATAGGGAGAAGATAGGGGTAGTGGGAGAACAGGAGAGAGAGGGAACTGGGATTGGTATGTAAAATAGCAATTGTTTTCTATTTAAATAAAAACATTTTTTTAAAAAAACAAGTTTGATCACATTCTTTCCTGGTTTTATGTTATGGTTTGTGGCTAGTATTAACTAGCAATGAATCTATCTGTCTCTGGAGTTTTCTTTGTTGGGGGACTTTTTATTGTTGCTTCAATCATGTTGATAATCTGTTCACTGTCTTTATTGGTGGTAAATCTTACTAAGTTGATTTTAATTGCTAAACTTTGTTCATTTTCTTGATCATTAGTGTCTAAAAATTTATTCCTTTTTTCTAGATTTTCCAGTTTTATTCTAATACAAGTTTTGAAAGTTCTTTATATTTCATAAGAATCTCTAATAATTTCTTTTTCCATCTCTAATTTTTTAATAATTTTATTTAAATTTGAAACAAGCTTGTTTTACATGCCAATCCCATTCCCCACACCCTCCTGTCTTCTCCTGTTCCCCTCACCAACCCCCATCCCATCCCCTTTCTGGTCCCCAGAGAGAGTGAAACCTTCCATTGAGAGTCTTCAAAATCTGTCATATCATTTGGAGCAAGGCCCAGACCCTCCTCCATGTGTCTAGGCTGAGGGAGTATCCCTCTATGTAGAATGGGCTTCCAAATTCCATTCATATACTAGGGATAAATACTGAGCCACTGCCAGAGGCCCCATAGACTGCCCAGTCCTTCCAACTAACACCACATTTAGGGAATCTGGGTCGGTGTGCTGGTTTCCCAACTATTAGACTGGAGTCCATGAGTTCCCTTTGGTTCAGGTCAACAGTTTCTGTGGGTTTCTACAGCCTGGTCTTGACCTTTTTGCTCATTATTCCATCTCTAATTTTACTAACTTGGGTCTTTTCTTTCTTCTTTGGTTGGTTTGATTGCAAAACAGTCAATCTTTTTTGTTTGTTTTTTCAGAAATACCACCCCTTTGATTGAATTTCTGTGTTATTTCAGTCTGCATTTCAATACTTTTGGTTTGGTATTTATTGTTTATCATGTTTTGCTTTTGGGTTTATATTGTTTTCATTTGTCTAAGACTTTGTAGTACATCAAGGTGGTTTATCTGAGTTCTTTAAGAAAACTAACTCAGCTGTATCCCCATGAAATAGTAAGACATTCTTCATTTTCATTTGGCTCTAGAAACTTTAAAAAAATCTTCCTTGGGGAAAAAAATTTCTGCTTGATTTCATCAATGACTAACTAGTAATTCAAGAATGTATTGTTTACTCTTGGTGGATTTGTATAGTTTCTGGATGTTTTCCTGGTATTGACTTCAAATTTTATTGCAGTATATACTGATTGGACCCAATAAAATATTTTGATTTTCTTCTACTTGGTGAGGCTTAGGATATTGTCTAGAATGAGGGCTCTTTTGGAAAAGAATTTATTGGATGTGTGAAACATTTTATTCTGTGTGTATTGAATGGAAAGTTTTGTATGTATCTGTTACGTTTAGATGTTCTGTGAGTAACTTTATCTATGAGCTATTTTTTTATTGCTGTTATTCACTTTTAGTTTTGATGCTCTATATAAAGATGAAAATTGAATATTGAAATCACCAACTATTATTGTATTATAAAGTAACTGAACTTTTATATTAGTGTTTATTTTATATATTAGAAATCCAAATATTTTATGTATATATTTTTTCAGTTGTTAAATCATTTCAATTAAGTGTTACCTTTATTAAACATAGTGCCTTCTTTAGTTCTTGTGATTAATTTTGGTTTAAAGGGTTTTTTTTTTTTTGGTAATCAGATAGAGAACAGCTATGTAAGATATTGATTGGTCTGGTTTCATTTGCTTGCTAGATTATCATAATGCTTTCCATACTTTTTGAATTTCAGTCTATTGATAATTTATCATTGCATTGGGATTTTCTAAGGTAAGCATACAAAACAGTCAGCTATCCTCCAGACCTGCTTTAGCTCCTTCTGTCTCCCAAATTTTGGCATGTCATATTTTCTTTTTATTTATTTGTGTATTTAATTTTGGCCTTCTGAAATAATGTTTTATTCTATAGGCAAAGATGATCCTAAACCCACAATTTTTTGTTAAATATCATATTTTTTATTCAAGTCAGATATTTCATAATTTTGTCTGTGACTTTTATTTATTTGGTCATTGGATGTTTGCTGTTTAAAGTCCAAATAATGGGGTCTTCAAGATGTCCTATTACTGATTTCTAACACATCTTCTGTTGTCAAACTTATCCCATAGTATTTCAGTCCATACTCTATGGACAGTACAGTCCTTATTTGGGTGATTTTTTTCTACAAATATGAAATGAATGCACATTTCATAGGTGCATAGGTACAGAAAAGTAAAAATACCAAAGAGTTCAATTTTCTGACAATGCTAGTCAGATCTTCTCTTCTTACATGATTACCATCTGGTAGTCACTTCCTCATTTATTGAGAAAGGGTATGAAAATGCATCACTTATATCTTCTAATAACCTATGGCAGCCTGATGTGGGATAATGCTCTTGTTCACTGAAAACATTTGTCACTTGTATTTATTTAATAAAATGCTGATTGACCGGTAGCCACGCAAGGAGTATAGGTGGGGATACAAGACTAGGAGAATTCTGGGAAGAGGAAATGCATACAAGCAGTTACCAGGCAGACACAGAGGAAGCAAAATGAGAATGCCTCACTGAGAAAAGGTACCAAGCCACTAGGCTAAACATAGATAAGAATTGTAGGTTAATTTAAGTTGTAAGAGCTTGTTAATAATAAGTCTGAGCAATAGGCCAAAAAGTTTATAATTAATATAGCCTCTGTGTGTTTGTTTGGGACTGAACAGCTGCAGGGAGGGGCAATACAGAAATTTCTGTCTATAACAGCCTATCTGGTCCGCCACCCTCACACAGGCCTAGCTTCCCAAAGAGCGCTTCCAACCAGTACCTGAGTTCCTTGAAGTACCATGGCAGGCCTTGTCTGAAAAAACAAAGCACTCCACTAAAGGCAGCTTTACTTTAACAGCCCCTGTTTGTCTAGCAGAACTTTTTGGAAGTGTTCTTTATAATATCATCCCATTATCTCCTTGTTTCTGTGGACTTAAATAGTTTTTCATATATCTCTCCTTTCTTTTCTGATCCCAATAAATTTTATGCACACACACGAAGTCTGGCATTGACTCTGTTTTTCCCAACAGATAAGTTCAAACTCATCTCCAGCAAGGTTCAAAGTTGTTACAGTAGAAGATGGCTTTCATTCTTGCCTTTTTGTCATCAGCCCATCTCCTTGATTCCTGATGTGCTGTTGTTGAGTAAAGAAATATATCATACCACAAATAGTAGTGAACATAGTTTATGGCTACCACTTACATATCATTTGCAGTATTCTTTATTTTTCCTATAAGTATGAGCTTTCGTGTACTCTTATGTCCTTAAAACTCAAGAAATTTTATAGTACTTTTCAAAACAGGCCTGCTACTGATAAATTATGAGTTATGATGTGGGTTATTTTTTTTTCTGTTTTACTTTGTTCTGTGAATATTTCCACTGGAAATAATTTTATATTCAATCTTTCTTTTAATTATTTCTCTTAGGTAGTTAAACATTATTCTTTGTCTAAGTTTTATTGTTTTGGAAGCATGTGAAAGCCAGCTGAATGCCAGCTACCACTCAGATACGTTTCTGAATGCAATACTTAATTGTTTTCCAATTGCTTACAGTATTTTCTCTTTAGGTTTCATTTCATCATTTTAAACTATGTAATGCTTTAATTTTTTGGTAGGTCACTGCTGGATGAACACTTTGAAACTCTAAGATTATATGTTCCTCAATTTTAAACTTTTTGGAGATGAAATCTGATTGTACATGATCCTGGCTGGCTGGCATTCAACAGTCCTATGGTTTCAGCTCTTACACAGGTTGTGAGAGTCTCTGCACTAACCATTGCCCACCTCAACCAGAAGCTTCTCTGAAAAGGCCAAGGGTCACGCTGATCTGTAGACACAAACAAATTTTGTAGACTGTCATGTTCAAACAGCAACATAGCAGTAATTTTCCCCTCAGGTCTATGTCCTCCCCAGCACAGGCTTTTCTTGTAGTGAGGAAGCTGTCCATGCAAGATTCACTGGTTGGTGTTGTTCACTAATTCAAGGTAAACATGAACAGAAAACATTGTTTATCAATCACATCTTCTGAGGAGGAAAAGAAGGGTGGACCAATAGGGAAGGGTGTCCTTTCACTAGCTTGCATTGTTGGTCCTGGGATGGTGGTGGTTTGTTGCTTCCTCTAAGTGAGGGAAAGTAAAAGATCAAAGTTGAGCTTTGAAAAGAACACCCTAGCCATTACACACAGCTTAGGCTACATGCTGAAGGTACTAGCTTCCAGATGTCTTGAAAACTGAACCATTCTAACAAAATGCAAAGACCTAGTACACCTTCAAGAACTGGGTTTCACTTAAACTTTCAAAATGATTTTTGTTTTTCTGGATTTTTTAATTAAATGCAGATGGTCATTCTTTGAACTTTGAGATGTATTTGAGTAAGCAAATGGAAAACAAAACAAAACAAAAAAAATTTACTCTCCAATAAGGTTGCCTCCACATTTAACAGTAAACTCAGTGGATAGAACTAAAATGCACACAAGTCTTAGAGAGTAATTTGGAAGCTGCTTCCTCTTGCTGCTCCTAATTTGTGAGGTCAGGACTCTAAGGGCAGAGCCCATTTGGTTCTCCTGAAGCCTTGCTGTGAGAACAAGACATGGCCATGTTGAGTTATCACAACCTCCTGTGGAGGGGATAGACAATCCTGAACTCTAGTGTCCGCTGCTCCAGAGGCATATTACTCCATTTTATGAATGAGCGAACTTTCTAAAAAGCACTCTAATCTGTTAATTATTTGTAAACCAGTTTGTAGCCACCCTGTTTTCAATTAGGACTTCACAGCAATTCTGCAGTCACCAAAATTCTGTAGTTCACCCTGCAGTTATAATTTTTTTCACCTTCAAAGAATGCAAGGAGTATCTCAGCCTACATTTTAAATATGAAGAAGCAAATGTGTGAAGTAAGGAAATAAAAATATACTGTGAAGGTTTTTTTTTTAAAGAACGTACATACTTTCAAAGCATGTATATTTTAGCAAGCAGCATGTAACCTTCATGGGAATAAAGCCCAAGCCTGTTTTATTCACCAGTATAGTCCCATTTGGCAGCAGATTCCGGCATTATAGTAGACACTAAGGAAGCAAATAAATATATGCTTATTTTTAAGAGATATATTCTTGTGCAGCAGCAAACTACTTTTATACTCCTGTAAATAATACTTTTTCTAAAACAGTGGGAAATTAATCTGTCTTTGGCAACTGCCAAGGGTGAACACAAAATTCTCCCCAGCTTCTCCTGAATGTCAGATCCAAGACATACCGACTTGTGCCATGCAACCCTTCCACCTCAACCTGAACTTGAGGATGGTTCTTACATTTCTCTTAACATAAAGATGGTACTGAAAGACAAAGACATGAAATGGAGTGGTGTCATCAAAGAACATTATTACCTGCTTTGCTTAAATATGGCGACGTGAACTTTAAAGGATCTTGGTGATCTTTGATAGTAAAAGAAACATCAACAGTTTTTGGCCTGTAAAATGCACCTACAAGTATAAAAAGCATGTGCCAGTTTAGGAGGTGGCAAAAGATCCTTTTAGGAACCCATCAACCTCTCTACATGGAGTGGAAATTTCCCCTGACTCCCTATAAACCTGGCGCAACCTCTAAATACCACTAGTCTGCCATGCTCGCTGTAGCTTTCCAGCTTGTATTTCACCTTCCGAAAGGCGTTTCCCAACCCCCACCTAGAGAGAGGTATGAAGGCCTCAGGAAAAAGCCTCCCTTTCACTGAGTGTTGGGGTGTTCACCCTTCTTTCTCCCTAGTGCAGACAGCATCAGCACACAAGCAGTTAACCATCTTCGCAGTGTCCTGGTAATATATTCTTGCTCAACACTCCTGGCTCTCCAGAACCAGGTTTCTGCAAATGTCTCTACATGGAGACATTCACTCCCCTGATCGGTAGAAAGGGCTGTACCCGTGGCCAAAGGCAGTAAAAATGGAACGAGCTGTTTGGGAGACCAGGAAATATTTTTATTAAAAAAAAAAAAAGAAAGAAAGAAAGAAAGGGAAAAAAAAAAAGCCTTCTGCTTGACAATGGAGACCAAGAGTTTAAAATGCACACAAAGGGTGACAACTGGTTCCCTTAATACATTACCACAGCTGGCAGAGCCACTAAACAAATTATTAGAGAATGCATAGACAAGGGAGATTTAGTTGTGATTACTAAACTGTTGGAAGACGTATGCGCGCGACTATAATCAGGAGCACTCAGGATGTCCCTAATCGCTGCCAAGGACTGGCATATAATGAGTTAAGTCAAATGGCCTCAGCAATTAAGGTTATAAGTAAACCATGCCTAAGATACTTGACTGAAAGCATATGCTTTGCTTTGTGCTGAATAGAAAAAGCTAAAGGAGGCTGGAAAGAGGGAATGAGTTTTGGAGAGCACATTAAGCCAAAATAGCACACTGGTTCTGACCATCCTGGGCACTGTGTCTCAATAATTAGGAGGAGCAATACCCTTCTGTGGGTTGGAAACGCCAGTCAGAAGGAGACTTAAGTTAAGCTAGCATACATCAAAAATAATTGACAATGGTTAGGCTTCATTGTGGAGAAGCCTCGCACTGGCATTGCAGCCACCAGCCCACCACCCACCTAAGAATTATTATTTGAAAAGGATGTCAGAGGATTATAGAAGATCCTTGTGTCTGCTCCAATTAGGATCAACACTGAGGCTGCTTCCTGGGAGCGTTCCTATGTAATGATGAAAACATATTGACCCCTGCTGGAGTTGTGCAAAACTGCAGTGTCTTCCCTTCTTGTGCAACCTTAGAGAATAAGGGGCCCTCATTTATTCGCCTGTACTTAAAGGGGGTGTTTTTAAAGTTTCTAGGTCTCAGTGCCAATATTAAAGTAATTTATTAATTATAAACATTTCATGAATGCAAGACAATTAAAGCTTCCAATGTTTTATAGCCTCGTGATTTTCTTTGCTTCTGTCTCTGTCTCTGTCTCTGTCTCTCTCTCTCTCATTTAAACTTTGCCTCTTATTTCACAGACTGCTGTGTACATTGGCCTGACAAATAATCTTCTTTCAAAGAAATTTCATCTTGTGGATATTTTAAAGATTTAGTAATTTTGCTGGCACTTTAAATATCATCCTAGGATTTCAATCTTAGTGACAATTTCCACCAGCTTCTTTCCAAATGAGCAGAGCTGCCAGACACAGCTACTATAGAATGTTGAAGGTTTCCTTCTAGGAATTACTAGAGAAATGCATGGTCAGGGACCATTTCCTGTGTGTGGGTCACCCAGTTTCCAGTTATGTGATTAAGGATGAAGAAAGGCTAACTTCCTTCTTCAGGGGCTGCATTAAAACGATACAGCTGCTAGAATACCTGGCCTTCAACTATAAAATGAGTTCATTTATACTCACCAATATGAAAATACAAAGGAAATTAAGTTTGTAAATACTTTAGAATGGCTAAAATCAAAAACACCAATGACTTTATGCTGGAGAGGATGTGGAGAGAGGGGAACACTCCTCCACTGCTGGTGGGAGTGCAAACTTACACAGCCACTTTGGAAATCAGTATGGTGGTTCCTCAGGAATTTGGGAATCAGTCTACCTAAGGATCCAGCAATTCCACTCTCAGGCATATACACAAAGGATGCACATTCATACAAGGTCATCTGTTCAACCATGTTCATAGCAGCATTATTTGTAATAGCCAGAACCTGGAAGCAAGCTAGATGTCCCTCAAATGAAGAATGGATAAAGGAAATGTGGAACATTTACATAATGGAGTACTACTCAGCAGGGGGTGGGGGAGATGGAATTTTGAAATTTGCAGGCAAATGGAAGAAACCACCCTGAGTGAAGTAATCCAGTCACAATAAGACAAACATGGTATGTACTCACTCATATATGGATATTAGACATAGACCAAAAGATTACCAGCCTACGATCCACACCTCCAGAGAAGCTAGGAAATGAAGACAATCCTAAGAGAGACACGCATGGTTCCCCACAGAAGGGGAAAGGGACAAAATCTGCTGAGCAAATTGGGTTGGGGGGGAGGGAGTTAGGAGAAAGAGAAGAAGAGAAGTGGGGAGGAAGACATGAGGGATCAAAAAGATTGAGTCAGGGGAAGAATAGAGAAGAAAAGAGATGCTTTAATAGAGGGAGCCATTATAGGTTTAGAGAGAAATCTGGCACTAGGGAAATGCCCAGAGATGATGACCCCAACTAAGCAATGGGGGAGGGGGCTATCTTAAATGCCCTTTCCCTATAATGAGGTTGATGGCTACCTTATATGCCATCCTAGAGCCTTCATCCAATATCTGATGGAAATAGAAGCAGAGAGCCACAGCTAAGCACTGAGCCAAATTCCTGGAATTTGGAGGAATTCTCAGCTGTAG
Organism: Cricetiscus sungorus; assembly: GCA_030556225.1. Taxonomy (NCBI): domain Eukaryota; kingdom Metazoa; phylum Chordata; class Mammalia; order Rodentia; family Cricetidae; genus Cricetiscus; species Cricetiscus sungorus. The sequence continues at coordinate 35,987,206 of JANBXA010000141.1, read as the reverse complement.
AGAGGGAGGAGGAGTGATATATAAAGGGGTTAAGACCATGCTTGAGAAAGCCACAGAAACAGCTGACCTGAACAAGGGGGAGGTAATGGACCTCAGACTGACAGCTAAGAAACCAGACTAGGATGGAAACAAGCTCCCTGAACATGGGTGACAGTTAGGAGGCCTGGGCAGTCTATGGGGCCCCTGGTAATAGAACAGCATTTAAAAATAGTGTTCAAATGGACTTTGGGAGCCCATTCCACATAGAGGAATAGTCTCTTAGCCTAGACACATGGGGGAGGGCTTACGTTCTGCCCCAAATGATGTGACAGACTTTGATGATCTCCCACAGAAGGCTTCACCCTTTCTCTAGAGCAGAAAAGGGGTGGGATGGGGGTTAGTGGGGGGCATGGGAAAATGGGAGAGAGAGAGGGAACCAGGATTGATGTATAAAATAAGATTGTCTCTAATTTAAATTTAAAAAAGAAAAGGGGGAAACAGTCACAACATAAATTGAATTACATATAATACTTAATATGTGCAATCTTGAAAATGTTTTAATCTTTCTAGAGTCAAGACATATTTCACTAAACAGGAAGAATTAACAAAAAGGATTCTTAAAGATGGTAGAATCCCAAACCAATATGAGCTCAATAACAAAAAAGTGACTTCAATTTTTTAAAACATTTCACATTTCACAAGAATAATTAGTATAGATTATTGATCGGAGACAAGAACACATGAAGATTAATAGAGTGGTATTAGTAACCCTTTTAATAAGAGAAAAACAGAAATGAACTTGGCATAATGCTGTCAGAAGGAAGGATAGAAAAAGCACTGCTATTCAAAAGACAATATATAAACAGAAGCTGAAGCTAAAATGGCTGAGTCAGAGTGGCAGCCATTTTAACATTCCTTGTGCTCAGCAGCCGTACTTCCTGTTGGCTCAGGGACAAAAACTGTGTCAAGTGCTTCTAAGAAATGCTCCTCAATAAAGGCTGTTCCAAGTCAAATTAATCACTTACAATATAAAATACCACCCTCAAAGTAATTATTTGCATTATTTTCAAGAATATGGACTTAAAGTTAAACCTAAATATTCCCTCAGACTTCTCTAGATTGTGGTATCCTTTCCAGTAGCTGGTGCTTGACAATGGACCTATCATTAAGAAATGAAAGATAATACACTAGAGGGCTGGGCATGGTGGCACACACCTTAATCCCAGCTCTCAGAAGGCAGAGGCAGGAAGATCATTGTGAGTTAGAGGCCAGCCTGAGCTACAGAGTGAGTACCAGGACAGCCAGAGCAAGCTAATGAGATCCCATTTCAAAAACAAAACGAAAGTAAAAAAGGAAGGAAGATTGATACTGTATTTTAAAATGTTCTTCTGCTATGAGTAGGCTAAAGTAACACAGTGATGTGCTGTATAATTGTTTAATTTAGAGTCTTAGAAACTTAAATCACAGCAAAATCTCCAAAACACTACGTTTCCAAGGTCTGTTCTTACAAAACCAGAGCCCCCAGACTAAGCCATTCCATAAAACCTCCATGCAGCTCAACACTGAGTTGCAACTTAATTTTCCCGCTAAAACACATAATCATTTCCATTGCTCAATGCTTTGAAAGTAAAATTTTACTTATATACAAATACCAATAAGCAAAATACCTAAATGTTTTGCTCCATGCTAATGGTCTCCAGTAGATACATCTATCTTTCCTTAGTTATTAATTGGTAGACCCTGTACTGAGACCCCAAAAACATTTTCTCAGACATGACATTCAGGCACTGCATAATACAAGAAATGGTGCTATTAAATGTATTTTTATGGGGTAAAGATTTAACTGCTACCTAAAAACATCTTATGAGAAAATGTGAAAACACATGAAAATTTTAATTTACACTTCTTTTAACTACTCTAATAAATCAGAATCATAAAAGTTGCAGAATTGATCAAAAAGAATTGTATGATTGCAACAGGAGAAAAATCAATAAGGTAAAATAAAAATTCAGTAAGTAGAAGCCTGAGCCCAGTCACTTTTCCAATATCATTCTGCAGGCTGACCCTAAATCATTCATGCCCTACCTGGATGATGATGGTCACACATTATTCACTATTTTTCACTTTTAATTCTCCTTTATTGTCACCTTGACTCTAATACATTATTATAACCGAGTCATTATTTAAGTGACTTCTTTGATGAGTGGGAAGAAGCTTGGCTGAATCAGCCTTAAACAGAGTAAAGTGTGTGACAGAATTCTTAAGCTCATGAGTTTTCCCAGCAAAGAGAAAAGATGTTCTTCCTGCTTCATTCAACCGTTTCATACTTCATGAGCATTAAAATCCTGAGCATCGCTCTTAATTGAGAAAATAAGAGAAAGTGAAAAATATGCTTTAAAAAGGGAAAGAAATTAATTGATCTCCTAAAAGCATTCTCCATAAAGCACTGTGTTAGTTAGGGTTTCCATTGCTGTGAAGAGACATCATGACCATGGAAACTCCTATGAAGGAAAATATTTAATTGGGTAGCTTACAGTTTCAGAGGTTTAATTGGTTCTTCTCATGGTGGGACATGCTAGCAGGCAGGCAGACATAGTGTCGAAAAAGGAGCTGAGAGTTGTACATGGTCTACAGGCAACAGGAAGTAAACTGTCACACTGGGTGTGGCTTGAACATATATGAGACCTCAAAGCCAACCCCCACAGTGACACACTTCCTCCAACAAAACCATACCTACTACAACAAGCCTCACCTCCTAATAGTGCCACTCCTTATGGGTAGAGAATTCACACATGAGTTCTATGGGGGCCATACCTATTCAAACTACCACAAGCACTAATCAGAAACACACAGCCTCATAATATACATTCACATATATAATACACTTACACGTAAGAACAGAATATATGAAAATATATTATATAATCAAGGGAGTCTGTTACGGGCAGGTTTTTCCTCCCTGCCAGCCTCCTGGTCCTGGCGCCACAGTCCCGCCGTCATGTGACCCACAAATAAAACTCAGAGACTCTGTATTTGATACAATCCTGTTGGCCAGTTACCATTACTGTTTATGGGCTAGCTCTGCCTTAATTATTAACCCATTTCTACTTATCTAAGTATTTACTTTACACATGGTCGTCTTATTGGAGAGCTGTGTCGGGCGTCTTCCTTCCTCCATGGTCTACATCTTGACTCCTCCCAACTACTTCCTCCTCCTGGTCTCCTAGCCCCACCTATCTTGTTTCCTATTGGCCACAGGCTTTATTAATTAACCAGTATGAGAAACATATTTACAGAATAACATCTCCCATCAGGAGTCCATACCCATTTTATCACCCAGTCATGTCAATTTTGTCTCCTATGGATCCTCCGAATCTTTCATTTCTTGGGATGCCCACGACCTGCTGCTCTAAGAGGTACCATTAAGTCCCCTAGAGTTGTTACTCAAACACCCCTGTTGTAGCCCAACCACCCAACGCTGCTTACAATCAGTCCTACAAAACAGCAGCTGTTCTTTCCAGATGCAAGCTATAATATCTGATTAAGTCACCTACTTGTTTCATGCATTTTCATGGCTTAGAATAAAAGACAATGTGTGAGACCCACATGACCTACTTTCTACCAACCTTCCCAGCCTCTGCTCCCTATCAGTACAACTCTTTATGTTAGCTTCCTCTGTGCCTTCATTCCTGTTTTCACCACTGGGAACACATTTCCTCACCTACCTGCTTTATAGCCTCAATTAAGCATCTTTATCAAGGAAGTTTTCCCTGACATTCCAACCATTTAACATCCTTTGTTATAGGTTGTATCTTCTCTTCTGGAGAGCACTTCTAAGACTTGTGATAACATCTCTATTTGTTGATTAATGCCTCTGTGTGTGGGGGGAGGAGGAGGGTGAACTCACTGCCTCATGAGTATTTAGCACTTGATTTACCATAGAACAACACCTGCATCCCCATCGTCTTTTTTCTTGACATGAGAGGACCAGCCAGAGTTTGGCTTTATTGTCCATTATATCCACAGGATTTGGAGGAAAATGAAGTCTGAAACACAAACATTTTCATCAAATGCCTTTGAATGCATGAGTTCAGATTGCCTGAATCCATACATTCACAAACCTGCCCTAACTTTTTAATATTTTGGGATGGGGAAAGATACTAAGGATTGAAGCTCTGGCTTCACATATGGAAGGATGCCAAGAAATAACATAGATGGTTCTGTTTGCTTTGTTTCATTAGCAGTTAATAACTAGGTGTCTCTCTAAAACAGAAATGCTACTCCCTGTTTCTCCGTCTCCCTAACAGTGACAATAGCTAAGGTTTCGTTTAAAGATCTTAGGTACACTTAACTTTTGTTTTCTAATTTTGGGAAAACAAATTCTTGTATTTGAAAATCTTAACACAATTCATTTGAATTTAATTGGAAGAAAAATATAATGTCTATTTTCTATGCTTCCTTCTCAGTCACTTTGAAATTTGTCTTTGGATAACCAAACACTAATACAACAAAAGGGGTTGACTTATGCTCAAACTTTAAAAATTCATATGAAGTACTTACTACTCAAAATTAAATTTATTAAATGTGCCACACAGCTGAGATGTTAAAAGAATGACGTTTAATTTAAAAGGGGGACATCCTGACATTATGTTTCATTTTTGGCAGTCTCACTGTGTTTGTAGGATTGAGGATTGAATATTATAGAATATACATTGTCGAGAAGTGTTACTAACCCTTAAGTTTATTCCTGTCTCCTCCTCATGTAGGACCACAAATTACACTGCGCAAATGTACAGTTGACTTCTAGCATTTATGAAAACCACTAAAGGGCATTACAAATGAACCCTCAACTAGACTGTTAAAGGAGGTATTAACTCTGAAATCGGGTGATGTCACAAAGACAAGCCATTTCCTAACAAGATTCGGCATGTCCTTTGCAGCCATTTTCTAACATAAATTCAGTGTATCTCTTGCATTCAAGTTCATAACCCACTCCCTGCCCTTACAGCTTGAAGCTGCATTTTCTTCTCTTGTCTACCCTGTCTAATATAGGCTTTCCTGACACACAAGGCTTGTCCTTATCCATTGTTTCTTGTACAAAAAGTAACTAGAATTATTTTTGTTGAGCTCACCACCTGCCCCGCTGCAGGTCCTCTGCCCCCAACTCCAGGAGAGCAGGCCACATTAGTCAGAAGAATATGTAAGTCACCCTCCTGGAACTTGAACTGTCCCACTCCCCAGATTCAGTTCTCAAAGATCTATTCCTCTGCCCCCTCAATCGCACCCCACCACATTGCCCTCCTGCTGCTATGTCCCTGACCCCATTTCAACAGACTTCTGCTGCCCAGGAAAAGGCCATATCAGTCAGAAGAATAGGTGCAGGCCAGAACTGTTTAAAGAAAAGGTGCAGACCAAGCAAGCCAGAAAAACAGATAGGCAAACTCAGATACTTCCTGTCAGACCAGAGACCACACCTGCCACCAGAACCACAGATGGGCAGCACTCCAGTGGATCCTCTCTGCTCCTTCCGTGCCTCCAATCTCAGCTCCCTTCCTCATCACCACATCCAACCCCTCAACTTGGGCAGAGATGCCCCCCCTGCTGCAGCAAAGGCCATACTAGCTTCCAGAAGTCCAGCCCCCAACTTAGACAGTGGCTCCCTACTGTATCAGAGGTCAAGCAGGCCACCAGAAACCTGTCCACAAAGACCAGAAGATGAAAGAGGTAACAGAAGCCAAGGAAAAATACCCATTTAATAAAGAAAAACTCAGAAATCAGCACCTAGGCCTATAATCATCCCCAATTCAGATGCCTAAAGGCCAGAGTAAGAATACAATCAACAACATCCTGGGCAATATGGCACTACCAGAGCCCAGCTACCCTACAACAGCAAAGCCCAAATACTCCAACACAGTTTAAGCACAAGAAAATCACCTAAAAACCAATATTATGAAGATGATAGAGCTCTTTTAAAAGGAAATGAAAAAATCCTGAGTACTGTAACTAGATCTGTAGTGGGATATTCACTTTGTCTTCTTCTGCAGCACTGACCATGCCCATTGGGGGGTGGAGCCAGGGGCGGAAGTGACCATTGGAACTAGGTCTGGGGAGGGGCTGGGGAATGCTCTCTTGTTGGGAGGACCGAGAGAGGAGAGCATTCAGTGGAACTTGCTGGTGTTCATCTGTCTAGGTTGTAAGTTATTTCTTCCTTAATAAACACCTATTTGGCCTATCTGTTTATCCTGATCCTTATTAAACCTCAATATAGACCCACAAAGACAAACATGATATGTGCTCACTTATCAGTGGATACTAGCGGTAAAGGATAACCATCCTACAATCCATAAACCCAGAGAGACTATGTAGAGGGGGGAATGCAAGGATCTCCCGGGGAAAGGGAAATAGAATATATTTCTCAGGTGGACTTGTGGCAGGTAGGATTGGGAATAGGAGGGATCAAGTGGGAGAGAAGAGGGGAGAAAATACTGGAAAAAATGACTGGAATTGGGAGACATTCCTGGGGGCAAAATGGAAACCTAGTGCAATGGAAACCCCGTTGAATCTGTGATAGTAACCCTAGCAAAGATCCTAGTAATGGAAACAGAGCCTGAAATGGCCATCTTCTGTAACCACACAAGGTATTAAGTGGAGGGATTGGGACACCAACCCAACCACAAAAACCTTCGACCTACAGCTTGTCCTGCCTGCCAGTGTATTCTGAGATCAGAACCTAGCAGAATCCTCATCAAAGAGACTAGAGAGACTTCATCCAGCAACTGATGGGAGCAGATGCAGAGTCCCACAGCCAAACGTTAGGCGAGCTTTGGGAGTCCTGAAGAAGAGGGAGAGGAATAATCTAAGGAACCAGAGGGGTTAGGTACAACAGAATCACACAGCTCACAGAATCAACAGACCAGGACTAACAGAGGCTCACAGAGAAAAGGGAGCCTCTATGGGTCTGACCTAGGTCCTCTATATGTGTGTTATGGCTGAGTAGCTTGGTGTTCTTGTGGGACTCCTAACAGCAGGAATAGCGGTGTCCTCTGACTCTTTTGCCTACTTGTGGGACACTTCCCCTCCTACTGGTAGCCTTGTCCAGCCTTGATGTGATGGATGGTGTGTGCCTGGTCTTACTGGAACATGTTATGCTGTGTTTGGTTGATGTCCCTGGAAGGGCTGCTCTTTTCTAAGGGGAACTGGAGGAGAGCTGGTACTGGGGCAGAAGGGAGGAGAGGAGGGGATGGAAATTGCAGTCAGGATGTTTTATATGACTGAAGAATTTTTTAAAAATTCTTTTTTGTCATTTGGTAAATTAAGGAGAAACTCTTTACAAAGATCATATTTCCAAATTACATTATACGCATGTATAAAAATATTATAATGAAACTCACTATTACTTAATTAGTATATGTTAAGAATAACAAAAATTATTCCAGAAAAGAAAAGCAAAAAGATCACATTATTTTCTTTGCTATTTTATAAATTACATGGAAATAGTAAAACTTATTCTTCATGTAGAAACCTCTCACTCATGCTGGACTGTCAGCTCCACTAATCTCTGGATATTCTTAGTGAAACCCGGTCACATATCAACAGCAAGTCACATCTCTGATGCCTTCTCTATTACTGTTCCTCTCCTCTCATCACAGTTTTAAAAAGTTTTTTTTTAAAAGGAGCTTCATTTTATTGTTTACCCAAAATGCCATAACACATTTTATTTCTCTGAATTTACTCTATCACTTTAACACGCTTGTGTGTGTGTGTGTGTGTGTGTGTGTGTGTGTGTGTGTAAGCAATAAGAATCTCATGAATTGGAGATTTTTATATAAACACACATACTTCTGAAAGGAATAGCAAACTTGAAGTTCTAAATATGATAAAGAAAGAGATTTCCTCTCTGACGATTGTATATGTCTGAATCAGCACTAGGATGCTCAGTACAAAAGACCAGACTTGAAGTCAGGAAGATAAGTTACTATCTCAGCCAATGAATGCACCTCAACAATCTAAGCACCTTTTTCTATGGTTATAAGAAAAATCACATCAACAATGCAAAGTTTTCTGTATTTTGAAAAAAAAGCATGGCTTTGTGTAGCTGGGGGGGGCATGCGATTGGGTACAGAAGGATAGCATTTGTGGGTGGAACCACAGATTCAAAAGCAATATAAAAGTTTAGAAAAAGACAGCATAGGCATCCTATGACCCTATTGTCTTTGTAAAGGCTTTGCCATGAAGATTCCTCTTAGTTCCTTTTTACTTAGACCAAGATGGAGCATATCAAGACCCATGAATTTACTTGACACATAAAATCTTTTTCTTGGACTCACACAGAAATAGGTAGTTATTATTTTTCTTGTTGTTATTACTATTACCTAACCAGGAGTCTCATGCTTATGTGTGAAGAGTTAGGGGATCATAATTTTAACTGATGTACATTTTCCTAGCTGCACAGGCAGCTTCCACATCACTATCTGAAGGAAATCCTTCCACTCCCTATGTGGTTGAGTGTGCCTTTCTGTGGTTTTTACTTATCTATAATATAGTTACTATGTCAGCATGGGTTTTCTCATAAGTAATATTGCATTTGTGTGTACAGAACTCTCAGCGAGAATTTACACTTAAAAGAAAATAAAGTTCAGTGGTCAAGGGAGAAGTATAGATTATGACATAAAAACTTTCAAACTCTGTTTCTATCATTTCTTAATATTTTGACCAAGAACTATTTCTAACCCATAGCTTTATAGCATGCTGAGTATGGGAAACCTAATTCAAAGGCCTATAGCAATGACTAATGATGTAGTGTACTGATTTAGTAGACAGATGTAGTAGACAGTGAGTTTTCAACAGATATCATGGCTATTATCAAATATCTCAGAATTAGAGACAGTATCTCTGGCATTTTGTATATTCCTATGCAGATCTCTTATAGTACTTAGAATTCCAAGTCCCTAGTAAATATAGTCTTGAATTATAAAACCTAAAGATTCTTTAATTAATATTATTAATATTATTAGCAGTGTTTTATTGACAGTGTGGTTCTTCTGAATATAGAATTTTTGTTAGAATAGTCATTAGACCAAAACAAATCATGATTCTCTTATGATTTAATGTAGTTATCTAAAATACATATTTGCTATAAAAGGGAAAACTCCCTGTATTTAAAGAGTTAGTAAAAGAATGAATTTAAATTACAAAGATTTTTAAAAATTGAATCAATGATGGAGGCATGAAATAGTTTATTCTGGCCACACAGTTCCTAGAATCTGGTATGAGAAGATACAGACATTGTCAAGTGCTTGGCATTCATATCTTGGTACATTTTTAGTGAACATGTTCCATGCAATGGGTATTTTTCTGGACCCTGGGGACACGTGTGCTTCTTACACTCATGGAATAAATGTCAGTGTGTGGCTCTGCCTAGTGAAAAGGTGCATGAAATGATGAGGCATCTCTTAGTTTTAGCACCAAAGTTTAGTTCTAAATATGAACAAGACAGGATGAAGCAACTATACTGATACCACCAGGAGCCAAGGGGAAGTCCTATGCCACTGGGCTGTATTGAGATGCTGGATCCTCTTGTAACCATCCATTAATTTCTTTCTTATGGAAGAAGAAAGCTGTATTTCAGATATCCATCTGGGCTTGGAAGAAACCTCTAGAAATGAGAAGGCAGGAGGGGGAATCTGAGAACAGACTTCCCACAGCACACTTCCTGCTCAGACCTATTCCAGAGAGACTGAAAATGTTAAAAGAACAGGTTTCTTATTTTACTCCTTTCAGCCGCCTGGACTGAAGTCAGCTGGCTAGAGACCATTAGTGAAGCAGCAAGCCTTTTCAAACCTGCAGCATAAAGGAGAGTTCATTGAAAGCTTTTCAAAAACACTCTGTATAAGTATGCTTCTGATAACATTTCGTGCATATTTCAGAGGCTTTCTTAATTCATAGCCTTGGAAAATATGGGTAAGTCACATCAAATGTCAGATTCTAACACCTGCTACAAATAAATAAGCTTAACAAACCCTTCCCTGGACCTGCTGATGGAAACACTTAGCCCCTGGCTGAAGTTAATGCAACATATTAGAGACAACTGACTCAAGAAAATCCACTCCACCCAACCCAGATGATCCTGTGGGGGTAGACAACTTCCAGCAGTAGAAGATAAGTCAAACCTTGATGTATTTCTCTCAGAACTTCCACAGACTTTTATCAGGGAATTATTTTAAAAATAAAATAAAAATTTTAAGGAAATAGTTTTAAACTACTCGAAGTTAAGAAAACACACTAATACTGTGATTCAATAAAAAACATACCCATAACTCCACAGATTTCAGAAACCCGGCCAACTTTCCTACAGTATCCAAAACCAGGTCAGGTCCCTAGGAAACATCGAGAAATCATTAGAAAGTGGTATTCATATTCTAGTTCCTACAGATGCCTTTGTACTTCCAATTTCTTGCATCCACAGTGTTCTATACTCATCCCACGCATGGCTTATCTTATCATTTCATTCAGGTATTAACCTAAAACCCTGTCAATGATTTGTGACGGACTCATAGCTCTTGACTTCCTTGATGAAAAACCTTGTTCCTATGCATATCTTCTTCACTGACAATCTGTGTGCACACATATTCATCCCACCTACTCACCATTGCTTACACCTTCTAAACGGAATCTTTCTGAATTCTCACTGCCAACTTCATATCCACCTTTCCAATCAACTGTAAAAATATACAAGAGAAACCACGATAGAATAAAACAATGAAATAACACTCAGACTTACCACAAAAATAGGCTCCGCAGGCCTCAAGGAAGGTCCTACAAATGAGATGGAGGTGTGAGTCTATGCTGAAGTAAACCTTCATTATTCTTAAACTTCATTTTTGCACATACAATAAAGGTTTATGTCATGTGAAAATTTCTCCAGGAAACTTTATTATGGACAAATATAATACCAGGACATCATTTAAGTGATCATGCTAATATAAACAATAACTGAGAAATAGTTCTGCCCTTAGCAAAATATGTTGAAAAAGGTATTTCACATCTGTTGTCTTCTCCTAAACACATGATTCCAGTCTAATCATAAAACATCAAGACAGATCATAAATGAGGTACTCTCAGAGAACTATCCAATCAGTCCACCTCAAAGCTGTCAATCATTAAAAACAAGAAAACCAAAAAAAAAAAAAAAAAAAAAAAAAGTCACAGCCAAGCAAAACTTGCAGAGCCATGACAACTGAGTGTAATGTGATCTCAAATATTAGAAATGGAAAAGAGAAATGAGAGACACACTACTAAAGTCTGAATAAAGGGCAGACATCAATTAGTAACACTATCAGCTCTGGCTTCTTTGCTGTGACAGACACCATAGGAATGTGAGAGGCTCACAATGTAGTAACCTGCAGGAAGATACAGAGGAATGCTCTATACTGTCTCTGTGACTTCTGCAACCCCCAAACTGAACTAATTGCCTGCTCCATACATACCACTTTGCCCCATGAGTATTTGGTTTACTGAACAAACAACTCTGAGCAACGTAGTCTTATTTATTAAACCCTAGTTTAACTGACTCCATCAAATTATATACAGATTAATTCTATCTGAAAAGTCAAAACTAATGAAGGAAATACAGGGATACAGCTCAGGGTATGGTGCTTGATTAAAATGTTCAAGACACTGGTTACACACAGAGACACTAAACGTTTTCAATCTTTTCAAATGAAGCTTTTTTCTGGATAAATGTTTCATAAATTATCTGTATCCTGAGGTTCTGAGAATAATTAATATGTATTGGTTGCTGAACAAATATTTATAAGTTATCTTTAGGTCTCAAATTGTATCTAATTATGGGAATATATAGATGAATTATAAATGGTACCTTCCTTCAGAAAACTCACCATGTAGAAATTATTAGCACTAATTCAGCACATGGACCCAAGCACCAAGTATGTATGTTACCTCTGTTAATTATGTGCCACTCTCAATAAATATATTAAGAGAAATTAAATAGTTCACTCAAAACTATTTCATAGCTATTATGTGACAGGACTAAAGTTTCAACACCCCCCTCCATACAGACCCCCAATAAATACTGGCTCCAGAGTCTAAGAGAGTTCAAAGAAACACAAAGGCATTGGTGGCTCATAAAATATACTCATTTGTGAAATATAGGACACCTAATACAGAAAAAAATGATGAACACTGAATACCAATAATAAGTCTGAAATTCTATCAGCCCCACCAAAATGGGGGTAAGAAAGTTGTTATTTAAAAGTCAATACTAGTAATAATATAAAGTGACCTGATGTGATTGTATCAGGAGAACCATGATAACTTTGTCTCTACACTTTTGATTTATAAACAAGAAAATGTGTGTGTTCACAATCTGTGTCTTCTTGACCCCTCAGAGCAGACCTTTCCTCCTGTTCCTGACAACAGTGGCCTAACAGGAAGAAGCAGGTCATCTTGTGTGTATTTCCCCATTGAAATATCTGTGGAGATTGGTGTGCTCAATGAGGATCTTTGAGGAGAAGGAGGATTCCCCCAGAGAACCAAAGAAAATAATATCATAGACATGAAGAAATCCCAGAATCTCTAAAACATGGAATACGAAATGCATTGAAAAGATAGGCAGGGACATGGCATGCATAATCTTAAAAGCTTTGACCACAGATGTTGTAATATATTAATTACAACACTGAGGTAATAAGAATTAAATGTGTATGCACCAGGTAGGAATTAACTGGAAAAGTACAAGCTTCCATTAGAAATATGAGAAACCGAAAAACACAAAGAACATGAAGGAAATCATGCTATTAAGGTTCAGTAGATAGTCCCGGTTACTAATTACATTCTAGTTCATGAGTTCAAAAGATGTTTAATCCGGGCCTACGATGTTTCAGACGTAGCTCTAGATGAAGAGTAAAGACAGGCGGCCCAACAGTGGCCTTAGGCGGCCCTGACCGAGCCTCAGTGGGACCCGCTCCGGGCAGGCGAGAGCAGCGCAGTGCAGTGGCTCCCGTGTGCAGTGGACCTGTCTCCGGGGGGACCTGCACATGATGCCTCCTGAAGGACAGGCCCAGCTGGCATCCAGCGCTTACCTGAATTGCCAGTGGCATAAGGAGGGTCTGCTGTGGCCGGGTGCACGTGCATCTCCCCTTTGGGCAAGACTTCAAATGTTCTCTTCTCGTGGTTTGTTTCTGGGCACCATGGGCTCCACAGTGTGTACAGATGAATGATGTCATGGCAGAGTTAGCTAAAGAACACCCTCATGTTTCATTTGTGAAGCTGGAAGCCAAAGCCCTTCCTGAAGTATCTGAAAAATATGAAATTAGTTCTGTCCCCACCTTCCCGTTCTTCAAGAATTCTCAGAGAATCAACCGACCGGTTGGATGGTGCACATGCCTCAGAGTTGACCAAAGAAAGCCCAGCGACACGTGTCTAGTGGATCCTTTCCTCCTATTGCTAATGAACATCTTATAGAAGATCTCAACCTTTGCCTGAGAAAGTTGACACACGCTGCCCCCTCCATGATGTTCATGAAGGGAACACCTCAAGAACCACACTGTGGTTTCAGCAAGCAGATGGTGGAAATCCTTCACAAACACACTATTCAGTTCAGCAGTTTTGATATCTTCTCAGATGAGGAAGTTCAACAGAGCCTCAAAACATACTGTAATTGGCCCACCTAACCTCAGCTCTATGTTTCTGGAGAGCTCATAGAAGGACTTGAAATAGTCCAGGAGCTGGGAGCATCAGAAAAGCTAGATACAAAGCTCCAAGTTAGAGAGACTCAAGTGCTGGCCAATAAAACTTCTGTGGTGCCCTTTATGAAAGGAAACAAACTGTAAGCAAGGTTAAATATGAAACTAGTGATATACTGGAGGATGAAGACATGTGGTAGGGATTAAAAATGTTCTCGAACTGACCAACCTACCCTCATGTATGTGAGAGGGGAGCTTATAGGATTGGAAATTGTCAAGGAACTGAAAGACAATGGTGAATTTCTGCCTATATTGAAAGGAGAAAATTAACTAATGATAAGCATGGTGTCCAAGGACTGAAAATGTATTTCATTACAGTTGAACATTTGATGATTTGATGATCTGGTCCTGAGATTTGCAGAATGTATTGGGCAATAGACTCTTTGGATTGAGCTATAAATAAATAAAAATAAAGACAAAGCCTTTGCCTTGTTTTTCATACATTCATTCCATCAGAGAGTGGAGAAACACAAAGCTAGCATTAGATAGGTTTCTCTAGAGGTGCAAGATCTATAGAATTTGTGTATATTGTGAAGGGGGATTTGTAGATTGGCTTACAAGGAATACAGTAGTCCTACAATGGTCATCTGGTAGAGCTCAGCCTATGTAGGTATATGTCTCAACAATACCTATCCAGCTCTGAAGAATGGAAAATCCATGTAGAGTTATTGGTATTGAGTCTATATTCAAAGATCAAAGAAGCTGGGGTGTGATGTCAACAGAGGATGGCAGCAGGAATGACAGATATACTTGCTTAGGAAACAGAAGCAAAGCAGGCAGGCCCACACCCTTTTTTCCTCTTTGTATCTGGACCATACCCCTGGGAGATGTACAAACATTGGGGGTGGGTCATCTTCTTTCAGCTAATCCTCTCTGAAATCACTCTCACTGACAGGCCCAAATGTGTGCTTCCTAGACAATTCAAAATGCTGTCAAGTTGACAGCTAAGATCAACCACTGAATACGATGGAGAAAAATAAAGAGTTGAAGACACAGTTCAGAAGAGTGCTAACTGCCCTTACAGAAGATCCAGGTTTACTTCCCAGCACACACAGTGGGTGGCTAAGAACTACCTGTAACTCCAGATTCAGATAATCTAATATCCTCCTGTGGTTTCTGTGAGCACCATACACATACATAGTGCAATATATATATTTGAATGCACTCACAAATACATGTCATTAAAAATACATTTGAAAATCTAAAATAAATAAAAAGAAAAATAAAGTGGAATAATGTATATTGAAAGAGGCAGGAAATAATTGGATGAAGAAGATATAGGAAGCAGAATAATGATTCCTTGAAGACAAGTTGCAAGCCCTATAACCAGTCATCACATAATTCCATATAACAAAATAAATAGGAATTGTAGATGGAACTAAAGGGACTGATGAGCCAACCTTAAAATGGGGAAATTAGTGTGAACTATCTGGATAAGCCCAACGTAATCATCAGGGCCTTGACAAGTAGAAGAGTTCATTAGAAAGAAGTAGGAGAGACAATAGCTAGAAAGGGACTTGACTTGATGCTTTGAAGTGGGGCATAGACCAAGAACCAAGGGATCAATAGAACCTCCTGTGTGGCAGGTAACAAAGGGAATATAGCCTTGATGGTATTTAGAATGTAGTTCACCAAGATAAGTATCAGTCTTCTGACTCGTGAAACTGAAAAATAATAAATATGTTATCCTAGCTACTGTATTTGAGGTGGTATGCTACAGTTGCAATAGGAAATGAACATGGGGAAAGTGCTTCATTGCTATAGCATAACCTAAATGACAAGTCATAGAGACACTTCTAAAAGTAAAGATTGTAAGGACTTTTTGTTGTTGCTTTGTGTGGGTACTTCAGAAAAATAATGAGTACAGTTTTAAAATTCTTAAATTTGAGGTACCTACAAGGAAAATTAAATGGAAATGTTTTATAGGTATAGCCATCATTTTAAATAGTTTTAATCATATTTACACATATAAATTTATTTATAAATATACATGTACATACATATGTATGTGTGAATGTACACCATACATGTACAAGGACCATAATGGCCAGAAGAGGATGTAATTAATGTCTTGTGAAGCTAGAATTACAGATGGTTGGAAACCTTCCAACATGGGTGCTGGGAACCAAACTAGGGCTCTAGGGAAGCAGAAGTGCTCTTAAAAACTAAGCCACCTATAACCCTCTAACTTATGGATACTGTCTTACGACATGACCTACAAATGTTTTGGGCTTCATTTGAAGCTACCCTGGAATGCATGAGGCCCAGGGGCCCCAGCACTGATGTCTTAGTTGCTGTTCTATTGTTGGGAAGAGACACTGTTACCAAGGCAAGTATTATAAGAGGAAATCACTTAATTGGGGAGCTTGCTTGCAGTTTCAGAAGTTTAGTCCATTATCATCATGGCAGAAAGCATAGCAGAACACAGGCAGATGCTGGAACAGTGGCTGAGAACTACATCTTGATCCATAGGCAGAGAGAGGGAGACTGGGCTTGGCATGGGCTTTTAAAATCTCAAAGCTCTAGCCCAGTGACACACTTCCTCCAACAAGACCACACCTCCTAATCCTTGATCTTTCCAGAGTGTCACTCCATGGTGACTAAGCATTGAAATACATGAGCCTTTGGGTCCATTCTTATTCAAACCACCACAGCTAGATAGAATATAGTTGTGGGGGGAGAAGTAAAAATGAGAGATTTGACTGTCTTATGTTTATGTCTCTAAATGTGGTGGTGAAAACCATAAAAAAAAGATTAAGGGGAAATCCGGTTGGAAATCAACATGACCCCAATGTTATAGACTAAATATTCATATTCTTTAAATTTATGTTAAAACCTTAATCTTCATGCAATTCAGAAACATGAGATATACTCTATTTCTTCTCATAGTTATATAATGCAATTATTTTCTAATTATGCCAAGCAAGTCCTTTACATTAATCATGTAGGTTCCCTACTAATAGCTAAAGATTAATTTCTTGATTGTGGATGTCTCAATTATTTCTCTTTACAAAATAAAATTAAAATTTCAAAATTTTAGTTAATTAATGAACTTTACTAAAATATAAACTTTAAAGGCATTTGGATATATATATATACATATATATATATGTATATATATATATATATATATACATATATATATATATATGAGCCAACCCAATTAAATATAAATGTTAACTACTTGTGGGTTATAATGGGCATATTAATATCTACCATGTAAAATTTTATTTTTATCTGATTCTGGAAAAATGTCTTCTTGAGGTTCAGTACACAATTCAAAAATCATTTGGAAGTTCACAAACCATAATAGCATTTTGCTCATCTCAATGGGAATGGTCTTATAAATATGCCAGCTGCTCAAAATGGATGAACCCAGCAATAACCCTTGCCTGACTCATGCAAGAAACCTTACTCACACACTTTGCTTAAAGTAAACCTTATTTAGGTTATTAACAGTTACTCCAGTGGTAGCCATTGGCCACCATTGTTTTCTCTTCCTTCCACTGTAAGCTCATACAAATTCTTCTGCTAGCTTTAGTATTTTCAATGAAAATATTAACTATTTCTGATTGCATTTTAAACTATTTTAACTGGCATTATTGGTGGATAGTCTCCTTGATCACAATTTCATATCCAAACTCCAGAATTTAGAACCATCCAGTCTTCTATGATCTCAGAGACTGAAGCATCAAGCACATGTGTGCAATCCAGTTTTTGGAAAATTAAAGCAAGGGGTTAGGAGCTTGAGTCCAAACTGGTGTGAAGTGTGTTCCTGTCTAGGTGGGCCAGAGAGGGTTGCTCAAGTGCTTCCCTTTCTAACATGAGAACCTCAGTTCAAATCCCCGCCACATCCCCTTAAGAAAGTCAGGTGCAAGGGCATTCTTCTATAATCTTGGCAATGGGAGGCAGGAACAGGTATGACCCCAGGACTCACTAACCCGCCACCCTAGCCTACTCAATGAGCTCAGACAAGTGAGCAATCTTATTTCATAAAACATGGAGGGCGATCACTGTGATGGCCAAGCTTTGTTGTCAGCTTGACTTCATCTGAAACCAAATGAAGCAAAAACTGCAGAGAAATCATGTGAGGGCTTTCCTTCTCTTTTTTCAAATTTTGTTTTTTTGTTGGGTTTTTTTTTTCCTTTTATTGAAAATGGACTTTTTCTTCACATAATACATCCTGATTATGGTTTCCCTTCCCTCAATTTCTCCTAATTATCCTCCACTTTCCCTCATCCAGATCCACACATTGGAGTAAAACAAAACAAAAGTGCAACACAAAACAACAACAACAACAAAAAAGTCTAAGAAAAGGCACAAGAAACATAGAGACCCACTCATTCACACACTCTGGAATCCCATAAAAACACTAAACTGAAAGCCACAATATATATCCAAATAAATTATCTGAAGCAGAAAGACCCGTGCTAAATGTAAATGGTACCTTCTGGTAGTATCCCAGATAAAAGGACATAGAAGAAGGAACCTATGCCTTCTGCCCAATTGTCTTTACCCTTGTTGGCAAGTAATTTGCTCTATGACTGCATCATTTCTTCACCAACATTAGATAGAACCAACTTCTTCAGGAAACAACATAGACTGAAGACCAGCAGCTCTCCAGGAATCCTCCAAGCTTTCAGTATCATAGTGGAGTGTTTGAAATAACCAACCTCATGGACTGAATAACTAATGGATTCACACCTTTCTGGTGTGAGTCAGCCGTGATTAAACAACCCAGACCACAGCCTGTAAAGCAAAGCACTCTAATAAATCTGTCAGCTAAGTAGATTAGCTGATGGATCTTAGAAGTGTCATTCTTTCAGAGAGCCCTTGAGTGTTGGGTGCTGAGGAACAACACCCAAAGGTGATCCTTGGCCTACACACACACACACACACACACACACACACACACACACACACACACACACACACACACACCGTCCCATGGAAAGGAGCATCATGGGTAATAATGTAGTAACCAGGTTATCTGCTCTATAAAAGTTGCATTGAATTAAATCAAAAGTTTTCAATTGGTTTCTTTTCACAGGAATTCACTTTTGCTTTAAAATAAATAGCTTAAAGGAAAAATTTTGTTTCTATATTTGGCAACTTAAAAGGTTAGTGTTTAGAAAGCCATCATATAAAATCTCTCTTGAATTAAAGCACATTCAGGAATAGAATTCAACACAGAATACTGGTTTGTGACAAATATATTTTTTAATCATGTCCAAATGGAGCATTGAAGCCTTCATTACTATAACTTGGATTTCAAGTCCTCAGAACTGTTCATTACTACCTCTCTTGATTATTGGTTTAAGTCATTATCTATTCTAGAAATACTCTATGTAAATCATGGGGGAGGCACAAAATGAGAAAGCCTTTATTAATTACACTTTAAGGTTAAAATGCCAAGAAAGTTCTTCCCGTTTCCCAGTTTTGTGAACCATCTGATGTTGCTGGTTATCATTTCAAAATGTGGCATGAAGGTACTTTTCTCTTTATCTGAAAAACCCCAACTGTGCCCACATCTGAGACCTCAACAAGCTCTCTAGAAGCAATTAGCGGCCCTCACTTCTTAGTCAGAATGTAAAGTTTCCCAGAAAGTTTCCAAACCTCCTTCTTCCTCCAAATTGCAAATGGCCATACTGCACAGAGCTATTGAAGGCTGAAAGCAGGTATCTCTCCCTCTGTGACAACCAGCTCTGCCACTTCTATTCCTGCCACCAAGAAATGACAAGAAAAGTAAACGTGACGAAGAAGGAAACATGATTGGGTTAGACAATGCTAGCCAAGCACTACCATGAAAGTGGAATCTGTAAGGTAATTAACTGATTGGGTGGATCTCATCAAATTCAAAATTCTGATTCAAAACTGGTATTGAGGGAAAAAAGACAATCCACAGATTTGGAAAATATTTGCAAATCATACATGTGAGTTGATGCATTTGAAGACTACGTGGAAAAAACCTCAACTCGATAAGAATAAGATTTTAATAGCCAAAAAGTATAACAGAAGTTTACTCAGAGAAGGCATGTTGGGTATAAGTAAACAATTAAGGAGACACTCAACATCATTAAATGATTATTAATGAAATGCAAGTTGACATGACAATAAGATTTCATGACTTATCTCCCAGAATAAGTAAAATCTTACCACTTGGTTTTAAAATGTCTGTGAGAATGTAAAGAAATTGAAGCCTTATACACTGGGAGGGTAATGTCAAATGTTGCAACTGTTTTGGGAGATAGCTCATAGTCTGCAGGAATCATTTTGCGTGTGTGTGTGTGTGTGTGTGTGTGTGTGTGTGTGTGTGTGTGTGTGTGTAAATGTGTCATATATTAAGAAGAAATAAGTAAATTGTCTTCTCCCAGCACATACTGAGTTCCACCCTCCTTCATTTTATCAGAAAATTTAGGGATTTTTGATTGAACTATACCTTCATGGATAATATACATGCACAAACCAGCTCAACAATTAGCTGCTATTCATCATAACCAATGTCTGAAGAGGTTCAAAGCCTCGATTTAATTGGCAATGTTCTTCTCTATGAAGGTGAGCTGGTAAAGTGTATTTAGACAATGGAAAGAGCTCTTTACCAGATTCTCTAAAAGCCATGTCTTTTGCACCAGTAGTGATCTACTGCCATGAGCCTGGGTGGTCCTGCCGTGGAGCCGTTTCTTCCATGCATCTAGATAGACATTCGCTGGTAACTAATTGCTCCCTTCTTGCTTGGTATTCCTGTTCACATGCACTCCTTTGGAAGTGCACTCATTCACAGTGGGCTCTCAGGGTGTGAGTGCCAAGTCACATTGGCTCTCCTCCAGAAGCTGGAGTAGGGAGGTATCTTTAGGTGGGTACTTATTTCTTCCCCTATTCTCTCTATGACGACAGTGACAATGATGACAGTGGCAATGCTTCGAACTCTTCTGGTAGTAAGTTGTAGATATCCTGTGATAAATTCAGCTGAAGTTATTTCTGTAATGTAATCAATTTTAATGTTTTCCCCCTTTTTAAATTAAATTTTAAACAAGGTTATTTTACATTTCAATCCCAGTTCCCTCACCCTCCCATCCTCCCACATCACCCCCACCAAACCCTAGCCCATCCCCTTTCTGCTTCCCAGTGAGGGTGAGGCCTTCCATGGGGAGTCTTCAATGTCTATCACATTATTTGGGGCAGGGCCTAGACCCTCCCCCATGTGTCTAGGCTGAGAGAGTATCCTACATGGAATGAGCTCCCAAAGTCCATTTGTATATTAGGAATAAATACTGATCCATTACTAGAGGCCCTATAGACTGTCTAGTCCTCCTAACTAACACCTACATTCAGGAGGTCTGGGTCAGTCCTATGCTGGTTTCCCAGCTAGCAGACTGGAGTGCATGAGCTCCCCCTTGTTCAGGTCAGCTGATTCTGTGGGTTTCTCCAGCCTGGCTGTGACCCCTTTGCTCATCACTCTTCCCTCTCTGTATCTGGATTCCAGGAGTGCAGCTCAGTGTTTAGCTGTGGGTGTCTGCTTCTGCTTCCATCAGCTACTGGATGAAGGCTCTAGGATGGCATATAAGGTAGTCATCAATCTCATTATAGGGGAAGGGCATTTAAGGTAACCTCCCACTATTGCTTAGATTATTAGTTGGGTTCCTCCTTGTAGATTACTGGGCATTTCCCTAGTGCCAGATTTCTCCTTAAATCTATAGTGGTTCCCTCTATTATGGTATCTCTTTTCTTGTTCCCCTGTATCTCAATGTTCCTGTTCCCTCATGCCCACCTCTCCCCTCTTCTTCTCCCCTTGCTCCCAATTTGCTCAAGAGATCTTATCCCTTTCCCCTTCTCCAGAGGATCATGTATGTCTCCCTTAGGTTTCTCCTTGTTTCCTAGCTTTTCTGATGCTGTGGATTATAGGCTGATACTCCTTTGCTCTATGTCTAAAATCCATATATGAGTGAGGGCCTACTGTGTTTGTCTTTTTGTGACTGGGTTATCTAACTCAAGGTGGTTTTTTTAGTTACATACATTTCCCTGTGAATTTCAGGATCCCATTGTGTTTTCCTCTGAGCAGTGTTCCATTATGTAATGGACTGTGTACCATCCATTCTTCAGTTGAGGAGCAGCTAGGTTGCTTCCAGGTCCTGGCAATTACAAATAATGCTGCTATGAACATAGTTGGACAGATGTCTTTGTTGTATGAATGTGCATCTTTTGGGTATATGCCTAAGAATGGAATTACTGGATTGTGAGGTAGACTAATTCCCATTTTCATGAGGACCACCATACTAATTTCCAAAGTGGCTGTACGAATTTACACACCCACCAGCAGTGGAGGAGTGTGCCCTTTCCTCCACATTCTCTCTAGCATAAACTATCTTTGATGTGTTTGATTTTAGCCATTCTCATTACAGGAGTAATATGGTATCCCAGAGTTTCCTTGATTTGTGTTTCCCTGATGGTCAAGGATGTTGAACACTTACTTAAGTGTCTTTCGGCCATTTTGGATTCCTCCATTGAGAATTCTCTACTTAGTTCTGTACCCAACTTTTTAATTGGATTATTTTGTGTTTGGTAAGTAGTTTCTTGAGTTCTGTGTATATTTTGGAAACCAACCCTCTGTCAGATGTGGGGTTGGTGAAGATCTTTTCCCATCTTGTTGGCTACCATTTTGTCTTGTTGACTGTGTCCTTTACCTTACAGAATCGTCTCAGTTTGAGGAGGTCCAATTTATTAATTGATCTCAGTTTATTGTTGATCTCAGTGTCTGTGCTACTGATGTTATGTTCAGGATGCAGTCTCTTGTACCAATTTGCTCAAGGGTATGTCCCACTTTCTCTTCTAAGAGGTTCAGTGTGACTGGATTTATGTTGAGGTCATTGATCCATTTGGACTTAAGTTTTATGCATGGTGAGAGATATGGATCTATCTGTAGTCTTTTACATATCAGTATCAAGTTATGCTAGCACCATTTGTTGAAGATGCTTTCTTTTTTCCATTGTACAAATTTAGCTTCTTTGTCAAAAATCAGGTGTTCATAGGTGTGTGGGCTTATACCAGGGTTTTCAATTCAATTCCATTGGTCTATTTGTCTATTTTTGTGCCAATACCAAGCTGTTTGTAGGACTATAGCATTAGAGTAGAGTTTGAAGTCAAAGATGGTAATGCCTACGGAAGTTCGTTTATTGTACAGGGTTGTTTTGGCTATCCCGAGTCTTTTGTTTCTCCATATAAAGTTGAGGTTGTTCTTTCAAGGTATGTGAAGATTTGTGCTGGTATTTTAATGGGGATTGCATTGAATCTGTAGACTGCTTTTGGCAAGATTGCTAATTTTACTATGTTGATCCTACCTATCCAAGAACATGGAAAATCTTTCCGTTTTCTGTTATCTTCTTTTATTTCTTTCTTTAAAGACTCAAAGTTCTTATTATATAGGTCTTTCACTTGTTTTATTAGCATTACCCCCAATATATTTTATGTTGTTTGTGGCTATTATACTAGCGATGTTTCTCTGTTTTCTTTCTCAGCCCCTTTATTGTCTGTATATATTAGGGCTACTGATTTTTTTGAGTTTATCTTGTATCCTGCCACTTTGCTATTTTGATATTCTTATTCAGTGAGGGCCAGTTACTTCCCATTTCTTTGATTTATCCTAACAAAGGTACAGATGATTTCAATTCAAAAGGAAGGAGTTACTTGTTAAATGGTCACTTTGTGAGCCCTGTTGCTGGTTAGCATAACTGATCAGTTGAAGGTCTCAGACCCCCATTCTGGCTCTTGCTTCTGAGCAGAACTCCTGATACATAACAGAGATAGGTCAAGCCTTCTGCTGTGGATGGAGCTGTTTTCTCATACCAGTTAGTGCTGTTCATGTAGAGTTCTGCCTATGTATAAAAGAGGCAGTTCCTATGACCTAGGTAGATACAGTAATTGAGTTTGGATTGACAAGCGACCTGGAGCACAATTTTGCCAGTCATACCATGATTAATTCTGTGCACTGGCAGAGGGTGCTTGGCAGAGGGTGGCTGCTGTTGTGACTGAGTCCTTGGCTTCAGGTTGAGGACTGATCTATTTGCCAGGAGCTCCACTGCTATATTTAATCAAATACATGGTTTATCCATAGCTTCTGGAAGCATCTGGAACCCTCCTGATACACAGGAAATGGGAAGGCTGCCACACCTATATTGAATGCATTCTTCAAAGACCTTCATCTTGGGGAACTGGCCCTTAAAAAGTTCAGAATACATAACTGACTGATATTCTCAGAATCATTTGAGTTTTCAAGACAAAAATATACTTACAGGGCTATGATGCCAACGAGAGGCAAATTCCCCAGGAACACACCAGTCAAGGGATTTGATGAATCCGATTCATCTTCAGAAACATCTTGAATACAGTACTACTGAGTTAATGGCTATGGCTTCCCATGATTCTTTTTCAATATGGACAGTATACATGTGGGAAAAGTTTTCCAGCCAAGGGTGGAAGGACATTTAAAACCCTCACAAACTGAATTAACAACTCCAACCAAAATTTTACGTACAGGCAACATTTTTTTTTTAAGTTGCCCTGGTCACATCTACCTGAGACTACATTGTAATGATATTTTGTCACTCTTCAATTTGTGAAATTTTTTTAAGTAAATGTTTATGAAAGTTTCTAAAAATTTACAATAATAATCAAATCATGTAACTATCCTAAGTGTCCATCAACAGCTGTATGACTAAAGAAAGGGTGAGATATATGTGTATCCACAGTGGAGTTTAAGTCAACTGTAAAGAAAGGTGAAATCATGACATTTTCAGGAAAATGGAGATACACTATTATATTATGTAGGATAAGATAGACTCAGACAAGTATGGCCTGTTTTCTTTCTTATACAGAATATAAATTTTAATATGCATATTTAAATTGCATGACATTTTAAAGCAACTTTGAAGGGAGAAAATAGAGTCTAAGGAGGTGGAGAGAGTGGGACAAGAGGTTGACTGGAAGGGGGCAAATATCACTCATTTTCTCTCTTAGCAGAAACTACACTTTTGTGTGTGTGTGTGTGTGTGTGTGTGTGTGTGTGTGTGTGTGTGTAAATATGCATATGTTCAACATAAAGGTAGAAGGAGAGCTATGGGAGGAAGCCAGTGGATCAATAAGAGATCAAGAGGATGAATGGGAGAAAGGTGTGAGTGTTGCAAGCATGAGTAAAACATTATAATGATGATGATGATGTGTGTGTGTATTTGTGAAAAGGTATAAAATGTTTATTTTGTATAATAATTGAAAAGTGTTTTTAAACAATTGCATTTATTTTTAAAAGTACTTTCCATTTCTCTAAGCATCTCGGTAATGTTTCTAAGAGTTTCTTTCAACCCCAATCTGCTCCCCTAAAACAACCATTCCAATTCCCTGTCTAAGAGTTTCCTCTTGCCAATTATTGCCTGGTCAGCTTCTGAAACTTTGGGAAACTGGTGAGGGCATGGTTTACCAGAAGGCTCTATGATTGTTGGCATGTGACATCATCTGAACATTCGAAGTGGATGTTTTTCCAGTCTTTCTCATCTGGCTGTATGCCTCTTTCTGGGCATCCTAAGTAGGCTATGTATGTTCTCAGAGCTAGTTGTCACTTCCACTGCTTTGGCAGTAGATGGCGATGGGGTGGAGCTTGCCAGGAGTCTGTTGTTAATGGATTGTTACTTTTTCAGCAACAGGAGGCAATCCAACCAAGGATTATCCCAAACTCTTGGTGTATAGCTCAAAAGGAAATAGGAGAGTATCCAGTCTGCTTCTGTGGGCCTCTCTCTCTCTGTGTGTGGCCAGAGTATGCCTGGATGCCTCATTCATGCTAATTGGCTTGAACTCAGACCCTATAGGATTCTAGCAGCTCTGGAGCACCATCCTGTAAAGACCAGCCACAGGCTTCTGTGTTACTGTGGCCATCAATAGCTCTAAGCCTGATAAACTCTAAGTTCACAGCCTGCTAAAACCAGCACAGCATGTGGGCTGGATGAAGGCCGATATTTCCACTTGCTGCCTATTGCTTTGATGGACTCAGAGATGAAGAGAATTACAGCCAGCCATAGGTGATCCTAGCAGAAATAGAAGCCTGACAGGCAAGGGCTATATGTTTCCCCTTGGCATTTGGGGTGGGGTAGAGGTTCTAGAGCTCACTCCCCAGTGTTGTTTTGCCTGCATTAAGGCCGAAAGCCATGTCTTAGTCTTACTACCCTGTCTTCAGCAAACAGGGTTTTATACTAACTCTTTGCTGCCTAAGGTTGCAGGAATGTTGGTGAAGGCAGACCTTGGGCAACCTAGGCTAATACTAACTGGACCTCCCTTGAGTCTTACAGCCACAAAATCCTACATGGTCCTTGGGGTTTGGTAGAACTCATACTACAGCAGACAGTGATTTAGTCCAGAAATCATGACTGCCCCCCTTTTTTGGCTTTTGTACAGCTCTACAAATATACGGGTCTGTTCACTTGTGTCTAAATATCAACCTGACACCAGACCTGGTCCAGAAGCTCCCTCTGTGTGTTCTGGCCTGTTTTCCCAACCTTCAGCTTCTACTTGATCCTGAAGTGCAGGAACCTGGCCCTTATCTCTAATAACTAGCTTTTGTCCCCAGAAGGTAGAGTCCTGATCTATGATCTGCCTGTTAAGGTTGGAGGTTGTATGGCAAAAGCTTCCAAGTCCCACAGATTTTCAGAAGCTCAATCCCTTGCCTGGGTAGGAGGAGTTGTGAGGTTCTGCCAAGCAATTCTTCATGTAACTACATTTTAAGTCCACAGCCTGGACTTGCTTCTCCCTTTGTCCCCAAGCAGGAAGCATCTCTCTAAATGCTGAATTACTTGGAATAGACAGTGAATGGGACAGGCATCCTGCCTACTTCAAATGTCTTTGTCTGGCCCATCCACTGTTTGTTCCAAGGAACTAACAATCTGCATTGTGGTCCTGCCTAGTTTCTTTAGCTATTGTGAATATGCTTTGGTTCGTGGATGGACACCTAATTTGTGTGCCTATAGGGAGAGAGCACCAAAAGATTTTACTCAGCTTCCACATTGTTCAGACTTTTCTATGGGGCTGTTGATTTTCTTTCTTTCTTTTTGTAGTATTAGAGATCAAACCAAGGGCCTTATGCAAACTTGGAAAGAACTTTACCACTGAGGTATGCATCCAGCTTCACACATGTCATTTTTAAATTAATTCATTTATTTTCTCCTCTTAATAACAAAAAATCATGGCACCTCTATTTTTATATTGCCTAAATATAGATTTTTATGCTTAAACAAAAGTAGAATTAATAAAAGATATATGAATGTATTATACATAGTCAAACAGATTGAGAGGCCACTTACCAAGTTTATTATAGAGTATTTTATAGTGCTCACAAAGTAAATATCATATGATAGTACCTCAGATATGATTCAGTGTTTACATATTCCCTACATTGAACTCAGTAATATAATAAAATGCCTCTTTTAAGTGTATAATATATAACAGAATCAACACTAAAACCAAAGTTTTATTGAATCAGAATCTAATTATCTACCTTAATGTGCAAGTGTAAATAAGTCAATCAATAAATAATGAAATGATTTTTCTGGATTAATTGGAAATAAGGTTATTATTCTGTATAACCTATGATTAATCTGAGACTATAGATCATCATGATGGTGTTCTTGGTTCTTTTAACATTCTCACTGTAAAAGAAATCTACAATAGCCTACAGTTGACTATGAAACCATGATGTCCTTACAAATTTAGCCCCATGTATTTTTTTCTCCATGTCCAACATCAGGCCTTCTACTTTCAATGTCATATCACACTATAGGACCTCATGCTGGAGTTTCAATCCTCACTTCCATGTTGTTGACAAAAGAAAGAAAACACAAGGGATCACGGATTCCTCTTTATGAATTTTGTTCCCTTTAATTGGTCCTGTCCTTGTTTTCAATGATCCTGAGTCCATCATGTTATTTATTTAAGATGTTTCTGATTGTTTAGATCAGAACTTTTCGCTTATAACAGTTCTAGCTGTATTCAAATGGTTCTGGCAGCTCCTACTTTCATTTTCGACTTTAGAAACTTTTTAGCCTTCCTGATTTTATCAATGACCACAGGTTATTCAAGAGTATTTTGTTCATTCTCCATGTATTCTTTAGTTTCTATAGTTTTTCCTGCCGGTTTTCAAGCTTTACTTTGTTGTAATCTAATAAGTGTCTTATTAGGGGTTATTTTGTATTTGGTTGGTCCAGGACCAACCCAGAATGTTCTCTATTTTAAAGAACATCCTATGGGCATCTGAGAAGAATGTATATTCTATTTATGCTGAGTAGACTCTTCTGTGGATGTTTATTAAGTCCGTTCTATCTATGGCACAGTTTAAATATAAAAACTTTGTTGTATTTTAGATGGGAGAGAGGTAATGAAATCACCACTCTCTGACTTTCACTGCCAATCAGTATGATTGAAGAAATTGAATGTCCCAATATTTGGTGAACAGATATTGATACTTCATATGTTGTCTTCATGGTTTGCTTCCTTTGTTAACATGCAGTGGACTTCCTCATCTCTTCTGGCTAATTTTGGTTTGAAGTCTACTTTGTCATCTCTCAGAATATGTCCTATAGGAGCTTGCTTTCAGTTTCCATTCACTTGATAAATTGTTTTCCTCTTTTAGCAGTCAGGTTATAGGTGTCTTTACTGGTAAAATAAGTTTTCATATCTAGATTTTAGTCCAATCAACCAGTCTGTGTCTTTTTATTGGAGAGGTTGAACCATTTACATTTAATTTTATTATTGAAAGATTTTACTAACTCTTATAATTTTGTTAGTTTTTATGATTGGTTAGATTATTGTTCATCCTTAATTTCTCCCTTATCAGTATTAGGGGGTTTTCCAGATAATTGTGTGAGACATGATGGATTCCTTCCTTGCTGACCTTTATTCAACTATTATTTCTTGAAGTTTATTATTTCCTAGACTTTGGAGATTGAGAGGTTCTTCTTCCTCTGTACAGTAGTTCTTGAAACACCTTCAGCGGTGCTAGCTTGGCAGTTATGAACTGCCTTAATTTGTGTTTCTTTTGAAATGCTTTTGCTTCTACATCAATTTTAAAAGACAGCATTGCAAGGCATAGCACTCTTAGTCAGCAGTTATTGACTTTCCATTCATTCTTAGCTTTGGAAACTTTGGATGAGGAACTGTATATTATTTCTTTGTTCTGTGTTGGTAACTGTTTTTCTCTTACAGTTTCTTTGTATTGTTTGTTTGGTTTGTATTGTTGGCATCTTGGCTATGTCATGAGGGTAACTCTTAGTTGATGAGATCTGTTCCTGGCAACCATCTGAAAGCAAGGCTATCTTTTCCTATGTACATCTCAATATATAATCTTTCAGCCAATCAGGATACAGACAATCTTCTTCTCTGGCCTTTCTATGAGCTTCCTGGCCTGTGGGTGTTCCCTGAGCTCATGTTCCTGGGGAGTAGTTCAGTTTTTAACAATAGACTCTCCCTCAATATGGCACCAGATCACTGCCTTCAAATGGAATTTCTCTCCACAGCTGATCAATTTGCCAGAGAAATCACAGCTTCATCAATACCTAGACTTGTCCTGGGGTTATGACTGCTTACCTTTGATGGATAATTATGTCCCCTCCTCCCACTGGGATGATGAACACCTGACTCTGTTTGGCTTGTTTCTCTGTCTGGTGGCATTCTTTCACTGACTCTCTTCTGGTATCCTTTGATTTCCATCTAAACTTTCCTTTTCTTTTTCTTTGGAATGACATCTTCCCAAGCTCCCACAGAAGCATCCTCTAAACACCAATCTTATACAAAAGTCTTAGTACATCTGTATAGGTTGTAAAAATCTCTTACAGATCCTTTTAAATTCACTTGACTGCTACCTCATGTTCAAAATGGTGATTGGGGTTGATAATTACATCTTTAAAACTCTATCAAAACTTCTGACCAACCTGCACCAATAACAGTTTCTAATTTAATTTCTAATGTAGCACAGACCCCCAACAACTGGAGTAACCAGAATGACCTCTTTTATACAAAGGAAAACTTTGAGGTACAGATAAGTTATTTGGGATCTACAACTAAATCTGGGCCTCTGAGTGCAGCAACTTCCATGGTACATTCTGGTTCCAAATCACTGACTGCGTACTCTTTACCAATTTGATCAACTTGAGTGTCCCTGGATGTAAACTGTAACAACATGGTATCTCTCAAAGGACAGAGGGGTTAGCATGTAGAATTCACAGAAGTCTCTAACACACAGTCCTACAAGGATCCTTACAACCAGCAAGAGCAGCAGTAAATTATTACCATGGTAGTCATTCCATAGAGGCAGCACAGGAGAGCTCCCATAAATGGAATATTTTAACATGGAAACATGGAAAATAAAAGTAGACAATCAACTAAGCTCTCAAATCTATTACTGACTTTGCATGCCATTCTTGCACTAGGGCCATCTAGACTTCTCGGTGTTGCTTTAATGTTAGCATACAAGCTACTAAATCGAGACATGTTACTCACTTTGAACAGAAACTTGTCTTTATCTTGTAGTAAAGAAAAGAATATGAGTATTTAGTCTTCTTAATATGCATACAACCACTGTAAATACTAAGAACAAGATTGATCTCCTTTTCTTTTTCCACTGACACTGACAGAAACATTAGAAATGTCAGCAGCTGACAGTAGGGGAGTAGGGAGTAAGATTCAGTTTGGATGAGGCCAAGGAAAAGACTCGTTCATTTGAGAAAAGTAGGAACTTCCCATACAGAGCACGGCCAGCCAAGATTAAGTAGATGAGTTAAGTGTGGCCTCTCCAGTTAAATTTACTTCTGATTAGAGGACTCTTTTTCTCTCTCCAATCTTTTTCCTCAGTTTGCTATATTATGTGTTATAAACAGATAAACAGCTCCGTGGTGGAGGAGGCTGCTACTTTGAGGCAGGCCTGTGCTACATTGGGCTACATTTGAGAGACTCTATCAAAAGACAAATGTTCATCAGTCAGTTAATTAGAAATGTATCCTCCTCCATTTCATGAATAACAAGAAAGGAATATATTGGTCTTCATTTAAAAAAAACACACAAAATAACCAATCCAAATACTTACTAAATGAAAAATATGTTGAGTGATATGATCAGGGTGCTATTTTCTGCCAATGAATTTGAGCATGCAATTTGTAGGAAGGAGATCTCAAAGTTCAATTTCTTTCCAAAAGAAAAAAAATAGATTACAGATTGGAACAGAAAGCAAATAGTTGTGGAGAAAATAAGGCTATTCCACATGAAGAAGTCAGAACAGTTCGACTCGGGATAAAATGTTACAATTGCTATTTGATTTAAAGGATGGATGCCTCTGAAGCAACTCTAAAACCTGTTCTTCATGTGGCCACAGGGGTATTCTTCCCCAGGTTTAGAAGGAAACTCATCTTCTCTTCTTTCTACCTCCACATCCTTGTCATCTCATCACGTCCAACATATCACATCAGATCTGCCAACAAGAAGATGTGGCTCCTTGAGTGGGGTAACTCATACACTTACATGAGGGGCTCTGTTCTTTTCCTTAAAGTGCAAGTGTAGCTCGAAGCCATGATTCACTCACCAAGCATAACACCAGGGGGAAGAGGTACAGTCAGGTACAAAACAATGTCATACAACAGTTCATCCCCAACTCCAGTGCTTTAAAAGGCTAAACTCGACAGCTTGTTCTCCCTGTCATGGAGGATCCACAGGTCCTAAAAGTCAGCACCTGGGTAGATACCTGGAAACCACAAGATGTCCCGAGGTCATCCAATTGTTTTCTTTCACACTCCCTTTGCTTCTACTCAGCCATATTGTAAGCTAGTGGCATTCCCAAAAAAGAAGAGCAAATGGCCTGAAGAATTGATAGAGCAGCATTGATGGAGTTCATAAAATCAGGAACACTTTCCTTTGTTGGTGAGGTCTGTGGTTGCAATTAGCATATCAAATGGGTTTACATTTAAAATACAAAACCATTTTAAAATATTCCAAATTCCAATTAAGAGATCTAAGCTTTCTCTACCAGGTACATTCTTTAATAAACCCACTCTGACTTGCTTGTGCATTGGACCCTCATTGTCTAGCCCCAGCCTAAGGATAGACCTCCTAGAGAGTTTGGACCACCCAGAGCTACATATATAGAACTTCTGAACCAATTAAGCCCACAAGGGAAAGTACCATAGAGAGAGAGAGACCCCTATGCACCCACTGGAAAAAGTGATGGGAAGACCACAATACAAGAAAACACCTAACAATAGAAAGACAAGCATAACACCACAAGAATCTAGAGACTCTACACCAACTAGACCTGAACAACCCAAAGCATATGAAGCAAAAGAGAACAACTTAAAAATATCTTCATAAAAATGAGAGAGGCCTTCGATGATGATGTGAGAAAAATCCCTTAAAGAAATGGAAGAAACAAAAAAAAATCAAAAAATTGGAAGAAATGAACAAATCTCTTAAAGTACAAAAAGCCAAGATAAAACAATTAAGTGAAAGAAACAGTTCAAGACTTGAAAACTGAAATAGAGACAATAAAGAAAACACAAACTGAAGGAATGTTGGAAATAGAAAAACTGGGCAAATCATTGGGAACTACAGACACAAGCATAACCAACAGAATACAAGAGATGGAAGAGAGAAACACAGGCGCTGAAGATAAACTAGAGGAAATAGATTCATTGACCAAAGAGAATCATAAATCCAACAAATCCTTAACACAAAACATCGAGGAAATGTGGGACACTGAAGAATAATAGGCATAGAGGAAGGCGAAGAAGCCAATCTCAAAGGTGCAGAAAACATATTCAACAAAATCATTGAAGAAAACTTTCCCAATCTAAAGGGCATGCCCATGAAAGTACAAGAAGCATACTAAACACCAAATAGACTGTACCAAAGAAAAAAGACCCCTTGACACATATTAAGAGCAGCGAAGGAAAAAGGACAGGTAACATATAAAGGCAGATCTATCAAAATTACACCAGACTTCTCCATGGAAACTCTCAAGGCCAGAAGGTCCTAGATAGATGTTCGGACAGGTAACATATAAAGGCAGACCTATCAAAATTACACCAGACTTCTCCATGGAAACTCTCAAGGCCAGAAGGTCCTAGATAGATGTTCTACAAGTACTAAGAGTTCACAAATGCTAGCCCAGGTTACTATACCCAGCAAAACTCTCAATCACTATAGACAGAGAAAACAAGATATTTAATGACAAAGCCAGATTTTCACAATACGTATCTACAAATCCAGCCCTACAAAAAGTTCTGGAAGGAAAACTCCAACACAAGGAAGTAAACTACACTCACAAAGACATAGGCAATAGATAATCCCACTCCACCAAAACCCAAGGGTAAAGCAGGGCAAATATATTCACAATATCACCGCCAACAACAAATCTAAAACAAACAAGCATCAACAATCAATGGTCTTTCTTTCCCTCAACATGAATGGTCTTATAAAAAGACCTATAAAAAGACTTATAAAATGGCCTATAAAAATACACAGGGTAACAGAATGGATACAAAAACAGAATCCATCCTTCTGCTGCATACAAGAAACACATCTAAGCTTCAAACAGACATCACCTTAGGGTAAATGTTTGGGAAAAGATCTTCCAATCAAATGGACCCAAGAAGCACGCAGTTGTGTCTGTCCTAATATCTAACATGTTAGACTTCAAACCAAAATCAATCAAAAGAGATGAAGATGCTCATTTCATATTCATCACAAGAGAAATCTGTAGCGTGCATGTTTTCCGCCAGCCCACCTGCCACTGGTCTGGGCCCACAGCCGCACCAGCCCCAAATAATACTCTGAGACTCTGTATTTGATACAATCCTGTTGGCCAGTTACCATTATTGTTTATGGGCTAGCTCTGTCTTAATTATTAACCCATTTCTACTAATCTAAGTATTTCTACGTGGTCATCTTATGGGGAGCCGCGGCCGGCGTCTTCCTTCCTCCCGGGTCTATATGCTGACTCCTCCTTACCACTTCCTCTTTCCTCCTTGTCTCCTAGCCCCGCCTATCTTGCTTTCTCATTGGCCCAACGGTGTTTTATTAATTAATCAGTATGAGAAACATATTTACAAAATAACATTTCCCATCAGAAATCCATCAGCACAAAGTCTCAATTCTGAACAACTATGCCCCAAATGCAAAGTCACCCACATTGGTAAAAGAAGCACTACTAAAACTCAAAGACACATAAAACTTCACACACTTATAGTGGGACAATTCAACACCTCACTCTCACTGCTAGACAGGACCACCAGTCAAAAACTTAACAAAGAAACAAAAGAACTAACAGAAGGTATGTCTCAATTGGGTTTAACAGACATCTATAGAACATTCCACCCAAACACAAAAGAATATACCTTCTTCTCTGCTCCACATGGAACCTTCTCTAAAATTGACCACATAGTAGGCAACATAACAAACCTCACCAGATAAAAAAATTGGAATGGTCCCCTGTATCTTATTAGACCACCATGCTTTAAAGTTGGAATTCAACAACAACATAAATCACAGAAACCCTACAAACTCACGGAAACTGAACAATGGGCAATTGTACCATACCTGGGTCAAAGAAGAAATAAAGAAAGAAATTAAGGACTTCCTAAAATTCAACGAGAATGAGGACACAACATATGCAAACTTATGGGACACCTTGAAAGCAGTCTATGAGGGTAGTTTATTGCACTAATGCCCATATGAAGAAAACGGAGGAAAATTAGAGAATTAACAGCACAACTGAAAGCCTTAGAACAAAAAGAAGCAAACTCAGCCTGGAGGAGTAGATGCCAGGAAATAATCAATTTGAGGGCTGAAATCAATAAAGTAGAAACCAGGGAAACAATACAAAAAAATCAATGCAACAATAATTTTGTTTTTGTAGAAAATCAACAAGCTAGACAAACCTTTACCCAAACTAACCAAAAAGCAGAGAGAGAAGATGCAAATTAACAAAATCAGAAACGAAAATGGGAACATGACAACAGACACTGAGGAAATTTAGACAATTTTCAGGTCATACTTTGAAAACTATACTCCACAAAATTTGAAAATTCAAAGGAAATGAACCAATTTCTAGATAACTATCACTTAACAAAATTAACTCAAGGGCAGACAAACAACTTAAATAGACCTATAACCCCATAATGAAATAGAAGCAGTCATCAAAAGCCTCCCAACCAAAAGAAGCCCAGAGCCAGATAGCTTCAGTGCAGAATTCTACCAGAAATTCAAGGAAGAACTAATTCCAATACTCCTCAAATTGTTCCACACAATAGAAAAAGAAGGTTCATTACCAAACTCTTTCTATGAGGCCACAATCACCTTGGTACCCAAGCCACACAAAGACACAATGAAGAAAGAAAACTACAGACCAATATTCCTGTTGAACATAGATGCAAAAATACTCAATAAAATATTGGCAAACTGAGTTGAAGAATACAACAGAGAAATCATCCACCATGACCAAGCAGGCTTCATCTCTGGGTTACAGGGATGGTTTAACACACAGAAATCTATCAACTTGATCCAACATATAAACAAACTGAAAAAGAAAAACCACATGATTATCTCCCTAGATGCCTTCAACAAAATTCAGCACCTTTCATGATAAAGGTCTTAGAAAGACAGGAACATACCTAAACATAATAAAAGCAATATACAGTAAACCAACAGCCAACATAAAACTGAATGGAGAGAAGCTTAAGGCAATTCCTCTAAAATCAGGAAGAAGACAAGGCTGTCCTCTCCATATCTCTTCAATATTGTACTTGAAGTTCTGGCTAAAGAAATAAGACAACAAAAGGAGATAAAGGGGATCAAAATTGGAAAGGAAGAAGTCAAATTTCACTATTTGCAGATGATATGATAGTTGACATAAGCGACCCAAAAAACTTTACCAGGGAACTCCCACAGCTGGTAAACACCTTCAGCAAAATACAAGGGCACAAGACAAACTCAAAAAAAAATCAGTAGCCCTACTTTATTCAGACAACAAATAGGCTGAGAAAGAAATCAGAGAAACATCACCCTTTATAATATCCCCCCAAAACATAAAGTATCTTGGGGTAATGCTTACCAAACAAGTAAAAGACCTATACAATAAGAATTTTGTGTCTTTAAAGAAAGAAATTAAAGAAGATTCCAGAAAGTGGAAAGATCTCCCATGCTCTTGGATATAAACATAGTAAAAATGACAATCTTGACAAAAGCAACCTGCAGATTCAATGCAACCCCCATCAAAATCCCAGCACAATTCTTTACTGACTTTGAATAGATAATAATCAACTTTATAAGGAAAAACAAAACTCCAAGATAGTCAAAACAACCCTGCCCAATAAAGGAACTTCAGGAGGCATCACCATCCCTGACTTTAAGCTTTACTACAGAGCTATAATCCTGAAAACAGCCTGGTATTGGCAGAAAAATAGACAAGTAGACCACCGGAATCAAATCGAAAATCCTGATATTAACCCACACACCTACAAACACCTGAATTTTGACAAAACAGCTAAAAGTATATAATGGGAAGAGGAAAGCATCTTAAACAAATGGTGCTGGCACAACTGGATGATGGTATGTAGAAGACTCCAGATAGGCCCATGTCTGTCGCCATGCATAAAACTCAAGTTCAAACTCAAGTTCAAAGACCTCAATATAAATCCAGCCACATTGCCTCTTAGAAGAGAAAATGGGAAGTACTCTTGAACAAATTGTACAGGAGACCACTTCTTGAACTTAACACCAGTAGCAAGACACTGAAATTGACAATTAATAAATTGGTCTTCCTCAAACTTAGAAGCTTATGTAAGGCAAAGGACACAGTTGACAAGACCAAATGGCAACCCACAGACTGGGAAAAAGATCTTCACCAGTCTTATATCTGACAGAGGACTGATCTCCAAAATATACAAAGAACTCAAGAAACTAGTCAACAAAACACCAAATAACCCTATTTAAAAATGGGGTACAGAACTGAATAAAGGATATCAAAAAGGCTGAAAGACACTTAAGAAAGTGCTTGACATCCTTAGCTATCAGGGAAATTCAAATGAAAACAACTTTGAGATACCATCTTACTCCTGCCAGAATGGCTAAAATTAGTAACACCAATGACAACTTATGCTGGAGAGGATGTGGAGAAAGGGGAACACTCCTCAACTGCTGGTGGAATAGCAAACTTGTACAGCCCTTTTGGAGATCAGTATGGCGGTTCCTCAGGAATATGGGAATCGGTCTACCACAGGACCTGGCAATCCCTCTCTTGGGCATATACCCAAATGATCCACATCCATGCAACAAAGTCTTGTGCTCAACTATGGACATAGCAGCATTATTTGTAATAGCAAGAACCTGGAAGCAACCTAGATGCCCCCTCAACTAAAGAATAGATAAAAAAATAAAAAGGTGTGGCAAATTTACACAATGGAATACTACTGTGCGATGGGAGGGGCAATTGAATCTTGAAATTCGCAGGCAAGTGGATGGAATTTAAAGAAACTATCCTGAATGAGGTAACCCAGTCACACAAAGAGGAACATGGTGTGTACTCACTCATATATGGATTTTAGACATAGAGCAAAGGATCACCAGCCTATAATTCACACCCCCAGAGAAACTTGGATACAAGGAGGATTCTAAGAGAGTCATATAAGGTCCCTCACAGAAGGGGAAAGGGACAAGATCTCCTGAGCATACGGAGTAGGAGGGGGCAGTGTGTAGAGAGGGAACTAGGAGAAAGAGAAGGGGAAGAGAGGAAAGCACGTAAGACTAGGAAGATCGAGTCAGGGGAGGAACAAAGAAGAGGAGAGAGAGAGAGAGAGAGAGAGAGAGAGAGAGAGAGAGAGAGAGAGAGACCATAAAAGAGGGAGCCATTATAGGTTTTAAGAGAAAACTGAACCTAGAGAAATGTCCAGATACCTACAAGACTGTCCCCAACTCACAATTTGAGCAACAGCGGAAAGGCTACCATAAATGCCCTTCCCTGATAATGAGATCAACAACTAACTTATCCACCATCATGGAGCCCTCATCTAAACACTGAGCAGAACTGGAACCAGATGCAGAGAGGGAGGACAAGACCAGGCTACAGAAACTCACAGAGACAGCTGACCTGAGCAATGAGGAGCTAATGAGCCCCCAGACTGATAGCTGGGACTCCAGCATGGGACTGACTCAGAATGGGTCTCAGCTCGAAGGCTTGGGCAGTCTAAGGGGCCTCAGACAGTAGAACCAGGATGTATCCCTGGTGCACAAAAGGACTTTGGATGCACATCCCCCATGGAGGGATACTCCTTTAACCTAGAGACAGGAGAGAAGGCCTAGTCCCTACTCCAAATGACTTGACAGATTTAAAAGACCCCTCCTGGAAGGCATAGCCCTACATGTGGAGTGGGGGGAGATGGGAGGGGAGGATGGGGGGGCATGAGAGGGTGAGAGAGAGGGAATGAGGGAGGTAGGGAGGTTGAACTAGGATTGATATGCAAAATAAAATAAAAAATTATAAAAAAGAAACAAAAACAAACAAAAAACAAAATACTGACTTTTATAACACACATCCCTTCCAGAAAAGGGAGACAGAGTGAAAATTCAGGTCTAACAATGACTTTGTATTTTTTCATAAACAAGCTCTAAGATTTTATTAGAGTGAGCAGACTCTATTCTAAGTCTTACATTTTTATGAAGCTCAACAGAAAACACAGTATCAAACTACCCTGCTATGACAGGGACAAAGCTAAAAGAATGTATAATTATCTATTTATAATTGACCCCCAGTAAATCTTACTACAAAGAATTAAAGTCAGTAAAGGAATACACAAATGCTATCTTTTATTGGGAGCTTGATTCTTATTTGAAACCTA
Organism: Cricetiscus sungorus; assembly: GCA_030556225.1. NCBI lineage: Eukaryota > Metazoa > Chordata > Mammalia > Rodentia > Cricetidae > Cricetiscus > Cricetiscus sungorus. The sequence continues at coordinate 35,948,559 of JANBXA010000141.1, read as the reverse complement.
TCCTACCATCTCTTAGAGACTATAACTATTACTATTCTGAGGATGTCTCAGGAATTAAAAACCATGTTGTCATACGTGGTGGCTTTTTGGTGTAGTGGTATACTGCTCTGTGAGCTAAATACCTGTTGATTTCTGTTACTGGGGCTAGGGTTTTCTTAGGTAAAGCATTTTTATCAGAGAGGGTGCAAAGAGCATTGCAGCTATGAGCAGGCTGGGCTTTCCCAGCAAGAGGAAGTTGAGAACAATATTGTCAAATGAGCCGCTGTGGAAAAAAAAAAGAAATAAGAGGGGGAAAAACCCTACTATCAGGCTTCACTGTTTTCCTAAGAATCTACATTTGCATTTTAAATCACATTTTTGTATATTCAATTCCATGTTTCTCTTGGCTTTTAAAGCTGGAACCATAACATTGCTCAAGACTGACATTTATTAAGGTGAAAAAAGAAAAAGAAAAACAAGTCCACACATTTTTTTTCTAAAATATTTTTTCTAGATTAGTTAATTCAGAAAGTGAAGTTGACAGGCAGATGGAGGAAGAGATGCAAGATATTTCAGAGATTCTAGGAATCTGGGTTTCCATTTTAATATTTCAATTTGCTAGTCATTGAGTTTCTCTGGTTAACTACATTAAAATGTGTACAACAGAAATGTGTGTGCTCACACATGTGAGCACACACACACACACACATGTCTCAAACTTGCTCTTGTGGTACATGTTAAGATTATATAGTTTATCATGACATAAACAATAAATTTACTGAATTAAATCAAATTAAACATCTCAAATTTTGCATTACCAATAGTCTTTCCACAAGTTAGCTAAGTTTTGTTCATCATCACTGCCCCTCAAGTAACCTAAACACTATTACTATCCATAAGTGATTGCTAATCATTAAAATATAAACAAGAGTTTACATTAATTGGATTGTGAACTTACTGCTTCATCTTTGAAATGGACCAGTGCCTCCCCATTAAATGATTAACACACCTGACATTCTCATGGGCTCTGTTCCATGTCTTTATAGCTAGACAAACGTAAAAAGTCCCCTTTTATTTTATGACTGAAGGACATGCTGAATACTGAGACCAGAGCCAAGGAACAATTATATATATATATATATATATATATATATATATATATATATATATATATATAATCAGTTTTCTAACAGATCATAAAACGGAAATGTATTGTTGTTGATGACTTGAGTGACCTGAAAGACTGATGTCCTTGGATATTTGTAAGCATCAAGAAATTTGGTAATTTATCATTATAATTGTTAAGAATTTTTTCAGGACATTTTCAACTTAATGCATTACAAATCATCTCATTATTAAGCTTTCTAAATAATATCAAAAATACCCATCATGTTTCAACTCTCTCATCATGGGAAGAATTACTTCCCTGCCTCTCTCTAAGCCACATTAATTAGCATGTACTTACTACTTGACAGAATCCTGCCAAAATACTCATCACAAACAGAAACCACAGCATGGTAAGAAAAGCAAGCATTCTGTTGGAATCTTAGTCAGCAAGACTGTCTGGGACTTTTATTCCTATACCTCAACTACTAGTCAACTTTTCCTCACCATTGGTAGTTTGCATCTTCCATCACTTTGGCTTGAAATTGCCTTTGCCATTGTGACTATCTTCCATTTGACAAAAGCTGGAAGCATTATGTTGATACCCACACACACACACACACACACAGAGAGAGAGAGAGAGAGAGAGAGAGAGAGAGAGACAGAGAGAGACAGAGAGAGACAGAGAGAGACAGAGACAGAGAGAGACAGAGACATAGACAGAGACTGCCCCAGATACCTTTCTTCTACTTTTAGCAATGACCCTCTACTCTCTTTTTAATATTGATTGTGGCTGGTTTTAATCATTAGATTAAATGAGGGGGTATTGATCACGACCCAGTGTGAGGTCTAAATGGCACAGAAGAAACGTCAAAACTACTGCAATCATTTGCTGCAGTGGTATGGGAGATCTCCAAATCATGCTGAGTCACACCACACACGAGAAGGTAGAGGTGGCGCCAGAGGAAGAAAATCAAACCCTTCCTTTCCTGCTTGTTTTGAGAAATTGATTTAGCAACTTTGGAAATGCTGAGCATTGACGAAATTCTCCTGAATGCCTAAATAAACTTTCAGATTATTCCAGGATTTGATTGCACTTTCTAAGAAAGTGCACCCAAGAGGTCTTTGAATTACAGAGAAATAGGGATACAACAGTTAAACATTCCCCCAGTGTCATGTCACTTAAAATCAAAGATCAACAGCCCAAATTCCTAAGCATACAAATCTCAAACATTTTTTCTCTCTTCCTTCTCAGATGTCACAAGTTCCACTGGACATTAGCACTCTCACCTCCTTCCAGCTTGAGCCCTCAACTTCTCACAGTGTTCTGTGAGCCAATCCCAGAAGGGCCAGTGGTATTGCTCTCCCAGCCAGTCCTGGCCTGTAATGGTTTTGGCATGCTGCAAATCGGAAATAAAATGTTATTATCAGACATTATAATAAATATTTTTTCAAGACAAGGTCACTCTAGGGTATGGAGATCCTGTCCAAATCTCGTTCATGTGGCAATCCTGTCCATATAATACACATTTAATTAGAATGTATTAACAGTTATGGACACATGTGATTTGTTTATGCAGACTGAAAACAATAGGTGGAGAAGAGGAACAAATATATTTGTTTCCTGAAACAGGTAGAATCTGTTATGCCCAAGAACCACCTCTCCCTGTTCAGACCCATAACATGTCATTAATGTGTTTAGAGGAAGCTGTTTTGCTTTGATTTTGTACTCATGGGCTTTTTTCCCTCCTAATTCTTACTTTTATTCTTCACATTCCAAATTTTGCTGCCAGTTTCTGACCTAGTATGAGTTAAAGAACCTATGACATTTTCTTATTATTCTCACTGAAAGGAGAAGGCGGCGGAGAGGATGAAAAAGAAGAAGAAGACAGTACAACATAACAAAATTGCTGTGAGTCACAATACCGCGGCACTTGGGAACCTGTCTGTATGGATGCAGTAGACACCTTGAATCTGAAGCTTTCCAACAGTATTTATATAATCTGTTTACATCACTCAGGATGTTTCCTCAACCACTAAGCTACTCCTGAGCCTCAGGTTCCAATAATTCTTAAAGACTGGTTCCATGCTTCATGATGTGGCCTAGAACCCAGACCTCACTTGAAATATACTGGAAAATGTCACTGAGAACTCTTCAATCATCTTCAACTCATTGTTCTAAATTTTCTTGTACAAATGTAGAACATCTTTACAATTTTTTCTATCTTTTCCTCCTAAATTCTTGAAACTACAATCAGTCCTCTCTTAGAGTTTGACCATTTTCAATGTCAGTGACATCCTTGTGTCCCACAGATCACTCCACTGGGAACGCAGAAAAAGAACCCCTCAGCAATGTGGGAAAAGCTGTTTTGTTCATGTGAGGAATGTCTGTCCCTTCTTACCATGGTTTCATGGCTATCCCAAAGAAGCATGTAGTAGCCAAGTAACAGGCAACAAGAAAAGCTGTGACTTGGGATTGCCTAATGACCTTCACTAAGATGCACAGTCTGATAAACAGAGCTTTACATATCATTCCCATAGCTAAAGCTAGCTTGGGACAAATGCTTGGTGAATATATGCAGAATATTTAACTAAATAAAGCATAATGGACAGAGATAGAATTCAGTTCTTCAGTCTTTATAAGAAACTATAGTCTAATGCTCTTTTTCAAGAGACAGGCCTCCATGAATGTGGTAGGGCTGAATTACAGTGAAATTACTATTATTCCCTTTTCTGGAATAGTTGCCCTTTGATTCCTGCAGGCTGTGTCTTTGACTCCTGAAAGCTGTGGGGTTTTTTTTTTCCTCATACTCCACAGACCTCCACTTAAATGAAACTAAAGAGTGATCTGCTTTCACTTCTCAGATTGATTGACTTCCTTATGACTGTGACAGCAGCTGCTGATGGCCTGGGTCAGGCTGACCTGCTCTGAGGTCTGCAAATCTATTATGATAATACTATCTTCCAGAAATCGCATGCAGGGCAGCTACAGAAGGTGTCTGGTGGAATGTCAGATGCAGTCTGAGTTTTCAAGGAGGCTGGTTGTTTTCTAACACCCATTCTGAACTATGAGAGCGGGAACACTGTATATTTAAATGCATCTGTTGTACAACTGCTGAGTTCAGAGTACTCTCACAAGGGCTGGGTAATCACACAGATGGCGTGCCTCGCGACCAAAACCACTTGCTGTAGATGCCACGTTCAGAGAGAACATGTAAATACTTGGCATAGTTGTGGGAGTTTTCAGAGGTGTTAGATTCATTTAGAAAGTTACAGCTTTCATGGTGACAGCTTCTCATTTGGGGCTAGCAGGATTAATTCATGCTTTCTTATTTTTACTCTTGACATTCCAGAAATTGCCACACAACTTCCTGATCTAACTTGAGTTTGGACTTGTGTTTTTTCCTATTCTCCCTTGCTTCAAAGGGACGAGGTGCTGCTGTATTAACAGGGGTAAAGAAGCAGAAGTCCTGGGTGACCCCATGTAAGCAGTGGAGTTACAGGCCTGTGTTTGTGTGCCTTCCTCACAGTTCAGTTAATGCCAGTGGCTAACAGCATTGATTTTCTCACCCCAAACTTACTATACAAGTAGTAAGTACTAAGCATATTCCCTCCAAACTTTCACTTATTTGTTAAATAGGTTTATTAAGGCCTTGCTAAGTATGAATATAGTCATTCTCTGGGACATTCTACAGGATTTAAGCCTCCCAGAAGGATCTAGCTAATTAAGTTGTGGAAGGGTATGTTGAAACATCTAGAAAAGACAAAAACATGAGACATATCAGGACAAAATATGGCAAGGGGTCTGAGAAAAATGATGGGCAAGCCAGATAAGGTGTAGCCAGACAGGAGCATGTTGAATGGAGCAAAATGGAGTTTGATAGTAGGGAGAGATTAAAATGACACAGTTGCCCTCCTGCATAAACCCACATTCAATACAGTATAGTGCAGTATCACACAAGTAAATAACCAAAATGAAGCCAAAGCAGTACTCCATGAAAATATAAAGGACAATGGGAATAGTTTTATAAGTGTGTGACTTCAGGTTTTGTGGAGAAAATAACATTTATATTGGGATTTTATAGAATTCCTAAAAGTGTAGCAACCCAGAGAAAATGTGGATAAAAGAGATATACCAAAGATCCCAAATCTTCATTCATTCTAAATTTACAATGTACAGAGTAACCACTTGCACACGTGGCCAGTCTAACACAGGACTAAATGAGTAAATGAAGAGGACATTTGGTTCATTTGGTTAGTGCCATAATGCTTAAACTTCTGGAATATGCTTTACACCTATAGCATAGTTCTCCAGGTTATTTGTGATGAAAACAACTAAGGTTTATAATCAAACAGAAACAATAACATTAGAAATCAATTTTTTAAACTTTTTATTTAATATTATTTCTTATTTTACATGATCCCAGTTCCCTCTCCCTCATATCCTCCCATGCCCCCAAAAGACCCCCTATCCCATTCCCCAGGGAGGGTGAGGCCTTCCATGAAGGATCATCAAAGTCTGTCAAATCATTTGTGGTAGGGCCTAGGCCTACCCCCATGTCTCTAGACTAAGGGAGTATCCTTCCATGGAGAATGGGCTCCTGAAGTCCATTCCTGCACTAGGGATACATCCTGGTTCCTTTGTCAGGGGTACCATACACTTCCCAAGCCTCCTAACTGAGACCCGTGGTCTGGGGGGGGGGGTCTGGGTCAGTCCTATGCTGATTTCCCAGCTATCAGTCTAGAGTTCATGAGCTCTCCATTATTCAGTTTAGCTATTTCTGTGGGTTTCTATAGCCTTGTCTTGACATCTTTGCTCATCACTTCTCCCTCTCTACAACTGGATTCCAGGAGTTCAATGCTTAGCTGTGGGTGTCTGCTTCTGCTTCCATCAGCTACTGGATAAGGGCTCTAGGATGGCATATAAGGTAGTCAACAGTCTCATTATCGGGAAAGAGCATTTAAGGTAGCCTCTCCATTATTGCTTAGATTGTTAGTTAGGGTCATCCAACCACAATGAATCTCTTTGAAGAGAAAGTGGAGGTACCCTTGAATGAAGTGATACAGGAGACTGCTTACTGAACATAACGTCAGTAGTGCAGATGCTGAGATCAACAATTAGTAAATGGGACCTCCTGAAACTGAGAAGCTTCTGTGAGGCAAAGGACACCTTCAATAAGACAAAAAGGCAGCCCACAGGATGGGAAAGAACTTCACCAACCACACATCTGACAGAGGGCTGATTTCCAAAACATACACAGAACTCAAGAAGCCAGTCGACAAAATACCAAATCATCCAATTAAAAAATGGGGTACAGAACTAAATGGAGAATTATCAATAGAGGAATCTAAAATGGCTGAAAGACACTTAAGAAAGTGCTCAACATCCTTAGCCATCGGGGAAATGCAAATCAAAACAACTCTGTGATATCATCTTACTTCTGTCAGAATAACTAAAATCAAAAATACCAAAGACAATTTATGCTGAAGAGGATGTGGAGAAAGGGGAACACTCCTCCACTGTTAGTGGGAGTGCAAACTTGTGTGGCCGCTTTGGAAATCAGTATGATGGTTCCTCAGGAAAATGTGAATCAGTCTACCACAAGATCCAGCAATTCCACTCTTAGGCATATACCCAAAAGATACACATGCATGCAACAAAGACATCTGTTCAACTATATTCATAGCAGCATTATTTGTAATAGCCAGAAATTGGGAGCAACCTAGATGTCCCTCAACTGAAGAATGAATAAAAAAACAATGTGGTACATTTACATGATGGAGAACTAGTCAACAGAAAAAAATTAGAATATTGAAATTTCCTGAGTGAGGTAACCCAGTCACAAAAAAATGTGAACATGGTGTGTACTCCCTCATATATGGATTTTAGACATACAGCAAAGGATCACCAGCCTACAATCCACACTGCCAGAGAAGCTAGCAAACAAGGAGGATCCTAAGAGAATCCTCCTACATGGTCCCCCAGAGACAGGAAAAGGGACAAGATCTCATGAGCAAATTGGGAGCAGGTGGGAAGGGGAATCAAGAGAAAGAGAAGGAGAGAAGAGGGGAGAGGAGAACATAAGGGAGCAGGAAGTTTGAGTCAGAGGAAGAACAGAGGAGAACAAGAAAAGAGATACCATAATGGAGGGAGCCATTATAGGTTTAAAGAGCAATCTCATACTAGGAAAATGTTCAGAGTCCTAGAAACCAAATTATAAGGAAGCAATCTAGCAAAAAGGGAAAGAGGGAGAGGGAAACAATGTAAGTTTTCATAAAAAAGGAGGTTGAGGATAAATACCAATGTGGGCTTATCATTGCAATTTCAATTTATCTATAATCATTTTCATAAATTTTCTAAATTCATGGGGAAAGCAAAATCAAAATGTCACACCTAACTCTACTTCTAGGGAGAATCAAGTAGTTTGACTTATCAATGTCTGCCCCTTCTCATGCCTCCTTTAAAATATTTGTGTAATATATAAATAAATTGTGCTAGTACCCATCTGCAAATGCTCTGTTTCTTCTCTTTAATGTACTTAAAAAAACAATGTAAAAGAATGTAATTATAAATAATTCTCACATGATGTAGTACAATTTCCTGAAATATCAAGAAGACAGGAAAACTTCTAGAAGTAAATAACTTCTGATGATTGTTTTCTGTTATTTCCATGACAGCCACCTAAGGAGTAAAAGCCCTAGTTAAATCTTTTAATGTGAGTGCTGGAGGAAGGCAACAGAGTGAGCAGATCCTCCCACCCCACCCCTGTTTAGTCATCTACCAAAGGCTGGTTCTTCTTCATGTTTGTAGTGTACAAGAGCATGGGGTATGTGGGACTCTCCCTTTGATCAGAAAAATAAATAATTACCAGAGAAATCCTCCCTACCCTACTCAGGAGGCATACCCTATTTTTCACTAATGAAAGATAACCAGCATTTTTCATCTACAGGGAAGGCTCACACTGCACCTTCTCTACAAACATTTACCCAGTTCCTAAACACTCACAGTTCTCTGTGCCCCGATTCTATTTCATCCAGACACCTATGAGCAAGCAGTACCACATGGGCTACTTGCAGTCACAGTATTTGTGTCTTTTCTTTGTACAGGCAGCCCATGGACCAGATGCAATCCAGTGCCTATCATTGTAATTGTGTTGGAACACAGACATGGTGATTCATTTGCATGCTGTTTATGGATGCTTCCAGCCTTGCTCAGGCAAAGGCTGTGAGAACTACAAAACCCAAAACATGTTACTTTTTGGCCCTTCATGGCGAAAGGAAAACTCTGTCAGCTCTGGAGAAATACATGTATTTTAGTTTCCTGATGATGACTAACCCCCAACTTGCATTTGCATCACACATACAAGATGGGTAGGAAGTCCTAAGACTCACAGGGTAAGGAACTCTGGCAAAGTAAGTGACGTTAAGGTGATGGTGTGTCCATGCTGCTTGTTGAATGAATCAAATAACTAAGGAGTTATCTAAAACAAAGTGCCTTAGTACATTCAGTATGGACTCAGTATCCATTTCCTGTTTCCCAACCACCCTGTGCCTCAGTCTCTCCTCTGTAAAATACAAATTATAAGACTTAATGAAATGTGCGGATAACATTATTTGGCACATAGTAACTCCTTTAAAAGTACTATCTGAGGAAAGTGCAGAGAGTGGCTCTATTTAAATATTTTGCTGTTTTCTTTCTTTATGGCATAGCTTTGGACTGAGTCTATAAAAGGATCAGTCTCTACCTTTTTATACTATCTCCAAGCCAAGCCTGTCATAAAAAGATGTGAGGTCAATGCTGCAGGAATATCCAAGGAAATAACTGCTATCATTGGGGTCAGAGAATACAATAGTACACACTGGAGTGGGCAGGGATCAGGGAGGCACCAAAAACTCACAAGTCTATCAACACAACAGGATTGAGCTCTGCTTCCCCTGATGACAAGGGCCCTTACCTCAGACTTGGGGGGAATGGCAGCCAAGCTCTGTTGAACCCTCAACTAATGAAGTGGTGAGAAATCAGCAGACCCTGTAATTTGCACACTAATTCTCCCTCAAGGCCACCTGGGAGCTTTCTGCTGGCAGAGGCCTCATAGGAAGAGAGCAGAGTGGTGTGGTCCAGCCAGCAGCCTGCAGCCAGCCCTCACTACTATTCCTCCCTTGCTGAGCAATACACGCAGCCCAGCTTGTCTCCATTCACTGTTCAGCAAGCAGTTGGCAGGCTTCCCCTAGAGTATGGGCAGGCCTGAGCACAATGAAGACAATGAAAGGAATTTTAAAAGCTTTCTTCTACCTTTTTGCACTTTCTTCACACACTCCCTCTGGAGAAGTCGACTCAGCAGGTAACCCCATGCATACCTTTTCCCTCAGCCTTGCCACCTGCCTCTCAACCCACCAGTCCCAGCTTCTTCCTTCATGAAGCTCAGAGATGGGATTGGGGTACATGGTACCCATAGCTGCTATCACCACACTGTCACCATGGTCCTTTAAAGCTCTACCCCCCCACCCCCCACCCCCCCACCCCCCCACTCCCACCCCCCCCACCCCCCCACCCCCGCTTAAAGCTGAAACACATGTCCCTGAAGCCTAAGTGTAGTTCTGAAGAACACCTTCCCTGTACATTCTCCTCTTACGGTAGAAGTAACAGTTCTCACCCCAAACATGTACCAGGGAAAGTAGGAAAGGACTGTCCTTGTTGGCTGGCATCTTTCTAACAAGAGGCCAAGTCACACTGAGGGAAGGACAGGCATGTATGGACAGCTGTATGTTATGCTGCAGGCATATGTTTCCCTGGACATTCTCTGGACTGCCAAATGAGAGATGCTGCAGCTTCTATCCCTCCACGTGCACACCACAAGCCAAAGCTGATTTTAAGATCATTAGAAAAGGAAAGAATGTTCCACTCTTCTCAGTTTCTCTGGGGTCACAGTGTAATTGTGTAGCAGGAGAAACCAGGCCCCAGAGATGGCGTGACAGTCACTTCTCATTACCTCCCACTTGGTTCATTACATCTGTAGACAGCAATTGCCAGCATGTGGGTACTTCCATTATACGGAAGGATGTAATGTGCTCTAGGCCCTGCACAGTTTCCAAATGGAGAGAAGGCTATTTATTCTAGGCACATACCTATCTTATTTCCACAGGAATGGAAAGCGACATAAGGGATAGATTAGTGGTAATCAATATTGGAGAATCAAGGGGCATGAGTGCTTCCACCCCGTGAAATATTTATGTGTGTGCATCCCACTAATTCACAAGGCTTCATACAGAAGATAGAATCCTTGCAAGCCCGCCAATTTTGCTTTAGCAAGCAGGCTCGTTCAGGTGCACTATCTATATATAGCTTCTTTGTGTACTATTCTAAATTGCGCACGTGCACGCACACACACACACACGCACACACACACCACTCACACAAGAAACCTTTCTCATTTGCAGTGATGCACACCAGGAATTATTATATACAGAAATGCTATTTTATATTTTTTTCCTAGATATATTGTTAGCTAAAGGGAAATTAATGAGAGAAAACAGACTTACACAGAGCTAAAATAAGGATTAGCTATTATAGGCTTTTATCTGTTAAGACAAAACAAGACAAAGAACTTCTTTGCCAAAAGTAAGACGAATCTGAAGAGCTGTCCTGCAGTAGAATGTTTGAGATGCTGCCTACAGCACCCACTCCTGGAAACTCAGAATCACATCAGCCTTTTAAAGGTTCTGGAAATTACAATCTTACTCAGTGTTACTTTAATTAATTAATGGAGCACTGTCTTACAAACTTCCTGTGAGACCTGGCACCAGAGTAGGGAAAGTTCTGTTCTTCTCCACCCCATCTTTTCAGGGGTTTCATTCTGGAACTTTGCCATGCATTCAAACCACCCGGCGATCTACTCCTTAGCAACCTTTAGGAGGTGCCCAGAGGCTCGGGAACCAGATTACTTAACAAGCACATCTAATGGAGGAGGCTCACAGTCCAAGTAGGAAAACACCAAACCACACACCGAGTTCTTTGTCTGAATTCACCAGAGGTTGAACCGCACTGTTATCAAGTCAGCTTGACAGGTCTGGGTTGGAAGTCTACGGCCTTGACTGTAGATGTCAGCCAAACTCATCATTAATTGAAAGGGCTTCTGATGAACTCTCAAGTTTGCCTGTGAGTGTACCATGACTGATGTTCCATTCATCCTCATGCCTGGCTTTGCAGGTTTATCTCTTCTGCGCTTTCAGTTGCTCATTTGCTTCATCAATTCAGCTGAATTCGTTTACTCATTCAACAATCACTTGCTCAGTATTTTTGGAAGTGTCTGATATCGGAGGAAATGCTAGGAGAGAATCAATGAGCAAGAGCCACAAGAATCATCTCCCTTACAGACTTACATGCAAGCAAGGGTGGAGACCAACAACACAACATCAATGCAGTGAATAATTAAATACTAAGAGTTGGATGATGCTGAGTGTCACGGAGAAAATAGCACAGGTTAGGATAGATGAAGACTGTGGGGTGAGCAGAGGGCAGAAAGATTTCAATTTTAAAAGGGACAATGGGACTATGACTTCATGCAAAGGGACAGTTGGATATTGTCTTGTAACAAGGGAGGAAGGTGGTCCCTCAGGCATGTAGAGTTGCAAGTCCAGGAATATAGAGAAAGGCAATGTAAGAAACCTACCCACCCTCTAGGGACCACAAAAGAGGCAGAGACAGGCATATTGCATAAGAGTAGACAAGAAATCAGAAAGAATGCCATCATACAGGCAACAAGCACCAATCTGTCAGGGCTTTGATGCAGCATTTTGAGCAGAGAAATGATAGTACCTAACAACATTTCTCAGTCATCTGGATATATTCCGATTTCATTAAGTGTAAATTGAGTTACTGAGTATATGCCAGACACTGGGCACAGCATCACATCTACAAAGATGAACTGAACAGTATCCTTGCCCTAGGAGTGTTCAGAGTCCCTGGGCTTCTGAACCTACCCACCAGAGATCAGTACATAGACCTGCCAAGCTTGTGGTACTTGACCCTTGTATGTTCAAACCTCTGCTCAATGTTTGCTGTGGGACCTTACTATCCACATATGGTAGGCAGCTAGAGAAGGAAGACCTGGGGACAGATCAGTCAGGACCCGGAGTTGTCTGGCTCTGACCTGAGCAGACTGTGTAGCCCCCTGGCAAGACATCAGCCCTCTCTCTTCTTGGCTTCTCCATCTGTTTACACAATTTCCAAGAGAAGTATGTTTTTAGGTCTATAAGATAGCCAGCACCAGGAGCTGCAGGGTGTAATGGAAAACTGACAATTTAAATTTCCCCTCAAATTATCATACTCTAAAATAAATAGAGTTGAGTAGGTTCTCCGTGTATTCAATCTGGCAGCCTTGCCTCAGCTGAAGACAAGTCTACAAGTTGGCAGGACAGAAGTGAGGAAAAAAAAACTATCTTAGTTCCTGGAGATAAAAACCTGCTAGTTATCAACAACTGAGATTCAGATAGAGGGTCTTCTGGGGAAAAGCCATTCACAGCAACAGTCTCGGTTTACAACTTAAGCTTCTTTGCCTCCTGCTCAGTTCTTCCCATTATGGAAGGATGTAAAAAGTTACATTTAACTTCAGCCTCCAATACAATTCCAAATTACCAGGTGTGGCTTGTTCGCCTCACCTGTCAGTCAGAAATAGATGCCAAGGAGGTCAGGCCTCCTTTCAGACGTAACAGAAAATGGAATGAAAGATTTTGAGAAGCACTGTTTTGTAAAGCAGAATTGCTGTCAGAGACATGCATCCTTCAGCATGCATGTATGGCCTTTATAAAGAGCAATATCATTTGTGTCAAATGCCTGTGATGTAATCTTGCTGAAATGGGGTGGGGGCTTGGGTCAGTTGGGGATTTGGCAGGCAAATGGGGAAAGAGAAATACAATATAATGTTAGTTCAGCCTGGAGTCTGTCCTGGAGTTGGCCCATTCCTGACCTTATGTCTTCATTAATGGTTCTTCTAAATACTGTGTCTTAGCATCAGCCATGGAAGCAAGATTTACAGCATACTAATTAATAGCAAGATGCCTAGCTAAGCAATTCTGTGTCTGAGCACGTTATTATATTTTAGAGTTTTCACTCTTTTTTTCTTCTTTTACTTTTCTTCTGCCAGACTTTTACTAGTGAACAGAGGGAGTATTCATAGCATATAAAATATCATGTGGCTGAAGCATGATTAATTTTACTTAAACAGTAAGAAAGAAGTTAAGGATCCCATCCCTGTCCATGGTTATACTGTCTACATCAATCATTTGCTAAAGGCAGTTTACAAGGAACAAAGCCTGTAACTCTAGGTTATGGCTGGATGCAGTTCCTTTGTACCGCTATGGGGCAGCTTTTTCTTCATTTGTGTTTGGTTTTCTTACAATGCTAGAAGTCTAATTTAGGACCTCCATGTGCAAAATCTTGACCTTCAGATTATGTGTAAACGATGTTGTTGCACTCACCCTGCTGATCCCCTAGCCTCCATCGATCCAAACAGTAACTTCCACAGCTCCTGTGTTCGTGGATAGAGGGAAATGACAGAATTCCACTTACTGACACCCAGACACCTCTATGTTCTACAACACCAGCTTATCCCCTGTGCTGCGGGAATTCCTATTATCTTTTCTCTCAGTGAACGCCGTTTCACATTCCACCTGTACCTACTCCATAATGTTGAAATGCACTACAATCAATCACCTTAATCTAGACTATGACCTTGCTCATACATCACATCTGTGAACTGCTCCATGATGGTACCTGGTTCTCCATCCCTTTCTCTTAAGGCAGGAAAGAATTACCTCCTTCAGTTCCCAAAGATACAACGTCTCTAGAGTATTACCCACCATCTTCCCAGGTATCTTCTTTACGCTTGACCAGGACTTCCTTACACTAGTCACTACTCCTTGCACTCGGGCCCATACCTTTTCATCAACTCATTTTCTCAACTTTTGACTTATCACCACTCACACAAAGAAAAATGGGCATGACGGAGTACCGAAAGAATAGAGGACAGCAAAAAGTGAGATACCATAGTAGAGAAATCTGGCACTAGAGAAATGTCCAGAGATTTATAGGGATGATCCCAACTAACAATCTAAGCAATCATGGAAAGGCTACCTTAAATGCCCTTCCCTGACAATGAGATTGATGACTACCTTATATGCCATACTAGAGCCTTCATCCAGTAGCTGATGGAAGCAGAAGCAGACACCCACAGCTAAACACTGAGCCAAACTCCAGGAATCCAGTTGTAGAGAGGAGGGAATGATGAACAAAGGGGTCAAGACCAAGCTGGAGAAACCCATAGAAACTGCTGACCTGAACAATGGGGAGCTCATGCACTCCAGTCTGATAGCTGGGAAACCAGGATAGGACCAACCCAGACCCCCTGAATGTGGTGTTAGTTGGGAAGACTGGGCAGTCTATGGGGCCTCTGACAGTGAAACCAGGATGTATCCCTGGTGCACAAAAGGACTTTGGAAGCACATTCCCCATGGAGGGATACTCCCTTAGCCTAGAGGCAGGAAGAAGGCCTAGACCCTACTCCAAATGTCTTGACACATTTTGATGATCCCTCCTGGAAAGCCTTATCCTTCCTGGGGAGCAAAAAGGAGATGGGATAGGGGTTGTTGTGGGGAACAGGGGAGGATGGGCGGATGTAGGAACTGGGATTGAAATGTAAAGCACGGTTGTTTCAAATTTAAATTAAAATATATATAAAAAAAATAAAACACAGTTCTTGAATCACTTGAACTTCTTACTCAGACTGCAAATAATTGTTTTGTAAAAATAATTATGTTTACATGACAGTTCTCAACTGGTCCAGCAGTTGTTAATTATCGTCACAGGTCTCTTGAGAATTGGATTAAAATAATAATGGACTTTCTTTCTGGAGACAAGCACTTAAATACACACACACACACACACACACACACACACACACACACACACACACACACACACCCCCACTCCACCTCACCCCACACCACCCCACACAATACCTGCTGCTACAAACGAACTCCTAGTTGCTCCAGTTGGCCAGGGTGTCCAGATTTATGCCTTTCCAGGCTCACTGGAGAATTAGCTTCCGTGATGACGTAAGGTAGGTAACCACTTTGCCCAATGAAATGTGGGTTTAAGTGACGTACCATGTGTGGAAGCTTTAAGAGCCTGCACGCACTTTGCCATGCTTTCTGGTTTCACTCGGTCACCAAAACTGCTCTGTCAGCATAGGTCCTGGAGTGCTGTGGATAGAGCACCAAGCCAGTTTGGGACGGACATGAACAGTGAGTAGGAAATCCTGCTGTTTAGAGGGGCTGAGTTGGGGAGGAGGATCTTACTCCACTGTGCCCTTGGCTGTCCTGTTCAATAGCAAGACACTGTTCGATATGAGTTGTCTAATTTAGAAAAATGCTGACATGTTCCCTCTCTGTAGCTATGTTCTTCCTATCACCTCATTCCTCTACACTTTCTGTTCCATTTAAGTAGGAGGCTTGCAGGTGGTTCTTTCAGTGATTTCTTCTATGGCTCTCACTTCCTGTTTTACCTCCTTAGAAAGACCCTGCTTCTCTTCATTCCTCCCCCTGTTCCAGCCCCAAATGGTACCACCACATTACCCATTCCTTTCTTTTACAAAATTCATCACAGAAATTATTGTTATTTACTTTCTCTCTTTCCATTTCCAAATTCATCGCACTGACTCACAGATAACAATTGTCATACTATTTTAACCCAGTGTGAACTTTAAGGGATTCTTTTGAAACATGGGCTGTCTCTTATTAAATATGATAAAATATAACTGGGGATGTTCTGTGGCATGGTACGTCCCATTTTATGGTTCCTTAAATTAATCTGAGGCTCTAACTACAAATATCAGACCAAAGTCCAAAAGTTTGGCTGTACACCAAGAACAAACCACTGGCCCAGTAGGAGGTCAACTTGACCTTTTGGGTTCTTTTCAGAGAAGTGTAGCCAAAGGAACTAACAACCTTTGTCCTCAACCAGTTAACCAGAGGGTTTTGTAATCCACCGTCATTCAGGTTTGCTTCTTTTGTGTTATTTTTTCTTTTGCTTTTGCTTATCATATGCACCAACTAATCTTGATAGCAACATTAAGAATGAGTCTTGAGGTTTCAAGAACATGGAATATTTATGTTCTACATGTTAACTTGTGTCAGAATAAGTCATCAGTTTATATGTGTTCAGTGAATGAACACACTAAGGATCATAAAATTAGAGAACATTTAACTTAAAAAAAAAGATCTACCACCCTGTTTTAATACAGTTTAAGTAATAATAAGGGGCTTAATGTCTCCCAAATTGAGCAAAAAGATGTTGCGGACATGTGTGTCTATCTATAACAGACAACAGCTATTCTAATTAAAAAAAAATAGTTTTAGTGTAATTTCCCCCACATATGAAAAAATACCCTACTTTTTGTTTAAAATAATGCATGCATGTGATGCCCTTACACAAATGTAGGGAGAACATTCCTACTCTTAAAATTTCTTAAAATGTGAAGAATTAATTTTTTTAAAAATTCAGAAGCAAATAACTTAAAATCAGTATGCATGCTTCCTATTTTCATTGCCATTGTAGATAAATGAGGATTTTATATTTGTTTGTTTTTATATATTCTTACTTAGATGTATGTGTATGACTGTATGTGTGCCACATACATTCAGGAGCCCAGAAAATGCCATTAAGCCTACTGGATCCAGAGTTACACATGATTTTGAGCTCTTATATGGTTGCTGGGGCTCCAACCTAGGTCCTCTGTAGTCATAGCAAGTTATCTTAATTGCTGAGGTATCTCTCACAAACCTGAAGAAATACAAGTGTTGTAACACTATCTTCTATCATATGAGATTCTGAAAAAAACATCTATTAGAAATTCATATCTCAAGTCAGAGATTTGATGTTGTAATAAAAAGCATCGGGATCAGTTAGTAGAATAGGCTAATTTTAAGGTGTGGAGCTGTAGCTCAGTGTTAAACAATTTGCCTAGGCTATTTGAGGCACTCGGTTCAATCCCTAGGACCTCAACAACGACAAAATAGAATAAGATAAATGAAAGTGTTAATAAAATAATGAAACAAATAATCTAAAAATTACTAAGAAGTAGCATTGCTTTAGAAATCAGAATCACTTTAGTTTTGACTTTTATGAACTGTTTTGTTTTCCTCAAGGTTTCCTAGGTAACAGTGTACATTACTAACAAGTATCTGTTTGAGTTTTTGGTTTGTGTGAGGTGTTGTTTTTGGTTTTTGTTTTGTGCCCCCCAACCCCACCCAGGCAGTGTCTTGTGTAACCCAGGCTGACCCTGAACTTACTACATAGTCAAGAATGATGTTGAACTCCAGATCCTCCTGCTTCTACCTCCTGAGTGCTGGAATTATAGGGGTGCACTCCTACCATGTCAGGCTCTAGCTAGTATCTTGTAAAATGCAAAACATATTCTGTAATCCTATCTCTTGTTACATGTAATTGGTGAATAACAGCTAGATTTTCTGCTTATTTTATGTGAAACTTCATATAGACAACTTAAAAATAGCACAGGTATTATAGGTTGATGCAAAATGTTTCTGACTACCCATGTCCTCTCAATTTGAAAAGGAAATTATGAATCGGTATCTTATTTTAATGTAATTGAAGTCATAAGATGGCCTTTAATGTTTACAAAATTTGGCATGCAAATGTGTATATACATGCGTTCATATAAGATAGAATTTTATAGAAGAATTTTAATTTCTTAATGATTATTATTGTATTGTTATGTGTGTTTTGCACACATGTATGTATGTCCACCATGTGCATGCCTAGTGTCCATGGAAATCAGAAAAAAAGATGTCAGATCCCCTATAACTGGAGTTACAGATGGTTTTGAACCACCTTGAAGGTGCTGGAAATTGAACCTAGGTACTCTGGAAGAACAGCCAGTGCTCTTAAAAACTGAGTCATATTTCCAGTCCAGGTAGAAATATTTTAAAAAGTTGTTTTCCATTCTGAGAATGGTGGTACATTCCTGAAATCTAGCATTTAAGAGGCAGAAAACAGGAGGATCAGGTATTGGCGGTCATCTTCAGCTACATAATAAATATGACACAAGCCTGGACTGCATAACCCTGTTTCAAGTAATAGCAAAAATGTAAAAGTATTTTGCATAAAGTCATTTCTCAACTCACCGCCATAGCATAAGCTTCAAACAAAAATTACAAAAGAAATTTTTTCTCTTTTACTAAGGAATTTCTGACAATATGTAACTTCAATAGAATTGTTGCTATAGTAATGCAAAGGGGGTAAACACAGAATTATGCTATCAAAACTTGCAACTGAAATAGGATGGTATTAAGCCTTTGTTTAATAATCTAGACTTTATATTTTTATTTTTTATGATGTGTCCTCTAAAATGAGGTTCCAAATAAGGATATCCTTTAATGATAAAAATAATACTTATAAATGGAAATATCAGAGTAGAAACCCTAGGTTAGAAAGTCAAGAGATACTAAGAAGGTTGTTTTATATATATTTAAAAACATGAAACATTTATGAACAATAGATTCAAATGGTGCCAATTACTTTCCTTCATTTAATACAAAATTCCACTGTGTAAAATGAAAGCCCCTGAATTTCCTACATGAGATTCACAGGCGCTTTGATTCACTAGAGTAAATGTGTCTTCAGGTTCCTACATGCCTTTCATTTACTTTGCCAAAGAGCTCATTCTGAAATACTGCTCTCTGACAGCATTTAGGGGATGTAGACATCTATGATTATTAGAAAAGAATGATAGGACATGTCTCTTTAAAGCATTTGGCTCTGTTTTGGCTTGTTTGGCATTAGACCTAGAATCTTGCATTGCTAACAAGGCATCTGGTAAATGTGAAGGTGACTATTAAACTCTTGTTGTGTTTGATCTTACCAATTATGTTTTATAACACAGAAAAAGGTCTCTCAGTCAACTTAAAGATTATAGTTCTAGAGTTCTAGGGAAACATTATTTTAGAAGATTGATACTCATGGTTCTGAAAATAAAAGAAACTTGTTTTTTAACACATAACTCTGATATACCTATTGATGTTGCAAAGCTTCACTCCTGGTTGACAATATTATTAAAGCAATCAGTTGAAGAATGAATAAGGCGGATGATGCTGCAGTTTGAAACTTAACTGTCCCTCAAGGGCTTCTCCGTTAAAGTTTAGTCCAGGATGGCAGTGTTCGGAGGAACTGGAAACTTCAGAACTCTTTAATTCAGGGAGGTGAGCAGGACATCTTCAAAGCATGAGGCATGTCCTTGAGAGAGACTATGCTTCCCTTGGCCCTGTGCTTTTTCTTTTTAGCTTTCCTGTCTTTGACCAGGAAAGACACACTAGTATATGCTTTTATCATGTTCTACTGCCTTGCATTGGGCCCAGAAGTCATGTGGTCAGTGAGCCCAACTGAAACCTTCAATATTTTAAACCTTATAATAAACCTTTGCTCCACAGTATTTTTCAGAGTAACAGAAAGCTAGCTAACACAGAGAGAAAAAAAAGAGGGAGATGAAAGTAGGTAGGGAGTTGAACAAGGAGAATTTATAAGAATATATTTTGTCACATCTCTACAACGTCATCCCTCATAGTAAATGTTCTATGATGTGATGTCAACAATCCTTGTGTGTGTGTGTGTGTGTGTGTGTGTGTGTGTGTGTGTGTGTGTGTGTGGTGGGATCTATGTGTGAACATGCCCATGCATGTGTATGTATGCAGATATGTTCACTAATTGATGTATGGTAGAGGCCAGAGGCTGACATCAAGCTGTCTTCCCCTTCCCCTATGGTTGTTTACCTTTTGTTTTTATTATTATAACAAGCTTTTTTCACTGAACTTAGAACTAACTGTTTCCATCAGAATAACTGATCAACAAGCCCCTAGCATCTACTGACTGTGCCTCCCAGAATTACAGAGTGGCCAGGATCCAAACTCAGGTCCTGTAGCTACATCATAACCATTTTACCCACTAAACCATCTCCCAAGCCCTACACTTTAATTTTTGTTTTATCAAGACTGTAGTCAATATTACATCTAAGTTAGTATCTCAGTTAAGCCAGAGTTTTACATTCCATTTGAAGAAGTGGAAGGGCATGAGTCATAGCATTGGGTAAGCAAGAGTTCGAGGCCAGCTTCCAACATTTACTCTTGATTCTTGGTCAAGATTTAATGGTTTTGACTATTTCTTTGTCCATAAAACTAAAAGATATTTATCACACAATGATCTGAATGTTACATGAATTGTACATTAAAATTATCTTTATAAACCACAGCAAATACTCTCAGTTGTAAAATCTAATAGACACTTAGTTCTTATTTGACTTTTTTTTGCAATAGTTGGCTCTGCCATTTCTTAATTTTTATAGAGTTTTTTCATTTGATTATGTGTTCTATACCTTTCTGTTATTTCTGTTCTTTGTAGCTGCTAATTGCTGCTCTTCTCTCATGGATTCCACTCACCCTGATGTTTTTTTGTTTGTTTTGTGGGGTTTTTGTTGTTGTTTGTTTGTTTTTATTGGTATGAGTGTTTTGCCTACATGCATGTCTATGTAGCACATCCACGCCAAGTGCCCACAAAGGCCAGAAGAGGGAGACACATCCCCCAGAGCTGGAGTTCAAGACAGGTGTGAGCTGCCATGTGAGTACTGGAAAATAAATCCGGGTCCTCTGGAGGAATGGCCAGTGCCCTTAACAACTCAGCCATCTCTCCATCCACCTTGGAGTTGAATTATGTGATCTTCGCCATCAAGATTGCTTTTTAATTTTTTACTCTCCTTCCACATAACTTCAATCATATGCACATATATACATATATAGATATATAAATACAGATATAGATAAAGATAAATTGAGAGTTGATATTGTCTCATTCCCAAACTTTTGTCCCATGCCTCTAGGTAGCATTGTTTTTCTGCTCCACTGGACAACTTCACTTCATTGTTCTGCACCTAAACTTCTCACCCTCATTAACCTAAGCTATAACTCTAAAATATCCCAGACTCCTTCTTGGTCATTCTGCTCATGCATGTCGTCCCCTGAATATGTTTTTAAATACTAAACCCATTCTTTTTATTTATGCCCGTGCTTTAGTTAAGGTCTTATGTGTGGTTTGATGGAATAGCTTCTGTGCTATTTAGAAAAGTGTGTGTTATATAGAAGAGGAGGATGGTTTCCAACCGTGTTCACTAATCCACGGTTTAGAAGCCCTTGTGAAGTCCCCCACCCTAAGGAGTGGGTGAGTTATGCTTTAACTCTCCCCCTGGGAAGACCCTCAGATCCTCCCTTCAGAATAAATAGTTAGTATTTATTTATTCCTTTTGGCCACAATTAAATAAGAATAGACATCACATATAAAATAAGAATTAGGGGGAATTGAAATCCAAGAGATTTCTTTATAGCTCAGGCAATCAAAGTTGTTCTAATCTGCTATTTTAGATTTCTTTTTCTGCATAGGGTGTTTACTTAACTATTTATTTTTAAAGTTGTTCATTTTTAATGTATTTTAGTTGAAATAGAATTGCATCACTTGCTCTCTCTTTCTTTCTACCAGTCCTCCAGTTACCCACCCTCCAACCCTTCCCATGCCTTCCTACACTCAATCTGACAGCCTCTTTTTCTTTAAATATTATTGTAAGATATATATGTAACAATTTATACATATATACATAGAGATACAGATGTGTATATATGTGTAATAATGCATATATATGTGTGTATATGATGAAATATACAAACACACGCTGTTGTTGGTGTGTATATGGTTTCAGGACTGACCAATCTACTCTAGACATCCAGGAAGAGGCTCATCCCTGGGAGAAGCTAACTCTCCTCTCAGGAGTCATTAGCTGCCTGTTGCTCTTTGTCATGTCTTTTCCAGCACATGTCTCCAGTCTATTTCAAAAGACAAATGACCTGGAGAAATACAAAATGGGAGGAATTTCAAGAAGTTGCATAAGGCTGATCACAGAATAAGGATTCTACATGCTCCTCATTAAGCACATATTCACAGTTCACTAAGCTTTGAAACTCAGTGTACATTCAGGCACCCCATGCCAGATTTCTTAACTATAAGAGAAACCACAGTGTAAGAGAGAAGGCATTTGGCGAAAAAGCACTGAGTTAATTGCTCAGTCAATTAATTACAAGCGATCCTGGTACACTAGCGAAGGACAAAGAAGGAAACTCATCTAATGAACCAACTAGCATTGAAATTTGAGAGAGACAATAAAACCAGTGGCCCCAGCAAGTTACATTTGTAAGGGGCAGAATCAGGATTTGAATCCAGATGCCTAGTTCTTAATAAAGGCTTTCCACTACACCAAGTTGGCTCATGAAAGCAAAATCTTTTCTCTGTGTACTGACTTGGTTGTTGAATTAGGATTTCAGAGGCCCTCTTCACCAACCATAGAGACTCTGAAATGAATAATAATATTAACATTTTTTCTCTCTAGTCCCATATATATGATATGTTGATGACAGTGTGATACATGTTTATGGAATTTTGAATGCCAGGAAGCTCCTTTCTAAACAGCATAAATCATGGATTTCATCTGCCATTTGAACTTCCAAGCGAAGTCAATTTTGAGGTTCTTGTAATTTAAAACATATAGACCTCACTTAAAGAGCTGTGAGGTGTGCTACAAGGAAGGCCTGAGAGAAATGAAGCCTTAACACACTTAAAAGAGTGGAAGTGAGTGGTGTGTTCAATTCACAAAATCTTACAATCAAGGACAATTGAGAGTGTTGTATGAATTAATCACCAGAAATGTTGAGGAGTTAGGAAAATGTGCACTGAAGGGCTAGAGCAAGGAATACTATTTGGTAAGTGACAGAGTGTACTCTAGAGTAAGCTCCTGGAGATTTTACATATTACAGTCAACCCACAATTTGATCAGAAACAAAACCTGGTGAGGAGTGCAGCAATCCAAAAGGTGTTTGAAGAAATATGTTTAAATGGGCAATGATAGCACAGTGCTTGAATAACTGGAACTCCCATTATGAACATCTGTATGGGCAATAAAGAAAGGTAAAAATGTATAACCTTGACAAACATTTAAAATAAATCACTTGGTTGGAAGATGTAAATTACTGATACATGATTGAAATTTTCTGTAAATAGATGGTGTCAATTCATTTTCTAAGAGGCAGAGTACTTACTGCTAAAGAGACTGCGTATAACTTTTAAAAATGCTTATTTATGAGGGTTTTGTAAATTTTCTAAAAGAAGATATATTTATCTAAATACATATATTGAAATACATAGTAATAAATCTCCATTGAAAATATACTCTTCAACCAGGCATGGTGGCATATGCCTTGAATCCCAGCACTTGGGAGACAGAGGCAGGCAGGTCTCTAAGTTCAATACCAGCCTGGTCTACAGAGTGAGTTCCAGGATAGCCAGGCTACATAGACAGGCTACACAGGCAAATGCTGTCTCCGAAAAGAAATAAAGACAAGTGATTATTCAATATTTCAGTGCTAAACTATCCTTCAACCAATCAAAAACTATACATAAAAATCAAACATCCTTTATTATATGAATTTGCTAATAGATGCCAAGTCAATGATCACCTCTGTCCTGTGAACCAGGGGTAGAAATTTGTTATTTTAATTCTTTCCCAGCTTAAATCTGGAGAACTAGCTTTCAATGTCTATATGTGTAAACTTAAATTTTTAAAAACAAGACTGAAATAAATATTTATTCAATGAACTGTTTCATTGTAATGTTACGCACATGGGCTTCTGAGAACAGTAAATGCAATTTGTTTGCTAAGGATGTTTGTTCTGACATGTTCCATTCTTAGTGATTTTTTTAAAGCCAAATGCAACACAGCCAATCAACAATTGTGTAATCATACTTAAGAGAAGGATGACACCAAGGGACAAGGTTGTTTTTCATTCTTTTTCCCTTGGACATTTTTTAAAATAGGAAGGGCCTTTAAAACTCATAGAGAAAAAAAAAAGAACTATGCCTGTTATATTAATACTATGGCTTTAAATCATGCTGAAATTAGACCTTTGAAAATTAATTTGACAGCATAGAAGGCATTACAATATCCATCTCATCTTGATTCTTTGATATCCATTATCATATTTAATCCTCACAAGCATTTTCCAAACAGATATGATTATCACATTTAGAGATAAAGCAAGTTGACACAACAAGTTTAAATAATTTGAACAAAATCACATAGAAAAACAAAACCAAAGTTTTCAGCTGTCACTCTAACTCCATGCCTTTATTCTACCTGTTCAATATATACACTCAAGTTGTGCTTTGGGGACTAGATTCTAGGATGGGATGCACATCTCCTTTCTCATGCCTTACTGCCTTAGTCACTGTTCTATTGCTGTGAAGAGTCACCATGAGCAAGTCAACTCTCATAAAGGAAAGTTTTTAATTGGGGACTTTCTTTACGTTTCAGAGACTTATACTCCATTACCATCAAGGTTGGAAACAGGTGTGCAGGCAGGCAGCTGGGAGGTTTGTATCCTGATGCTCAGTCAGTAGGCAGAGAGGGAGAAGAGAGCCTTGGCCTGACATGGGCTTTTGAAACTTCAAAGCTCATCCATAATGACACACTTCCTCCAACAAGGCCATGCATCCTACTCCTTCAAATCTTTTCACACATTTCCACTCCTTAGTGACTACACATTCAAATATATGAACCTATTGGAGCCATTCTTATTCAAGCCACCACACTTAGCTTTATAGCAACTTAGAGCATCTATCTCCATTTTTAAAGTTGTAATTCTGAAAACAAGGTTTTAATTGCTTGAGAAAATACCCCAAATATGAAGTTTTACACACTGCCAATCCAATAGTTACTAATGTGTAAAAAGCAGTGTACTCCTTCCTAGCTTGCCACACATTGTCACCATGCAGTAAATTTCAAAGGACAACTCTGAGTCTCCATATATGTTTTTATTCCCTATTCTAGTATTCTAATTATACTCATGATTCATTCTGATCAATAAAAGTTGTTTTTGAGCTTGCTAATAGACTCAACACTGAATGTTCCCTTATAAGTTGTATGTAGCCATAGCAACTGCCCTCCATCACTGTCTTGCAGAGCCTCTGTGTTGCTGTGAAGTAATGAGTGGTGGAGAGCTGATGTTACTACCTATTGTGACTGGAATTCACCTCCTGAAATCCTCCCACACTTGACAATGTCTAGGTAGTGTCTTCGGGTTCATTCAGGCAGTCACTTTAGTTATCAAACTGCTTCATCATGTTACAGTTCAGACAGGTTCTGAGTAAGGTTCCTTCTAGAACCAGATTCAACTTTCCCTTGAAACACTGACCTATTTATTGACAAACTTTTAACTTTGTTTGATATTTTTATATTCTTCATCACATATGAGCATTTTGTTGACATCTAACTTAGTTTAAATTACTCCAATTCCTTCTCAGTATAGTTGGAGAAATGAAAATTTATCATTATAAATTAATTTATAGTGATGATATATGTAATAATTATAAATTATTAATGAGAATGGTAAACAGAAATGCTCAAAACTAACACTGCTGAGGAGCCACCAGCCCAATGTGTTGACATCACTCCTTCTGCTACCAACAAGATGCTCTCCTGGTCATTAAATGACTACTCCAATTTGAAGTATTTCTAAAGACTTAGTCCCAAACATTAACGCTAACAGTAACCATCACCTTTTTTCTCTTACCTTGGATCAAAATTAGAAATTTAACTCACCAAAGATTTTTCTAAGTATTAAGTAAAATGACCTTCTCTTCTTTTCTAAATTGCTTATACTTCTGTGTAAAATAAGTTTTAATTTTCTCTACTTTTGCCCAACATCAAGGAGATATATGTGAAGAGAAATGAAGAGTTGATGATGAACCGTAAACTTTGAACTCCAGGAATGGCAACTTAGATTGGGGTAATAGTCCAGTTCCTCATGGGTTCATGTCTTGAGAGAGGGCAGTAATGCAAAGCAGGGGTGTAGAAGAAAGTAATAACAGGAACAACAACCATGGATGGATTTGATACCCAAGCTCTTCCTACTGAGTTCTCACTATCTCATGGGCTCCTGAGAAGAATCCAAGACATTAGACAACATATGGACATTTAATCTCCTTTTAATTTAATTTGGAGAAATAAATGGCATTAACTATTTATTGCCATACCTTCCTTATGACTTTCTGTATTTTTAAAGTTATCTTTAATGGGTATGTATTACTATTTTTAAATTAAATTTTGTATTTGATAGAATATTGTAAGCTTATCCATGAATTAGTTTAGTCACAAACTCCTGGTTTAAATATACTATTACTTTCAGGCGTGTGTGTGTGTGTGTGTGTGTGTGTGTGTGTGTGTGTGTGTGTGTGTGTTTCTTTGAGTCTTGATTTCTGAAATAACCAGTACCACATGAAACTCTCACAGGTAAATTTGTTTGTCTTCTTACATTGATTTGTCTCTTGAAACAAGTTCATAGTCATGAAACCCAAATAGAAAATCAGTGCATCTTCTCTGTTCACTTGGAGTACAGTCGTGTTGCACACCAAGCTGTAGCAAACCCTCTCTTGGCTTGCACTTGTGATCTTGACAAGTCTAACATAGGGGCACAGACATGAGTGGCTGCAGAAGAATTTGATTAGAATATGAACTCACATTTACCATTTGAAAGCAATGTGCTAACTACAGTTCAACTGCAGGATTTTGTTTCACATGAAGCATTACAACACTAGGTATACTAACCTCCCCTGAAAGACATAGAGACTGAGCCTGCACCAGCCCTGCTTAGCTCTTCACTGACCTCTTGTACCCTTTCATTCATAGGAGCTATGTTTTAGTCCATTAAAAGCCAAATGTTTAGCCTTCCATGGAAAATACCAGCACAAACATACAGGCATGCAGAGTCTGTATATGGACAATGTTTAAATAGCACAGCTAATTTTATTCCAACTAGTTATTTATACTACCATCTTTTATACAGAATAGCAAAACATGTGAGTGGCAACAAAATGTGTGAATTAATCAGAAGGAAAATAGGCTTCTATCATCAAAGGGAAAAAAATGTGTACCTTCCACAATACATGAGATGGAACTATCCTTAGTTGGGGTTGCTTCTTCTACTAATGTTCTGCTCTCAGGATGGCACTGACTCATGTGCAATGAGCACACCTAGCCTACATATACTCTAAGTACAGGGAAGACCTCAACCCTACCACCATATAGTCCCAGTAGAACACTGAAAAAAATCAACTGGAAAGGGAAAGATGTTCAAAAATAAAATCCATCCTATAACCTAATCCCAGATATGAAAAATCTCAATGCAAAAAAACCACAAAAACTGGTGGAAACCACAGCTCCTGGAAAAAGTAACAGTTCCACAGTGAGAGTGAACTGGATGAAATAACAGATAAAGAATTGAAAATAATTATGATAAGACATTTAAGCAAACTAAAAATAAAATAAAATACAACTAGCCTCCTGAGTAAAGTCATAGACAAAACAAATAAGCCACTGAATGAAATAAAGATGTCAATACCATATAGAAAGAGGAAGTTAGATGACATGCAGAAATGCTAAAAAAAAATAACAAATTTTAAATGGAAACACCAGTCTATCAAGTAAAAACGTCAGTGAAAATAGAGCATATCTGCAGGATGGTGGAATATCAGGGCCTGAAGACAAGTGTATGGGATTTAAAGTATTCACATAGCATAGATACAATAATAATTTATAACCAGGACACACAAGATACAATACACCATTATGAGACCAAGTATATGAATCATGAGCACAGAAAGAGAGAATAAGTACAAGATAAAAAGTGTATTCAGCAAGACAAAAGCAAAAGGAAAAAACCAAAAAACAATCCAAATCTCAAGAGATGGCTATGCAGATACTAGAAATTTAGAATTCCAAACAGATGAGATCATGAAGAAAACGTATGCAGAACAAAGAAAGTACTTTGGAGAATCTACCCCAACAGAATTAGACCCAGACTCACCTCTAGCCAAAGCCTGGTGATGGGGGAAAAGGCTGGGCAGATACTCAGGATGTTTCTGCACCAATAGGTGGGTCTAGCTGGGACAAGCACTCTCCAGCTGAGTGAGGCCTCTTTAGAAGAGGCCCTGCTATGGGGGTCAAGGATGCAGCCCACAGGAAACTCAGAGTGGTCCAGCAGAAGTAGGCAAATCTCTGGGAGGGCCCAGAACTCCAGTAGAAGACCGGCTGAGGGGTCAGAGACCAGGCAGGTGGAAATTACACGGGTGGTCCCGCATGAATAGGCAGGTCTATTGTGCTCAGATATGCTCCAGGAATTTCCCCAAGGACTCTGGATTGTTGGCTCCACCCTCTGGCTCAGTTCTGAGCCAGAGAGGTGGGACAGTGGGCAGGGTAGGGCAGAGGGTAGGGGGAGGGCAGGCTCTCAGTTGGGGGGGGGGGAATATGGGAGCTCCAAGAGCACTCTCAGTGGCAATCTTGCCAAAGGCAATCTACAGATTCAATGAAATCCCCAATAAAATTCTTCACTGACCTTAAAAGGATAATAATCAACTTCATATGGAAAAACAAAAGACCCATGTAGCCAAAACAATCCTGTACAATAAAAGAACTTCAGGAGGCATCACTATCCCTGACTTTAAGCTCTACTACAGAGCTATACTTCTGAAAACAGCCTAGTATTGGCACAAAAATAGACAGGCAGACCAATGGAATCGAATCGAAAATCCCGATATTAACCCACACACCTATGAACACCTGATTTTCAACAAAACAGCTAAAAGAATACAATGGGGGGGGGAGCATCTTCAACAAATGGTGCTGGCACAATTGGATGATGGTGTGTAGAAGACTGCAGATAGACCCATGTCTATCACCATGAACAAAACTCAAGTTTAAATGGATGAAAGACCTCAACATAAATCGTGCCACACTGGAACCCCTTAGAAGAGAAAGTAGGAGGTACCCTTGAACAAATTGGTATAGGAGACTGCTTCCTGAGCATAACACCAGTAGAACAGACACTGAGATCAACAATTAATAACTGGGTCTTCCTCAAACTTAGAAGCTTCTGTAAGGCAAAGGACACAGTGGACAAGACCAAATGGCAGCCCACAGATTGGGAAAAAACTTAACAATCCTACATCTGACAAAGGTCTGATCTCCAAAATATACAAAGAACTCAAGAAACTAGTCAACAAAAGACCAAATAGCACTATTAAAAAATGGGGTATAGAATTGAAGAAAGGATTCTCAATAGAAGAAATCAAAGAGGCTGAAAGACACTTAAGAAAGTGCTCAACATCCTCAGCTATCAGGGAAATTCAAATGAAACCAACTTTGAGATACCATCTCACTCCTGGCAGAATGGCTAAAATTAGAAACACCAATGACAACTTATGCTGAAGAGGATGTGGAGAAAGGGGAATACTCCTCTACTGCTGGTGGAAGTGTAAGCTCATACAGCCCTTTTGGAGATCAGTATGGCAGTTCCTCAGGAAAATGGGAATTAGTTTACCACAGGACCCACCAATTCTGCTCTTAGGTATATACCCAAATGACCCACATCCATGCAACAAAGACATGTGCTCAACTATGTTCATAGCAGCATTATTTGTAATAGCAAGGACCTGGAAGCAACCTAGATGCCCCTCAACTGAAGAATGGATAAAGAAGATGTGGCACATCTACACAATGGAATACTACTTTGCAGAAAAAAATAACGGAATCTTGAAATTCGTAGGCAATTGGATGGAACTTGAAGAAACCATCCTGAAAGAGGTAACCCAGTCACAAAAAGAGGAACAGGGTATGTACTTGCTCATATATGGATTTTAGACCTAGGGCAAAGGATCACCAGCCTATAATTCACTCCACCAGAGGAACTAGGATACAAGGTAGATTCTAAGAGACTCATATATGGTCCCTCACAAAAGGGGGAAGGGACAAGTACCCCAGAGCACATGGGAATTTGGGGGTGGGGAAGTAGTGAATGGAGATAGAACTAGGAGAAAGAGAAGGGAAGGAGAGGAAAGCATGTGCAACTAGGTAGATTGGGTCAGGGTAGGAATAGAAGACAGAAAAGAGAGAGAGGGGGAGAGAGAGAGAGAACATAAAAGAGGGAGTGTTTATTGGTTTGAAGAGAAAACTGAACCTAAAGAAAGGTCTAGAGACCTACAAGACTGAATCCAACTAACAATTCGAGCAACCATGGAAAGGCTACCATAAATGCCCTTCCATGATAGTAAGATCATCAACTAAATTATCAGCCATCATCGAGCCCTCATCTAGTACCTGTTGGAAACAGAAGCAAACACTCATAAACACTGAGTGGAACTAGAATCCAGATGCAGAGAGAGAGGACAAGACCAGGTTACAGAAACACACAAAGACAGGTGACCTGAACAAGGAGGAGTTAATGGGCTCCCCAGACTAATAGCTGGGAATCCAGCATGGGACTGACTCAGACTCCCTGAATAAGGGTCTCAGCTAGAAGGATTGAGCAGTCTGGGGGACCTCAGACAGTAGAAACAGGATGGGACTGACTCAGACCCCCTGAATAAGGGTCTCAGCTAGAAGGACTGAGCAGTCTGGGGGACCTCAGACAGTAGAAACAGGATCTATTCCTGGTGCAAAAAAAAGGACCTTGCGGACACATCCCCCATGGAGGGATACTCCCTTAACCTAGAGACAGGAGAGAAGACCTAGTCCTTACTTCAAATGATTTGACAGATTTACATGACCCAGCCTGGATAGCATAGCTCTACAAGTGGAATGGGGGTGGGGGATGGGTGGGGAGGGTGGCCATGGTGTATGTCACAAAAAATAAAATAAAATAAAATAAAGAAAGTACTTTGGAAGTCACAAGACAGACTTATCAAAGGCATACCCATTAGAATAATAGCAGATTTCTCAACAGAAACTCTGAAAGAAGAGCATGGAGTGATGTATTTCAAGCTTTGATACACAGTAACTGCCACACCAAATCTCTATATATACCAAAACCATCCATCATAATTGGAGGAGAAAGAAAAACCTTGAGATAAACAAAAACTAAAGGAATTTATAACCACTATGGGAACACCACAGAAAATACATGAAGAATCCTACATACTAAAGAGAGAAATGAATACACTCACTCATGAGGCTTTGAAAATGAATAAATTGTACTATAATACTCTATATGAAATCTAGGATTAGAATATTACCAAACATTACAAAAACAGCAAAGTGTTAGGAGTTAATAACTATCAATAATAACTCCAAATGGTAAAATAGCCTCAATACCCCAATCAAATGGTTGGGTTAAGAAATGGAATCCATGTATTTGCTACACACAAGGAACAAAGCTTATTAGTCAGGACAAAAATGTCCCTCTATTGAAAGGATGAAAAGGGGCACTCCAAGGAAAGGGAAGTAGGAAAAACCAGACAATAACAACAACCAAGATGTAGCCACATTAGTAATGAAAAAGTTAGACTTCAAATCACAAATCGTCATAAGATGTAAATAAAATCATTTCATAGTGATTGATCAGTAAGTGTAATTTCATTAAAAAAAATAATAAAGACAAACCAAAGCCCTACCATGTGTGAAGGTGCACATTGACCTCAACACTGTAATAGTAGGTTCCTTGAATACCCCACCTTCACCAATACATGGATCATCTAGACAAGAAAAAAAAATCAGCAAATAAATAACAGTTAAATGGCATTATAAATCTAATGGACTCGAAAATATAAATAGGTAGATGATAGCGATGATGATAGATAGATAGATGATAGATAGATAATCTGTTAAAATGTGTACATTTAAAAGATTAGATCCCAAATGATAAATCTAATAATATGTCTCAATCTCCTGGCAAATCAAGAATATATACCCTCATGTATGCACATGTCATCCTGGGGGAATGAATGTTAATGGTGGGTGTTTTAGTTAGGATTTCTATTGCTTTGAATAGATACTATGACCCCAACAACTCTTATAAAGGAAAACATTAATTGGTGCTGGCTTACAGTTCAGAAGTTTATTCCATTTTATCATCATGGCAGGACAGAGTGGCATGCAGGCAGACATTGGTGCTGGAGAAGTAGCTGAAGTTCTACCTCTGGATCTCCAGATCTCCAGAGAGCAGGAAGAGACAGTGAGCTACACTGAGCCTGGCTTGAGCATCTTAACCCTCAAAACTCACCCCCACAGTGATGCACTTCATCGAACAAAGCCACACCCACTCCAACAAGGCCACACCTCCTAATAGTGCCAATCCCCATCAGCTTGTGGAGCCATTTTTATTCAAACAACATAGTGGGTATAGAAAAAAAGAGAAATGGGGATGATAAATATAGTCAAAGTATAGACATATTTACATGATCAAGTATCAATAAAACCCATCAGTATGTATACTGACTATTAGTCAGTACATTTTTATTTTAAAAAAATTATTTCTGAAGTAAAATATAATTAAAATACACCATTTACTTCTTTACTTACATTTGAAGTGTATCTGTCTAAACCTTTGGTTTATAAATTAAGACATTGTGAGAAAACACGGAGAAACAGCCTTGTTCTCCCAATAATTTTTTTGTAATATATTTTCATTTTTCTGTTTGATGTTCTTATTTAAATTAGAAAGGATCTTATTTTACATATCAATCCCAGTTCCTTCTCCCTCCCATCCTCCCATGGGCCCCACTAACCTCCTCTCCCCCCACCCCAGCTCCCATTCCACTCCCCAAGGAAAGTGAAGCTTTCCATGGAGAATCATCAAAGTCTGTCATATCATTTGGGGAAGGGCCTAGCCCTCCCCCATGTTTTTCTCCATGGGGAATGGGCTCCCAGTGCCCATTTGTGCACTAGGAATAGATACTAATCCACTGTAAGAGGCCCCATAGATTGCCCAGGCCTCCCAACTATCATCCAAGTTCAGGAGGCCTCATTCAGTTCTATGTTGGTTCTCCTTGTTCAGTCCATGAGCTCCCCTTTGTTCATGGGTTTCTATGGGTTTCCCTGGCATGGCCTCATAACTCCTCCCTCTCTACTACTGGGTTCTAGGAGTTCACCTCAGTGCTTAGCTATGGATCTCTGCTTCTGTTTCCATCAGCTACTAGATGAAGGCTATAGGATGGCATTTAAGGTGGTCATCAACCTCATTATAAGGGCATTTAAAAATAGCCCTTTCACTATTGTATAGATTCTTATTTGTGGTCATCCTTGTAGGTCTCTGGACATTTCCCTAGTGCCAGATTTATCTTTAAGTCTATAGTGGCTCCCTCTATTAAGGTATCTCTATTCTTGTTCTTTTCTATTCATCCCCTGACTCAATCTTCCTGATCCCTCATGGTCTATTCTCCCCCTCCTCTTTCTCTTACCTCCTCCACCCCCCACCCCGCTCACAATAATTCTAAGTGGCTAGTTAACTTCAAGCTGAGACCTCATGTATGCAGGCAAGCCCTTCACCACTGAGTTATGTCCACAGCCCTTATTACAATGAAAAAAATTGTTCTGTGATAAATGTTAATGACTACCACTTGTGGATAGGAAGAGGGTTAAAAGAACAACAGGGGCTTAAGAGACAGCTCAGTGTTTGAAAGTGTTTATTGTCCTTGCAGAGGACCAGGGTTTATTTCCAAACACCCACATCAGGGGCTAACAACTGACCTCTGAGGGTACCTACATGCAAATAACACACATGAACTCATGCAGCGACACAACACACATAAACAAAACACTCCGGTTAGATTAAAATCAAAACTGCAAGAATGACCCTTATCCATAAATTCTACCACTCCCTCTATTATCAACTTACATTATGACAATGAAAAAAATAAATTTAATGTAAAGCTAAATACATATACTGCATACAGACTTCAGAGCAAAGCACTAAACTCAGATAACATTTTATTCTTAACAAAACCCTCAAGGAAAAAATGTTAAACTTTCTTTAATTTAATAAAATACAGGAATAATACCTGTAATTACTCACATAAATAATAATCAAAAGATTTTCTATTCAGGCACTTGGTTGCATTGAAAAGGAGATTGTCTTGTCAGCCATGCTCAAGAAAGAAGGCCTGTTGACACACAGGAAAACATATCAAATGCATTTGGAAAAATGATATAAAATTAAAAACTTAATAAACATTTTCAATGGAAAATGTGTGAAGCACAATAAAGCAAGTAGCCACATTTGACAGTTAAAATTATCCCTACAAGCAGAAACACACCCAGACAACACACACACACACACATACAGCACACACACAGACCCACACCTTCAGCCTTTTCACCAGCACTTCACATTAACTAATAGATGACAGCCTAGAGAAAACCAGATCTGCTACTTGTTATCTTGTAAATCCAGCGTAACGTCTACTTATCCCACAAAGTGAGATAATTCTAAGAGAATTCACATACACAACTGGCATAGTATCTAAATGTTAATCCCATGACAAAAAGATGCTATTTCAGTCCATCTGAATTAGACATATATGGTGACAGAAATGGCATGCAATACTTCCCTACTCAATAATCCAAGATAAATGGGATCATGTATATATATATATATATATATATATATATATATATATATATATATGGCTTCACCATTTAAAAGACACTTGAAGGCAGATAAGCTTAAATTGTGTTAGAACATGTCCTGTAAAACAACTGAGCAAATCTGTAGCTTATTTTTACCCAGGTAAAGGGTTCATCAGCATTCTCTAGAACTCTGTGGAATTCTGATCCAAGGCTTTAGCACCTAGCCAAGTATTCATCCTCTGTAAGTAAACCATACTCAAACTCCAGAGAGCAAAGTTGCTCTCTAACAAACATCTCTTCCTGGAGGTTTTTCTTCCCAAGTCTTTGGGGCCAAGAGTTTTGGATCTGGGGCTAAGAACTGTAACAACTGCCATCTACAAGGACCAAGATGCCTTGACAAGTACTATCAGTCTATATGGAGATGCAACGTGTGTGACTCCTATGGGTGAAAAAGTTCTGATAATCTGAGGCCCTCACAGGGACTACAAATCTATAATTATTCAGGTATCCAAGGCATGCACAAGGACTGTAGTACTATAGAAGGTGCAGCCTGCTCTGATTTCTTCCTGCCTAATGCTACCAGACTACTTTCAAATAGTACAGAAAATAAAAGACTGGAAACCAGTATTTGCACTGTTTCTAAACTACCCATTATGTATATCCAGGTAGAGCAAAAAAATCTCTCAGCAAACTGACTGGTGACATGCCTGCAATGTCATTATCCCCGAGGTTCTCTAAGAACACCCTCTCATCATCTGTAACAGAAATAATGTGTTTAAAAAGTTGACAGCCCACATAAATGCAGTTGAAGTCAATCAGCTGCACAGCACAAAAATATTGATGGAAAAATAATTCACAAATCGGTAAGATGGTTCAATAGGTAAAGGTATGTGCACCAAACCTGAAGATCCGAGTTTGAACCACATAACCCATATGGTAGAAGGAGAAAAGTGACTTCTGCAAGTTGTCTTTCATAAGCACATCATTATGCACGCAGTGTGTGCATCCACACACATCCACACACTCAAATAAAAAACATGTAAAAACACAAAAATAAATATCATTCAGTGGTAACAAAGTATCTCAATGAAGGAATGCAGGTGTTAAGCATGAATCTTCAGTTTATAGGGAATATGAAGTAACTTCAAAAATTAAGTTGTCTGACCCATAATGTTAATAGGTTGTGCATACATTATACATGTATGTTGCAGAGGATACCTTCCAATTATAAAAGTCCCAATTTTAGTAGAGTGGAGAAGAAACAGCCCCTATAGAAACCCTAGAGGACAATGCATCTAGATGGCAGTTAACCATCCCCAGATATTTTTAATTACAACATCACCTATACCTGTACCTCTTTCTATCTGTGTTTCAAATCCTGGCTCCTATTGCTTTACCTCTGTCTCAGCAATTGTACAAGTTTGCTCGTAGATGAGAAAGAGCTATGAGAACCCGACCTTCTATACAACACTTCTTAATGAAATACCACATCTTTGTTCTTCCCTGCAGGAAAGAAATGTGGTATAACAGAATCAGGGCACATGGTCATCCTCTTCCCCCAGCGTGCATGTAACTCTAACAAATCTCATACTCATTCTTTCATAAATGCAGGAACCACTTTGTACCCAAGCTATCACAAATTATTCACACCATGCCCATATTTCATATAAAGATGTACAATGTGTTACAAAGTGATTTAAGTTCACAAGAACAAAAGGAAAACAAATCCCAAAATGGTGAAAGCTTTAAGCAAGTTGCATAATCGCTAAAGAAGTAACCATAAACTATTATACCAAAAGAAGCAATTTCACCACAAATTTGCAAAGACGTCTCATACACATGTCATTAATTATTAGAAATGAATCAATATGCATATTAATTAAGATGATTCCTGGATGAATTCACAAAGAGATTGCCCTAGTGGCCCTATCCGCAAAAGCAATTTGTTACCTGATTAATCTATAAGGCTCAGGGATCATAGCAGAAGAGGTGTTGTGAAGAACATAAGAGTCAGAGGAATACGCACTTTGCTGTGAGATTCATTCCTAGAAATTTGGGAGACACTTCACTAACATCACATGACTTGTACAAGGACAACACCAATAGATGTGCTAACAAGGACAGGAAAGAGCTTATGAGGCTTCAACCCTAGATAAAGAACTACAGGTAACAAAGAAATACTGAGAGCAGAAGAAATAGTCTTTGTCAAGGAAGAACATCCCCAACTAGTTATCCAGTACTAACAGACCAGCCCTGAAATTATATACATACAACATTATAAAGACTGAGCAAGTTGTATGTATATATTTATAAGTTTATGTAACAATTGAAGAAATAGACAACATGAATTTGAGAGACAGCAAGGCAGGGTACATGAGTAGGTTTGGAGGGAGTTTTGAAAATGAAGAGAGAAAGAACTGTAATCAACTTTCAAAAATTAAAAAATAAATATTTATACTTATACATGGAAATGTACATTGTATAAAATTTAAAATAGAAAATAAATATAAATAAATAAATAAATAGCCTAGGAAACATCTAGGTCATCAGCGTAATTTATTCAATTTAAGATATGGGGCTAACACAAAAACATACTCTAGCACAAATATATGAAAAGAGATCCCTCCCCCCGGATTAGGTCATATTTCAACTGCATTTTATTCTTTCTATTTTGTCTTATGTGTTTTGCCTGCATGTATGTACCCTCAAAAGTCAAAAGGGACCTTGAATTCCTTGGACTGGAGTTATGAATGGTTGGTCCACTATGTCAGCTTGGGAACCAAACCAAGGTGCTAGGCAAGAACGACAGGTACTCTTAACCACGTACTCATTACTTCAGCTCTTCTGCTCACTTGAAGTGGCAGCCAAAGCAAGGAATTCAGTGGATTCACAAAGCAATCGCTGCCTTCTGAGCTCTTCTACTGCTGTCTACCTCTCCTAAAAGCACACAGTTCCCCTAGAAGATGCTCCAAGCAGCACTCTTTTTAAGTAATTCTCAAAAATCAAATAATGCAATTCAAATCTCAGAAAAACATCTCGTGTGATACTTCTGTCCCACTAATTCCTACCAGGTTTACTGCATATGATTAACAATGTACATAAACTTGGGTGAAGGAGTCTGTGTTTAGATAATGATTGAAATCCATTAAATATCTCCTTATGCTTGATGTTCCATCAGTGAAACCTCCAGTGGGTTCCTTTTATAGAAATATGATTTGATCTGCAATGTCCTGGAACATGTTTTTCCAGCTACTTAGCTTCCAGCTTATGTTAATTGCCAGGCATTATATCACAACTTCTGTGGCACATAGAAACATTAAAACCTATCTACCCCTACAAGAGTTACTGAGAATGAATCAGAGGAATTTTTGTAGTATTCTCTACAGGTACTAATTAAATGTTTGTTTTCTTTTTAACCCATTGCTGTATTGAATCTCATTTTCCTTATGACTTATTGCTCCCACACTACTTACAATTCTGCAATCTTACACTATTTATGATATCCCAATATGACCTATAACCTTGTAAACAGTAAAGAGAAAGTAATTTTTGAGCTCCACATACTATGCAGGATTAATTGCTTTGAGGGCATTTTCTTAGCAGAAAAATAACAATTCTTCTCAACAGATAAATGTCTTCAGATATTTACATAAGTGCACAGTAAATAAGCTTGTTTTCTACTTATTTGGATGATAAGAATCAAAGTAGTATTCTTAGTAATTTTCAGCTTAATTATTATCCTTAAATTTCCAATTTAACAATGAAATTCATTACTAATCAAGATATACAGGAAGAGCTAGAGGCATGCCGCAGTAATTAAGTATGCTTGCTGCTCTTGCAGAAGACCTGGGTTTGGTCCCCAGAACCCACATGACAGCTTGTAATTATCAGTAACTCCAGTTCTAAGGAAACCATTGCTCTCTTCAGGCCTCTGTGAGTAACCAGGAATGTACATGGTTTATATATATAATGCAGGGAAATGCTCATTTACATTAAATAAACAAACAGATAAATAAAATATTTCTAAAAGAAGTACAGAAATGTAGCATGATTTCTTTGTTTTTCCTTTTTTTAAAATTTAAATTAGAATCAAGGTTGTTTTACATGTCAATCCCAATTCCCTCTCCCTCTCCTACTCCCCTGTCTTGCACCAACCCCCTATGTATCCCATTTCTGCTCCCCAGGGAGGGTGATCCTTCCATGGGGGCTCTTCAAAGTCTGTCATATCATTTGGAGCAGGGCTTAGGCCCTCCCCCATGTGTCTAGGCTGATATAGTATCTCTCTATGTGGAATGGGTTCCCAAAGTCCATTCATATACTAGGGATAAATACTGAGCCACTACTAAAGGGCCCCATAGATTACCCAGGCCTCCCAATTGACACCCGTGTTCATTGGGTCTGGGTGGGTCCTATGCTAGTTTCCCAGCTACCAGACTGGAGTCCATAAGCTTCCCTTGTTCAGGTCAGCAGTTTCTGTGGGTTTCTCCCGACTGGTCTTGACCCCTTTGTTCATCACTCTTCCCTGTCTGAAACTGGATTCCAAGAGTTTAGCTCAGTATTTAGCTGTGTATTTAGCTACTTCTGCTTCCATCAGCTAATGGATAGAGGCTTTAGGATGGCATATAAGGTAGTCATCAATCCCATTGTTGGGGAAGAGCATTTAAGTTAGCCTCTCCACTAATGCTTAGATTGTTAGTTGTGATTATCCTTGTAGATCCCTGGACATTTCCCTAGTGCCAGATTTCTCTTTAAACCTATAATGGCTCCCTCTACTATGGTATCTTGCTCTCCTCTATTCTTCCCCTGACTCAATCTTCCTGCTCCCTCATGTCCTCCTCTCCCCTCCTCTTTTCCCCTTCTTTTTCTCCTAACTCTCTCTCCCCTCCCCCCATGCTCCCAATTTGTTCAGGAGATTTGTTCAGGAGTTGTCTCTTTCTTCTTCTCTGGGAGACCATGAATATCTCTCCTAGGGCCCTCCTTGTTTCCTAGAGTCTCTGGAAGTGTAGATTGTAGGCTGGTGATCTTTTGTTCTATGTCTAAAACCCATATATGACTGGGTACATACCATGTTTGTCTTTTTGTGACTGGGTTACCACAC
The DNA here is from genome assembly GCA_030556225.1 of Cricetiscus sungorus. Taxonomy (NCBI): domain Eukaryota; kingdom Metazoa; phylum Chordata; class Mammalia; order Rodentia; family Cricetidae; genus Cricetiscus; species Cricetiscus sungorus. Next base: position 35,908,824 of record JANBXA010000141.1, on the reverse strand, counting down.
TCAGGGTGGTTTCTTCTAGTTCCATCCATTTGCCTGTGGACCTCAAGATTCCATTGTTTTTGTTTTTTTAGGCTGAGTAGTACTCCATTGTGTAAATGTACCACATTTTCTTTATCCATTATTTTGTTGAGGGGCATCTAGGTTGCTTCCAGGTTCTGGCTATTACAAACAATGCTGCTATGAACATAGTTGAACAGATGTCCTTGTTGTATGAATGTGCATCTTTTGGGTATATGCCTAAGAGTAGAATTGCTGGATCTTATGGTAGACTGATGGCTCAGCCATTAAAGGCTAGAGTCTCTACTAAAAATATAAGACAAGATGTGGGAAGCCACAGCCCCAAGATGGCGCCTGGCTGGATGCCAGGTAGTTCAAGCTTAGCTGTAAACAAGCCTTATTTGGAAGTGCTTGATGGATATGGTGTGCGTCCTCCTTCTGTGGCCTATCTGGGATCGCCAGGTGGCATGAGCTGATTGGGCTGTGAGAGCACATTTAAGGGCTTGCTGGGGCCGGGAGAAGCAGAAGCTGATGTACAAGGTTCCTGAATAAACTACTTGAAGAAGAGTCGTGGTCATGTTTCCTTGCTGGCAGAGAGGTGGCACGAACAAATTGTGGCCCGTATGGGGAACCTCTCTGTGGGTGAATGGCTCAGAACTTCCTGCAGTCAGGGAAGTCGACTGGTAAGTCCCAGGTAAGTTGGGACCAAGCTAAGGCTCTCGGTAAAGAGGCGATAAGGTCTCCGGTAAGGAGCAATAAAGTTCCATGTTCAGACAAAGTAGAAGAGCGCTCCATGAAATCAGAAAAGAAAAGTTCAGAGGAAGTTCAGAGGAGAGTAGCTCAGAATCAGAAGAGGAACTAGAAATGCTGGTAAAGAAAATGGAGAAGTCATCTTTGTGGAAGCGCTCTGAGTCTTGTAAGGTGGAGCCTACCGCTCCAGGACCACCCTCTCCTCCCCTCCGTACAATGTAGCTTCCTTTCCGAGAGGTTCTGGGGGGCGGTCCTTTTGCCCAGAGTATGGAAGGAAGTGAGACATGAATTGTGTTATCCTGTTTTTCAGAATAACACAGGGCAACGCTTGTTTAGGAAAGTCCCTGAGGCCTTTAATTTGATTTCAGATTCCAATTATGTTGTTAATTTGGTTAGAGAACTGGAGGTGGCAGGGAAGGTAAAAGTAAATAGCCCTATTCAGCCATATATAATACAGCTGCAAGGGTTAATTTGGAGGCATTTACAGCCCTTTTACATTTCACCTGATGCTGATGATGATGGTGGTGATGCTGATCAATGAGATGAAAGCGGACCAGGGGTGGGGAATCCTGTCGGTGTTCCCAAAGCCCATGCCGATTAGACACTAGGCTCAAGTTTTTCCTAGGTTTTTTTTATGGCAATTTAAGCTTGAATTTACCTTATTTGCCTTTAGAAAGATATAAGTTCTGTAGAGGGTAATATTAGTTTTTGGTTGGAAGGGAATTTGTGTTTGCCATGGTTATATGTTCCCGTTCCAGTAGAGAGTCCAAATGCCATGACTATGTTTAGACAGAAAAGAGACTTCAGGATCACTGCTGCTACTGTGGTAGTGATTACAACTGCAGCCATTGCTGGCACCACAGCTGCCATTGCCATGCATTCCACGGTCCAAACTGCAGCCACCTGGAATAACTTGTCAGCTAATGTGGCTACCGCCTTGGATGTGCAGTCTTCCCTTAATGCCCAGCTGAAAGGTGGTATAATGGTACTGAATCAACACCTTGACCTTGTTCAGGAACAGGTCGATGCTCTATGGCAGTAGGCACAGCTGGGCTGTGAATAGAAGATGACCAGCTTGTGCATGACCACAGTATCCTACCAGAATTATTCTTTAGCAGCCAATATGTCTAAACAGCTCTCACAGTATTGTTTAGGTAATTGGTTTGGCGACTTTGATAAGTTGATGCACAACCTGAGGCTCTCTATCGTGAATGTGAATTCCACCAGGGTCGCTGTCTCCGTTGCTGAGGGACTGTCTACATGGATCACCCAAGCCACGAATCATCTGAAAGAATGGGCTGAAATGGGTGCCCTGGGAGGGGTGCTTATCCTAGTCACGCTCATTGCCTTATGGTGTATCTGCAGGATGAGGGTTACACAGAGGAGAAGTAATGCCATGATTGCACAAGCCTTCGCAGCCCTGGAGGCAGGGCAATCACCTCAGGCTTGAAAGGGCTAAGCAGTCATCACTCTCAGGATGCAAGATGAAGTACTGAACTTGAGGCTAGCTTCTAGAAGCTTCATGGAGGGCAATTCTGATTGCATATGGGTTGGTATCCTAATTCCATATCTGAGAAAAGATACCAGATGGGTGTGGCACCAGCTTGGCTGATAACTGGGTGTGGGACCATTACAATGTCCCTTGTTCATCAGAGATCAGACCTCTACCCTTGCCTGTTGCATTTAAAACATAAAAGGGGGAACTTTGGGAAGCCACAGCCCCAAGATGGCACCTGGCTGGATGCCAGGTAGTTCAAGCTTAGCTGCAAACAAGCCTTATTTGGAAGTGCTTGATGGATCAGTGCACTTCCTCCTTCTGTGGCCTATCAGGGATCACCAGGCGGCATGAGCTGATTGGGCTGTGAGAACACATTTAAGGGTTTGCTGGGGCTGGGATAAGCCGAAGCTGATGTACAAGGTTCCTGAATAAACTGTTCGAAGAAGAGTCGTGGTTGTGTCTCCTTGCTGGCCGAGGTAGGTATGACAGCAAGATTTCTTTAACCATAAAAAGGTCAATATTTTTAATTAGTGTTATATTTATTCAAATAAACAAGCTAAGCTGCTGTAGAACTCTGTCAAAATTTTTTTTTACAATTCATTTGTTTTTTTTTATTGCAGCTATTTTTTCCCAATTGGTGGTTTGAATAAAAATGGTCCCTACAGGCTCGTATATTTGTGTCTTTAGTGGGTGGCATTATTTGGAAGGATTAGGAGGTGTGGTCTTATTTAGATGTGGCCTTGTTAGAGGAAGTGTGTACTGAGTTAGGCTTTGAGGTTTTAGAAGCTCAAGCCAGGCCTATAAGCTCCCTCTTCCTGATGCCTATGGTTCAAGATGTAGAATGCTCAACTACTTCTCCTACACCATGTCTGTCTGCATGCCATCTTGCTTACTGCCATGATGACAATGGACTAAACTTCTGAAACTGCAAGGAAGCCCCAGTTAAATGTTTTCCTTTATAAGAGTTGCCTTGGACATGGTATTTCTTCACAGAAATAGAAGACTAAGACAGCCAATTATAACAAATGTCTTTCACTTTATTTTCCATTGATTGCAAAGCAAGTTCAGACCTTGGATTCAACATTTCCATTTAAAATGGGTTTGTACACATTATCTTTCACTGGCATCATTAGCTGCTGTGATGGCTAATCCTATCCCTTACAGTCACAGGTATGAATTTCTTAATTTTCACATGTTCCTTGGTGGTGACTGAAAGGAACAGTATCTGCACAAGACAGGCCAAGACTAAGTTCTCCCCACAAAGGAGATTTATTTGATCCAGAGGGACAAAGAGCAGGGAATAAGAAACAAAAACACGAGATGGAGGATGAAGTAGACAGGGAAGCGAACAAGGGGGAAAGGAAGGAATATTTGTCCCAGAGGGACAAAGGATTGCCTCTGAGCAGAGAGGATACAGACATAGCCCATGGGCAAATGGCAGTTTATAAAGATAAAGGGGAAAACCCTGGGTTAGAATGAGTTGTTAATTGTTTGTTTGTTTGTTTGTTTTTCAAGACTAAGGTTTCTCTGTGTAGCCCTGGCTCTCTTGGAACTCTCTCTGTAGACCAGGCTGTCCTAAAATGACCAAATTCTGCCTCCTGAGCACTTGGATTAAAGGTGTGTGCCACCATTGCCTGGCTTGAGTTGGTTAATTTTCATTAGACAGATTAATTAAAGTAGTCTCAAATGAATTTTTGGTTGCTGGACTTTACTACTTGGATAGCTGGACCTTGGTAGTCAGCCTGAAGGGGAGGAAGTAGCCAAATGATGGATTAGATCTTGGTGGCCAGTTTCAGGAATGTAATCTAATAGTTTTTAGCAAGGCAGAAGGAATTTGAGAAAGGCTAGGCCTGTGAGAGCCATGTTTGCCATTCTCAAATCTGTTAGAGCCCTTTCAGTGACAGTATAGCCATTTCCAACATGTTTTCTAAAGCAAACACTGATCAAGGACATAAATGTTTATAGTTTTGCATTGTATAGCTACAGTTTTCAATTAATTTGAAAAGTTTTATTTGCAATAACATCCTAAGTAGAAATATAAGAAAGACTGTAATGACTCTTAGCATCCTAGACTCATGTTTCATTCTAAAAAAAAAAAAAAGTCTGAAATAACACTGCCCTAAATTCTACATGTAGCGTCTGTGCTTTCTAAAAGACAAACAACTTATTAGTCAAATTAGGACAAGTGAATTGTATGAGTGATATAGCTCAGTCTGTGTTGATATTTTGTTTGCAATCTAACAAATAAAGCTTACCTCAAGATCAGAGTGTAAAACTAAGCCACTAGTTAGCCACAGAGGCCAGAAAGTGGTGGGACACATCTTTAATCCCAGCACTAGGGTGACAGAGGCAGATGGACCTCTGTGAGCTCAAGGCCACCCTGGGCTGCACTAGATTGACCCAGTCTCAAAGAGAAACAGAGTTCATACCTTTAAGCCCAAAACTTGAGATCCCATGCCTTTAATTCCAGCACTAGAGAGGTGGAGACAGGAGTGATATTGTTGGGTGCAGAGAGGAATGTAAGGCAGAAGGAAACAGGGGCTCATAGCATTCAGTCTGAAGATTCGTAGGGATAGGATCTCGCCTTTGGTTAGATGATTCAGTAGAGATAAGAACTAGTGGCTGGTTACTCTCTTTCTCTGATCTTTCAGCATTAACCCCTATATCTGAGTCTGGCTTTTTATTATTAATACCAATTAGAATCCAAGCTATAGTGGGACTTTAATACTCATTTTTTCCAGATCTACAAAATAAATAAATAAATAAATAAATAAATAAATAAATAAATAAATAAATGGTACCAGAGAAAGGTAATGATCAATATCACCCAGCTATAAACCTGCAACCTACCACAGTGGCATGCTTATAAAATATACTAGTATAATGGTGGGACAAATGGTAAGGGGTTAACCAACCACTTTCTGCTTGGATTTAAAGCCCAGTATCTGATGGAACTCATATCTGACACTGCTAAAGTGGCCAGGAAACAGCCTAGATAGGTCAGAGAGCTAGGGGAACATTTAATATATTATTCTATTAAAGAATCATATCAAAAAAATGACTTCTAAGGACATGCTGCTATATCTACAGATGAATCGCTCACTCAACCCACGTTAGAGAAGCTTATTCTTGAAGTGAAGGAGAATCGTCACAGAGACCCACAACTTAACAGTGTGCTGAGAATGAGAAATTTAAGCATTTATTCCTAAATAGGATACCTTAATAAAACCCCTTTCTCAAGGCTCAGAGATTTATACAGACAAAGCAGAAAGATTATAAGAGCCAGAGATGAGTGGACACATAGCCCTTCGCCTAATAGAAGCTATCTCAATTGATATCCTCCTGGCAAAGGGAAAAATCTGCTTTCTCCAGTTGGGTCTTACTGAATTTGTCAACCATACTTCAGGGTAGGCCCTATGTCCAGGAATAGTTTGTCAATACAAAACAAACTCAATGTTATTTTTGTAGACTTTTTTGTTTCATTTTGCTTTGTTTCAGATTTTTTTCTCTCTTACCAATCAATCTTTTGCTTGTTTGTTTTTTGTTTTGTGGTTTCCTTTTTCATTTATTTAATTTTTTTGGTTCTGTTTGAAAAATTTTTTCAAAGAAGAAAAAAGACAATTTAAACTCTGCTAAAAAATATTTTGGGGGCCTGTGAGGAAGACTAGACTAACAAAGTCTTTAGAGAGCCTTGCATTCAGACTGGTACCTCTTCCGGACATGCAGCCCTCATTATTTGTGCTAGTTGCATCCGGATAAACTTCATGTGGAATGTACATCTGGGTCCAGGCCAAAGCTTTCTTCCTTCACATCCTTCTGAACCTCAGTTTCAGCTATCATGACTACTCAAAAGAAGTGAGGCAGCCATTCAGAGTTTGGCTTCTTCACATGATTTTGTGAGGCATCTCAAAGCATTTGATTTTAGTAACAATCAGCATTTCCACTACTAATAAATATATATGCAATATTGTATCCTCCAGCTTAGTTCATGGAACACACATGACTACCATTAAGCTAACACATCATCAGAAGTAATAATTAATGGTCATCTCAAAATAATGTAGAACAATATCAAACTTTTTTCTTCATTACTTCTTTGAGTTTTTTGAAATTATAATTATATCCTTCCCCCCCTTTCCTTTTCTTCCTCCAAGTCTTCCATATACTAGCCTTTACTCTCTTTCAAATTCATGGCCTCTCTTTTCATTAATTGTTGTTACAAAACAAACATACAAGTGACATTATACAGACTGACCATGTTGATTTTATGCACTTAGCAATATATGTGTGTGTGTGCTTAAGCTGCTTCTTTTAATGCCTACCAGGTAATACCAAGGAAATATTACAAACTTACCATGCTCAAGCTTCTTAGAATCTCCCTATGACCAAAGTTTATTTGTTAACACTCAGGCAGAGCTATGCACCACCCTTCTGTCTGAACTTGACTTTGGTGATAAACCCACAAAACTATAGAATATTAATTAATTTGCAGACTGGATATCTTGCCAAGGTGACAAAACCAGCTGGGTTATCACTCCCTTGAGGTAATCTTTATCCTAATGGTTTTTTTGTGAGCTAATTATGCATGTGTCTTTGTTTCTCTTTTTTCAAAAGAAAGAGATGCTTTCTACAGACAGGCATAATGTGAGAACTATAAAATATCATAAAATATCGGAGCATGAAAAAATGTCAGTGCTTTCAATGTATTGATGAGACAACTGAGGACTACGTTTAGCACAGCTCTGTGATACTAGACAGTTCCCAAATCTCAGTTCACTGCACATCCCTAGCTAGAAATGTCGATTCTGACCAAAACAAGTCAAACTAAAGCACCATTGAATTTCTAACTGACCAGTTGGAGAAAATAGTAGATATCTGAACTGTTGAGTGAAAGAGAAAGAGCATGTGACTATATTTGCCAAATAACTCTTAGGATGATGATTTCATTATGTATTTAAATTTTCTTCCTAAAATTTACCATATACCTTTATGATAGTAAGATAATAATAACATTGAAAATATGAACTTCATTCTTTAGATAGAAAACAAGTGATGAGTACTGCTAAAAACCATTAGCCAGGCAAAACCATGTTAGGTTGAGTTAGTAGAGAAATGGGATTATCATCAGCATTAGCATCATCCTCTCAAGCATTTTATCCCAACTGTAGTTTCTCCAACCTCCACTCCTCCCAGTCCCTCCCCTCCACATCCCTTCTCCCCCAAATCCTCCCCTCCAGAGAAACTGGGTTATTTAATAAAGCACGTTTCAACAATAAATAGCAACAATAAAAGAAATGGTCTGCTGGTTTTTTTGCATGGGACATTACGCTCATATCTCAAAAAACTGAGAATTAAAATTCAGACTATTTAATTGTTGGTGTATAAGTTAAAAGTTATAAAGTGTTCAAAGGATAAAGCAGGTCACTATATAATGGTTATAGTTTTTAAAATAGTTTCACTTCTAATGCAAAAAAAAGGGAAGCAAATAAGAGCCACATTTCTTATGCATTCCTTTGTTGTCCCTGCTGAATAGTAATGTAGATGCTGAGACTCCCACAGAGCCGTAATGCTTCAGGGAGAATTTACTCCAGAAACTGTGGTTTATTATTTTCACAGGAAATACAGGCATGAATGGAGAATGGACCTCCCTACGAATTGCCACAGTGTGTGCAGCCCAAGCTTGAGGGACAGTATAAGCTGATTGGTTTTATTCACAAAACTCGCGTGTTCAAATACTAAAACTACATTAGGAGACGTCCTTAGGAGAGGTCTCTGAAAGGTAATTAGGTCATGAGAGCCAATAGTTCATGAATGCAGTACCCTCATTACAGGAACTATAAGCTGGGGCTTGTAACTTCCTGGTAGACCTCTTGCCTTACATATACAAGGCCCTAGTTTCAGTCTTAAACAACAGAAGATAAATGTGTAAGTGGAATCTCCGAGAGATAGCTAGCCCTTCTACCAAGTTAAACACAGTTAGAAGGTACCCTATGTGAACCTAAACAGGATTTCCACCAGTTACTAAATCTACTAGCATGCTTCTTGGCAGCCTTCAGAACAGTAATAACTAAATTTCTATTGATTAGAATCCATAGTCTATATAATTTTTCTGTAGCATCCCAAGTGGAGTATAATAAGCTCCAGCTTTAGAATGAACAAATAAATTAATTCTCAATAGGCAGTGAGCCACTGCAGAAGACCAAGGTTAATACCCAGGGATGAGTCCCAAAGAAGTCCGGCACAAACATATGGGACTTCTGAACTGAGCTCCAATACAGAGCAGAAACAAGAGGATGCAAGGCTAGCACATTGTTCATCACTGCCCATCCTCTCCCCGTTATCCTCCTCCAAGAAGCTTCCCTACTGATCTTCTTCTTATCTTCCTTTTCCAAATTTTCTCTCAGAATGAAAAGGAAGGAGGGGTATATTCTTTCTTATATAATATCCCACAATAATAATCTCAAATTTTTGCTGAATGAATTAATTACTTACTGAATGCCCTCTCTTGCCCTAGGAATTAAAAGGCAATGAAGCCCTTTGGACCATGGTTAATTATAACTCAGGTCTGCAATTAGGTAGAGCTTGGTATAACTACTGGCCCTATCACTTATTAAATGTGTGACCCTAGCAATTGTTTAACCTTTGTGTGGTGAAACTTTAGCATGACAGCGTAGCTTAGTTGGAAACAAGCTTCCACAAATTCTTCAAAATTGGGCTTGCTTGGACAAAGAGAAGTAGCCTTGCAAGGAAGAACTCTAGCTGTAGTCAGTTTCACAGTTTGGACATGGGAGGGACAGACATTGCTACAGCTCATGCACATTCCCAACTTACTGGCTCATGTTTTGATGCATGGCAACATCTAGGTCTCCAAGTTATCAGTCTCCCCATCAACACTCCAAATATGAGTGAGGTACCCATGCACCTCTGCAGTGAAAGTGACATGCTTCCCTGAAAGAAAGCCCATTCCTCCTAATCCCTCAAGTAGGGGGAAGAGGTACCTATGAACCATTCTTTTGGTCTCTACTGTGTCCTTGGGGCATCAAGTCTGTTGTTGCTGATGCTTACTTCATGTTCATCTTTTCTCACTGACAAACTTCCTTGTTTACAACAGAGTCAACATCAGTTTCTGTTAGGTGCTCAGTTGAACAAAGCCTAAACCTACAAGTCCATGGTTCTGTGCCATCTGGGAGTCTCCTTCTCTGATCTCACCAACATCATGCTTTCCTAAAATATCAGCCTTATCACCTGTAATATAGACAAGGAAGCAGTACCATTATCTTCTCAAAGTTCTGTTGATAAAATGAGTTAACACATTTGCATCATTTATTTTATTGTTTTTTTAAAGAAAAATGGATAATAGATATTAAAATTTTCTTCTTCAGCCAGACATGGCAGCACACACCTTTAATCCCAGCACTGGAGAGACAGAGGCAGGCTTTGTTTTGGTAAGTTTGAGGCCAGTCTAGCCTACATAGTGAGTTTTAGGAGAGCTAAGACTACTTAGAGAAACTTGGTCTCAAAGTATTTCCTTCATTAAGTAAAATAAATGCTTTCTCCTAAGGTTAATCAATTCTGCTGATATATATGAACATATTCAAAATTGTTCATATATTCATTTAACAATTAATGGTTTACCAAGAAGAAGGCAACCAGATGGAGGAAACAGGGGGATGAAAAGGAAATGGGAAATCTAATGTACTAAAAGAACACAATATTCATGTATGAAAATGACATAATGAAGTCCATAGTTATTGTCCTGTTTTCTAAAACACATTAAGGCGATATTGTCTACTTAGCTTAAAAATCTATTGATTAATAAAATAATTCTTGCATTTAATTTTCTTATTAATATTGAAGCAAATATTTTATTTATGCTTTTTTGTATATAATGGATGTGTTTGAGCAGTTCAGCCATAAAACTTAACAAAAACCCACAAAACTATGTATTCTGATCACAATAATTATAGATGAATGTCATACCAAAGCTATAATGTAAGGGTAATATCTATCTGGACAGCATCTCAATATCATTAATATATTAGCTAATTATCCAAAAATTCACCTTAAGAGCAGCGGAAACAATAAAGATGATGAATCTCTTCATACCTCAAATGGACAAAAGTCTTATGGTTAGGGGAAGGATATATCATCCTTTGCCCTTTGAACTATAACTGTGCACCCTTGAACTACAATAATAATTGGCCTGGCAAGATATGGTGACTAGTGCAGTAGTGACACAAACATCAGGGAAGTAATCAACAGTTTTCTAATTTGATTTAACTTGCATTCTTCAAAATGATACCCATACCTGGCACCATTACTGGGCTAAGAACCTATGGCTAGATAGGTCAGAGGCCCTAAAGGAGAAACTACTACTGTTACTCTGCTGAATAGACATAGAATTAAAATGATTCCTGCTGACTTATAATTGTACACATAGATCAATGCATCTCTCAGTGCTCAGCAGAGAATCTTTTTTTGCAGTAGATGGTGATTAACAGACAGTCCCACAACTAGACAAAGTATAAAGAATAAGAGAACTTCAGAATTCTCAGTCCTAAAGATAACATATCACACACACACACACACACACACACACACACATACATACACACATACACACATACACACACACACACACACACACACACACACACACACACACACACACACCTCCAAAGGCTCAGATATTATTGTAGAAAATGGGGTAGAAACAGTGGAAGAGCCAAAGATGGAGGATGACCAGAAACAAATATTGTCTTCTAGACACAGCATGGCAACTACACATATGAGATCACGGCAGTTCTGAAGCATGCATAAAATCTATGCAAGCCCAAGCCAGACCAAATCTCAGTGTGGAAAGGCACATACCCCTAACCCTAGCTGTGACAACATTTGCAATTGCTAGCTGATAAGAGGGGGAGAGCCTGTTTCTCTGAGAACCATACTGCAGTGGAAGGCCACTCATTCAAGAATATTTTAGCAGTGTATATTGGTCTTTTGGGGTTTAATTTTGAAAAGAGACTGGTAGGGAAAGTCAGGTGGACCTATAAAGAGTTGCAGAAGGTCAGTAAATATGACCAAGATGCTGAATGCAACTCTCAAGTAACTGATAATAATAAAAAACTGTTAGTTTCTAAAGGGCACAACCCTGTCTTTCTATGTTTGCAACAAATGTAAATACAATAAGAATTCATATTTATCATGTTGATATAAATCCTGGATATGAACACTAGCACATAAGGTTTGTAGAATTACCTTAATTAATTTTTATCATAATGTTAAAGAAATAAAGATTGATAGTCAAGAGTCTGTTTCCACTAGGACTTGATTTACAGACATAAATAGTAGTTTGCAGAAGGATAGATCGTAGTCCTATAAGAGTATTTAACTGAAATGTTTTTAGTTATAAATAAGCAATTGTCACTTGTTAAAACTTAAATGTGGAAGAAGAAAATAGTAACATGATATAATTATTTTAAAATAAATGGTTTGATTCCCAGCACTCTCATGGCATCTGTCACTGGAGTTCCAGAGGATCCAAAGCCCTCTTCTGGCTTCTGCCAGGACTGTATGCAAGTGGTGCACAGACATACAAGCAGACAAGACTTCCGTATACATAAAGTATTTTTTAGAAAAGAAAATGCCCTCACGGATATGCTGACAGACCAATCTGAGCTCGGCATTCCCTCCGTTGAGATTTTATTTTCCCAGGTGTCTCTAGTTTGTGTCAAGATGACAAAACAAAAACAAACAAACAATAAATAAATAAGCTAACCAGGACAATCACCCATAGCAAAAGTAATGCTCCTTTCTAGTTTCATTCTCTTCTCTCCATCTCCCTCACTCAGCCAACTTGGGCTTGCCATTCAGGATAGAACACCAAGGCTGTGGTCATTCAGTCTGTGTGTCTTCTCTCTTTGTCATCCAGCATCTCTCCATGCTTTCTGTCCTCTACTGTAGTGAGGAACAATTTAACACTCACATTCCAATTGTAAGTTAAATTGCGTTAAGATCTTTTTTATCAAATACACTCAAGACAGCTTCTAGCTGTGTTTAGAATTTCCTTTCTCAGGCTGGGCATGACAGCACACATCTAACACTGGGAGGAAGAAGCCAGAAGTTCACTGAAAGTACTGAACCAGCCTGGGCTACACTGAAAAACCAAAACAAAAAGGAAAAGAATGAGCCTTTTCAATACTAAACTAAGGAAGTACTTAAGAATTCAAAGGAAAATCAGTTTGGACAGGGATTTTCTTATGCAGTTTGCTTCTGCTATCCATCATGCTGCTATGTGCAACTGTCAACCATCAGACACCCTAACATGTCTTTGGTATCATCGATCTTATTCCCTAATCACTCCCAAATGTGCTAAGTGGAGGGTGCCATTCCATAGTTAGCAGTGAAATGAGGTCCCAGGAGTTCACAGAATAGCAGTCTGCACTCCATCACTGGCCTTTCCTGATTTTTACAAAAGAACCATAAAAAGTTCATTCTCATAAAAAAAATCTTGGGACATGAAAACATTTGAAAGAACTTCAAATCTCATATATGTGGTGATGAATATGCTGCTTCTTCTGACTGAATGCTCAGATAATTTAGAAGGCAGGGAATCAGAAAGGGGTTTAGTTATCCTAAATGGTGGTGTAGTTTGTATGCCACCTGAATGGCATGCTCCCAATAAACAGGCTGGGTACCTCTCCCATCCCTATCCTCCACAGAGACTAAGTTCACAATGGGGAAAATGTATATTATTTGCAAAGTGTAGCGCAATGTGGTTTTATAGCTCGTATTATGGAAATGATTCTTCTTAACAACTATTCTTTTGGAAAAAAAAAGTCTTATTTTCATAGACGCTAAAGCCTCTTCCTCGAGCATTATAATTTTAGTCTTTCCAATAACATCGTGAACAACTGAGACACACAATTCATCCATGTTGGGACAGTTCTAATTGGCAAACCTTTCTTCAGAAAACTCATGTGTGGGCATTCTATGGGTGTGGAGGGAACTGGGGTAAAATATGTTCTTACTAGCATAGTTTTTACAATTTTTCCCTTTACACCACATAAAAAGATTATAAACCTCCACAACCCATTGATTTAAATGAGATGTTCTTAACTACAAGAGGCTCAAGTTGAACATGGCCATTTCTTCTTACTGCCTTTACGTTAAGCTCTTATCACCCACTCTCATGGCCATTTTATTCCTATAACCACATACTTGAGGCTGGGTAGTTAATAAATAACAGAAGGTAGCTCCAAGGCTTTTTTATAAGAACACGCTTGCTTGTGGTCCTTTTTTAAATCAGAAAAGGCCAGTGATGAGTGCAGACTGCTATTTGTGTTCTTCCTGTAAACTCCCAGGCCTTTATTTTACTGCTACCTATAGAGTGGCACCCACCTCTTAGCACATTTGGGAGTGATTAGAGAAGAAGACTATGACAAGATGCAGGAAATTATTTTGTGTGTAAGTAAGGTTTGGTTTATGGTTTAAAACACAGTTTAAGGAAACGTTCTGTATGAATTCTGCCATTAAATATTGCTCCTTAGGTGTGTTTTGTCCATCTGCTCTGTAGTCTAGTTTAACTTAAGTTCCTTTGTTGATTTTTTTGTTTTGTCTAAATGACCTATTATGAGACTGCATTATTGAAGTTGCCCATTATTATTGCACTAGGGTTTTTATGTTCCTTTTGGTTCAGTAAAACTCATTTTATGAAATTGAGTACATCAAAATTTGGGGCATAGACATCATTTCTTTTTCATTTTTCATTAAATACTCTTATGTAGTCTTCCCTTTACCAACATATAGTGTTCATCTTCTCTCTTCTAATTTTGGCTTTAAGTCAGTATGTTAGACAATAGTATAGCCACTCCTGCTTACTATAAGACTCTTGCTTTGAATATTATTTTCTATCCTGTCCCTTTCAGTTTGGGCATGCCTTTGCTAGCATATGTGTTTCTTAAAGGCAGCAAATAGTTGGATATTGTTTAATAATCCAACCAATCAGTCTAATTGTTTTAATTAGAAAACTAAGACAATTTATATTAATGGTTATAATGAATAGATAAGTACAAAGTCCAATCTTTTTGTTGTTTTTCAAATATTCAACCTTTCCTAATTTTAATTTGCATATCTACTTTCCCCATAGATTTTGTTTTTTCCTGAGTTTATCTTTTCACGGTCTTTTGGGTGTTCCTTTAAATATCTTACACAATGCTGGCTTTATAATCATGAATTACTTTAAATTATGTTTGTCTAGGAATGTGTTTCCTTCGATTCTGAAGAATAACTTTATTAGATGTAGTAATCCAATTTGGCAGTTATTGTCTTTTAGAATTTGAACTATACCATGCCAAGTCTCTTGACCTTTAGAGCTTGTGTTGAGAATTCTGCTGATATTCTGATAGGATGCCCATTGCAAATGGATTGGTGTTTGTCTCACTTGGTGTTAATACACTTCCTCTGTTTTGAACGTTGATATTTTAACTGTAACAGCACAGAGAGGCTCTTCCTGGTGGTGTTTATCTGAGATTCAGAATGACTCCTATGCGTTTTGCTCATTTTCCCCCAAGACTGGGGATTTTTCTATTGATGCTTCTCTGAGTACATTTTCTGTGTCTTTCCTTTGTACCTTGCTGCCTTCTTATGGACAAAAATTATGGAGGTCTTTTATTTGTGCCTCAGAAGGGTTGCATTTTTTTTTTTTGTTTATGATTGTTCTCTCTACTAGTGTCTGGGTGGGTGTTCTAATTGATAAATTTCATCTCATCTTCAAACACTTCAAAATGAATACTGAAAATCAAACTGTGATCCTCTGCAAGAGCAACTCGATAGCTCTCTTAAACACTGAATCATAACCTACAACTCCACCTTTCAATTCTTGATCTGTTCTTTCGTTTACTGAACAGCTTTATAATTAATTGCTGCAGCTTTTCAACTTTTGGAGCAGTGATGGTGCTAGTTATTTTGTTGCTGTTGGTTTTTTTTATTTGTTTGTTTGTTTGTCTTTAATTGCTTGTATTTCCATGCTGACAGAAACTTCTTGGATAGCTCTCTCTTATTTTTTTAAATTTCTTTCTTTTTATTCATTCTTGTCTCATGCATTCCAGCCAGACCATACCCTTCCATCCCTTCATCCCTCCAAGCCTCCTCCCACTTTCCCTCTCCCCCAGATCTACTCCTCTTGTTTCCCTTCAGCCAAGAGCAGGTCTCCAAGGTGCACACCCTCATATCAAGACTGGGCACGGTGACCCAGAAGGATGAAAAGGGTCCCAAGAACAGGTAAAAGTGTCACAAACACCCAGCCACCCACACACTCCCACTGTAAGGAGTCCCACAAGGACGCCAAGCTACACAACTATAACATATATGCAGAGGACCTAGCACAGACCCATGTCAGCTCTGTGACTGCTTAGTCACTTCAGTCTCTGTGAGTCTGCTTAGTTCATTCTGTGGGCTGTGTTCTCCTGGTTCCTACAGTTCTTCCTCCGCCTTTTCTGTGGGGGTTCCGAGCTCCACCTAATGTTTGAGAACCTTTTGAATGAAAAGTGCTCTATTAACAACGTGCCCTTGGAAGTAAGATTGTTGTGAAGTGCTGAACATAGGCCCAGCTGGCTTTTTGTAGTATAGTTTCTTTGTCATTTCTGTAGTGTGTTATAGCAGTGAACGGTGCATTGGAACATGAAAGTCCAGATTTCTATACAGGACTCATGAATGAGTGACATCTAATATTTCAGACAAATATGTTGTAGACAGTGAGATAAGTGAGATATACCCTGTGTGATTGTTCCTAATTTTGGCAGTTATGTACAGCTGGAAGGTGCTGGAACAATCTGTGCTGTACTTCAGGGACATTTTGTTGTTTCTCTCTGATGCTGATAGAGAGATGAGCATCCAGAAGTGGGTACTCAGGACTTCACTGGTTTCACATACTTTTGGGGTCATTGGTTTGGTTTTATTTGAATGGTGGGTGGTATTTGGGTTTAGTTTAGTTGTTTTTGTTTTGTTTAGTTTTTAGACAAGCATTCTCTGTGTAACCACCCTAGCTGTCCAAGAACTAGATTTGTAGACCAGGCTGGACTTGAACTCACAAAGATGTATCTGCCTCTGCTTCCTGAGTACTGGGATTAAAGGCATGTGCCACCACGCCCAGCTGGCTTGGGGTTTTTAATCTCTCCTAGTCTTTGAGTTATTTGCTGATGTTTGAACATGAGTAGGTGATATCTGAAGCAACATGACTGACTTGTAACTACTCTGGGAGTATATCCCAGAGGTGGAGCATCTGCATTGGATGCTTGAAGTGCCATGCTCAATCTCCAACACTACATAGAAAGAATTAAAGAGATAATAGGAACAAATCTCAGTGAATGAGATAATAAAGCAAATACAATGCACCATCTATAAGCCTAAAAACAGAAGTGTGTGTGTTTGTGTGTGTGTGTTTGTAATACATACATGCATGAGACACACACACACACACAGAGAGAGAGAGAGAGAGAGAGAGAGAGAGAGAGAGAGAGAGAGAGAGAGAGAGAGAGAGAGAGAGAGAGGCCAAAAGGCAAAAGAGAAAGGGAAATGAAATGAACACTTAGAATATTAAAAGAGAAAAGAAAGAAAGGTTGTAATGAGCAAGAGAATTCTAGCAGGGGAAGAAGAAAGAATAACAGGAAGAAAAAGAAACAAAGAATATAAATACACACACACACACACACACACACACACACACACACACACACACTGTGCTGGCTAGTGTTTGTGTCAATTTGACATGAGCTAATATCTTCTGGGAAGAAGGAATATTAATCAAGATGTAGGACCAACAGGGTAGAACTCAGGGCCCTCTCTCCGGTAAGATAAGACAACGTGGAAATACTTAGATTAATAGAAATGGGTTAATATTTAAGACAGAGATAGCCAATAAGAAATGTTAATAATAGGCTAACAGCTTTATATAAAAAAGAAAAAAAAGGAAAGAAAAGAAAATGCCTCTATTGGAGTGTCCTATAGGCAAGTGTGGCATTTGCTTGATTGGTGATTGATGTGTGAGGGCCCAAAGCACCATGGGCAGTGTCATCCCTAGTGTTCCTAGATTGTATAGAAAACTAGGCTGAGCTAACAATCTAAGCAATGGTAGAGAGGCTACCTAATACCCTTCACTGATAATGAGGTTGATGACTACCTTATATGCCATCCTAACGCAGTGTCATATGCAAAGTCACATTAGGCCACTAAGCTGGTGTCAGTAGGGGGAGAGGGAAATACTTGTTATGGATGGCAAGAGGACAGGGCACTGGAGGGACTTGTGTTTCTCACAGCAACAAGCATGGGCTGCATCTCCACATGACTCCCCTTCACACTGAGAAATGCAAATCGCTTCTTAAGCACCAGCAGAGTAGCAGCAGCCACACCAGCTGAGTCCAGCCTGCCTCTCTGCTCTTCCCTGACTCCGCGCCTATAGCATCTCTGTGTCTTCCCTTTGCTTTTCAGTTTTTCTCCCCTCTGCACAGCAAGGCTGCAAGGCTCCAGGCTGGGGTGCTTTTTCTCTTGCCCTCTATTTCAGTACAAAGAATCTCTCTAAGTGCATTCCCTTAGTCAAACAGTGAGAAGCTGTTTTGTGGTTATTTCAATTCGGAGCCACAGAGAAGCTGATAAATACTGCTTGCTTCTAATCTGCCATCTTGGCTCTCCCCAGGATGCATTTTTAAAGGGCACAAAAAGCACACTTAAGGATATGCACCATAAAAAATAGAGTACTTCGTCCATATTGGCATTAACAAGTAAATCAAAAGTCAAAATCCCAGTTTCTAAACCAAAGCAACATTCTTATCTCCCAAGGATTTGCTTTGTAACTCCCAACTCACAGATATATATTGCTACAAAGATAGGAAGCTATTGCTGTGATCCAGAAACACTTTTGTTCCTTCACAGCACTGTGTGTGTGTGTGTGTGTGTGTGTGTGTGTGTGTGTGTGTGTGTGTGTAGAGTGTGTGTATGTAGCATCATGTGTGTAGCAGTGTGTGTGTAGCAATGTATGTGTGCATGTGTACTGATGTGTGTGTAGCAATGTGTGTGTGTGTATGCATGTGCATGTGTAGTAATGTGTGTTGCTGTGTGTGTGTGTGTGTGTGTGTGTGTGTGTGTGTGTGTGTGTGTGCAAGCACATGCACACATGTGCACCTGTGTTGATATAGGGGACTGGGTATGCATAAAGTTGCATCAGTAAAGGTTTGATCTCATAAAAGGAATAGATAAAAGAAAAGACTTCTTTTTGGTAAATGTAAACACAATATGTTCACCTAAATTATTTAACAAAAAGTAGCTTTGTATACAGCTTTGGGCTGAACACTCAACCTCCAACTTCCAGTTTCCTCATCTGCAAAATAAAAATCACTCTCCTATGGACTAGTTGACAGGACTACATGGATTAACAGGTCAAACTCTCGGTCCTCAGTGGCTGCCCTACAAGTCTTACCCATCCATTGACTTTGCTGCTGCTCTGTGAAGAGAAAATAAAGCTCTTTTTGCAATGAGCAGGCATTGAGCATCTTTACAAAGAAGAAAACGATGAAGCTGAACAAAGGTTAAAACTTCTTCCAATAGATAGACAATTGTATGTATCTACCATACATATACATTATGATGTTTTGAAATATGAATATATTGTGAAATGGTCACATTGCGCCAGTGAACATATGCGGTCTTACGTTCCAATCATCGTTTATGATGAGAACACTTATACTCTCGTCCCAATTTTCACTAATAAATAAAATATGTCAGCAGTGACTGTAGTCACCCTGGTGGATCTCATAAACTAATTCCTAACTGGAATTCTATGTCCTTTGACAAGCACACATATCCTTAACACATTCTTCAAACCTTCAAATGCTGCTTCATTTACTACTTGGAAGGATCAACTTGTTTTGTTTTGTTTTGGTTTGGTTTTTGTTTTATTTTTATCAAAACAGGATTTCTCTATGCAGCTCTGGCTACCCTGGACCTCACTTTGTGATGGGGGATGTCCTTCTGTATGCTGTGAATATATGTTTCTCTTATTGGTTGATGAATAAATGCTGATTGACCACTACCAGGCAGGAAGTACAGGCAAGACTATCTATCAGACTAGGAGAATACTGTGAAGAGGAAGGTAGACAGGGGCCACCAGAGAGACGCCATGTAGCCGCCAAAGGAGTAATGTGCCAGAGCATTACAGGTAAGTCACAGCCTCGTGGCAATACATAGTCTAATAGAAATTGGTTAGTAATTAAGTAGAGCTAGCCAATAAGAAGCCTGAGCCATTGGCCAAATAGTTTATGATTAATATAAACCTCTGTGTATTTATTTGGGATTAAAAGGAGCAGGACCAGAACAGATAAACCTCTGTGTATTTATTTGGGATTGAAAGGTAACAGGACCAGAACAGAAACTCTTGTTTACAATTCTGTAGATCAGAATAGCCTTGAACTCAGACATTGGCCTGCCTCTGCCCCCTGAGTGCTGGTATTAAAGGCATGCACCACCACCTCTGAGCTATGAATCAACATTTTTAAGTTCTACTTATCAATGTCAGTATCCCATACCAATCTGTTTGTACCTGGTTTGTGTCATTTTCTTCATCCTGACCATAACAAGTATCCTTTCTCCTTAAAACTAAATGGTATTTCATTCGGTATATACTGATTTGTCTTTATGTAGTCATGTTAGTGGCAGTTCAGCAGATTTTGTATTATACTGTGAATGTGTTGTAATAAACAAAGAGCTGTAGACACCTCTAACACACTGATTTCCAGTCCAAAGGTATACGGTAGTGGGATTGCTGGATCACATCGTGATTCTCTCCTCTTTGTTGTTGCTGTTTGAGGAAAGTTTAACTTTTTCATAATGGCTGTACTTTTTAACAGGATGTTATTTGAAAGATCTTTTCTTTATCATCACTAACATTTGTTACAACTCGTCCTTTTATGGCAGCCATGCTACCTGATCTAATGAGACCAAATCATTTTAATTTTTACTTCCCCCATGGTTAGTTATATTGAACATTTCTTCACATGTATATTGGCAATAAGGATGGCTTCTTTTGATATCTATTCAGGTTTTCTGCACATTTTTAAAAGTCCTTATTCTCAGGCCATTGAATTGAGCTTTTTAATGAATAGTATTTTTCAATAAAACAAATACAACCTTCATAAATGATGGTGTATAATGACAGTTTTATCATAAAAGATGTTGCTCTATCTTCAAACAATAAAAGTAGATTACAAAATACATGTCTGTATACATTATATGCATGTATAATATGTGATACTATAAGTGCAGTTCAACTTCTATTATATAATGGCAACTATGTGTGTACATGCATTTATACAGAAAAATAGAGCCACAAAATAATATGTTGTCAACCATCTTTTGGCACCTGTACTCTAGTTGATCAATTTTGATCATCTTTTGAAATAAAGAAAAAGTTTAAAGTTCCTAAGAACAAATAAATTCAAGAGAAGGAAACTGAAGAAATATTTTATTACATTTATTTATTGTTACATGTTGTATAATGTAATATGTGTGAGTGCAGCGGTCAGAGGACAACTTGAGGTAGTAAGTTCTCTCATCTATGTAGGTCAGGGTGGAACTGGGTTGAGGGTTTGTGCGTTTTAAACAAGGCTTGTAGATTTAAAAAACACATTTCTGGATGCTTTGTCTTTGTAGTTGGACTTCCTGTTCTGCCAGCAGCCCCAAATAATGACACGAAAACTTGTTATTAATTATGAAAGCTTGCCCTTTAAATTAGGCTTGTCTCAACTAGCTCTTGTAACTTAAATTAACTTGTCTGTATTAATCTAAATTCTGCCACATGGCTCAATTACCTCTGTTCTGTCCATATGCTCAACCTCTTCAGTGCCTCTCTGACATCTCACTGGCATAATCCGCACACCTAGATGCCTCCTCCTCTTCCTCTCTCTGGAAATCCCACCTAGCCTCTCCTGCCTAGCTATTGTCCATTCAGCTCTTAATTACACCAATCACAGCAATACATCTTCATATAGTGTACAAATGTTCCACATGTCTTCACTCTGGAGATTGTTTCATTGTGTATAGGAGTTTTTAGTCTAATAAAACATGTTTAGCCTACTTTTGGTTTTGTTTCCTATTCTTTTCTGCTCATACAAATTTCTAATCTCAAATTTAAGTCTTTGATCTGTTTTTAGTTCATTTTTATATATGGTGTGAGATGGAGTTTAATTTTATTCTTCATATGCACATCTAGTTTTTCCAATACCATTCATTACTTGTATATTTTCTTAGTTAGGGTTTTTTGTTGCTGTGAAGAGACACCATGACCATGGCAACTCCTATAAAAAAAATAACATTTAATTGAGGGTGGCTCCCTTACAGAGGTTCAGTCTATTATGATCATGAAGGAGAGCATGGCAACTTGCAGGCAGACATAGTGTTCGAGTTGACAGTGTTACATCTTGTCTCAAAGGCAATAGGAAGTTGACTGACTATTACACTGAGAAAAGCTTGATCAAAAAAGACTTCTGCCAACAAGGCCACACCTCCTAATAGTGCCATTCCTTTCTGGGCCATTTTCTTTCAAACTGTCACATGAATTCTTGACATACTCATTAAAAGTGATTAACTACAAATGCATGCTTTATTTCTGTGCTCTATTTTCTACACCACTGATCTACATAAAACAAGTCACTGCCATATTGTTTTGATAACTATATCTTTAGAGTATATTTTGAAGCAAGGAAGTATGAGGTTTCCAGACTTTTTGTTCTTGCTCTTGATATGTTTTTTCCTTAAAACTTACTTTAGAAAATTGAGTATATGTCTTAAAAAACAGTTTTCTTTTGTGACTACTATATTCTTGGAGTGAACCTCAAATGTGACTATGGCATCACCACAGAAATACCATGGTAAAGAGCTCTATGAGGGAGCACTTTGGGATATTTTGCTAATTCCGTGTTTCTATAAACAAGAAATTCTTTGCAAGTGTCTCCAGTCTATATAAAAGCATAGGAAGTAATTAAGTGGCACATTATAACTTCATAGCATAAGGAACTTGTCCCATGCACAGATAGAATAACCACCCAAAGCATCCATAAGCTAGAAGCTAAACTTCCTCTGTGAAAACATAAGTTGTAAACTTATCCCACTGCACAATAGGAGTACGTAACCAACATGACTTTCAGTTCTCTGGAGGAAACCACCACATGCTTGTAAACTGTGTCAGCATCATCAAGAACTAGAAGAGCAGGACTAATGTGTCTAATGCCTGAGGCGTTTGGCATGAGATTTCATGTAAAATCTTCCTGAGGCAGAAGAATAACCAGCCAACTCCCTTCAGATCCCATCATAAACGTCCAAATGTTGTGTTTAGATTTTCACAAAGTCAATCAGTGGATTACTATCATTCATTAACTGAAGCATAATACCCCTACTTGGGTAAAAAGCAGCCTATTGTTCATTCACCATCCCTCTTTCCCCAGATCATCAAACCAATGATTACTTCTTGCTCAACCCAGAAGCTAAGAAAAAATGATTACATTTTCTGTTGGTGCCAAGAGTGTTGTACACAGTGAGATTAAACCTAACCACCCCTTTGTTAAATAGACGTTTCATGCCACAGGAAGCACTTGCAGCCAGCCCACCCAGCAGTCAGTCCCAGGAGTTCAAATAGGAAGCATTATAGTAAAACTTACCTCAAAAGCATCCTTCACACTTATTTGCATTCCAGTTGACTTGTGAAGGAATTGGGTAACACACCCTTAGCTTGCTCAGGGCAGCACTGACACCCAACCCAGTGACATTCACCTTGATTCCATTTGGATTGCCTCGTGTGTGAGAAGACTAAAAACCACTAGTGGTGTTATTTTATAAGACATTTGTGAAAACTGGTCTGACCATTACTGTTGGAAGAGGAGGGAGAATGATTCCTCGAGAGTGGCACCCTGATAAGTTATGCATTCATGGGCAACTCAAGAGTTTAAGACCCAGAGGGGAAACAATGGAATAAACTGTGGATTTGCCTTGGGAACAGCCCACACTTCTGGAGTGGGAGGAGGATGGATAACATGAATTGCTACTTTGGGCTTCCTCCTCAAAAGTTGCTCTAGAACTGGTTTCCCAAGTGTTAATTCAGCATCAGACAAGTCACACCTGCCTCTGGCACTTGGCATGTCAATCCTTGCCTCTGGCATCTCACTCCCTGCTCACTTGGAACTGGCTCCATTCAGAAATGCAGGACAACAAGAAAGGATGAAGTGGTGAGAGCAACGGAAGACAGAAGCACAATAGGACTCCCATTGTCACAATAGTGTCCCTCTATTTCAGTGGTCTGAGGAAGACTTCCGTTGAGCACTGGCTTTTGTTCTCCCTTTGCCACTGGAAGCAGTCGCCCACATAGCGGGACTGACACATCAGGACCAACCATCGCCGCTCAAAAGAACCTTAGGCTCATGACCTTTGCTCCCAGCAGACTAGAGGCTGCATAGAGAATTGTGAAATTATATTAGGCCTACAAGGAGGAATAGGATCTTTTCCGGAATGTGCCAGAAAGTGTTTTGTGGGTACTATGGTACTATCACTTGGACAATGTCTCCATATTATGTATATAAAGCTTTATTTAAACTAACCCTTTCTATAGAAAATTTTAAATGTCAGGTATGCTGGTGAATGCCTATGAACCTCAAACTCCAAGCCTGAGGAAGGAGTACAAGGTTGAAGTCAGTCTGGACTACATTAGTAGACTAATGCTGTCAAAAGCATAAACAAAAACCTCCAATACTTAGATACAACAACAAAAAAAATCACAGTGAAATAATAAATTTGAGGTACATGTGCATTTTCTACTTTATCTTATATACGCATATATTTTCAATTTCTTTTACTTGGGGAAATTTCATACAAGTATACATGAAATATGATCATATCCAACCATTTCCTCTTATAAATATGCAATACCCTCAACATGCTGCCTCCCAGTTTTGTGTCTTTCTTTTTTAGTAACCCACTAAATCCAGTTAATGCTGCCTATATGTGCATGGATACAGAGCCACCCACTGGAGCTTGAGAATAAACTACCCAGTGGCCAAATCCTCAATAAACAATAATTATCCCTTTTCCAACAACTATCCACTGCCAACAGACCCTCAGCAAAGTCTTGAAATTATGTCATCTCTGCTGGGATTTTGGTTGGCTTGAGCTTGTATAGGTCTTGTGCAGAAAACCAGAGCCCATGTAATTCACAATACCAAAGTTATGTCACTTCCAGAGGACAGCGTTTCACAGCACCCCTCCCCATGCTGAGGTTTTGTATTTTCTTTTCTCTTCCTCTCCCATGACACTCCATGAGCCCTATTTATGGCTGAGAATTCAGTCTCATAATTCCAGTGCTTAGATCAGTTATGTATCTCTCTATTGACTGCAGCCTAAATTGGGATTTCTCCCATCTTTTTGAAGTTTGTTCATTTTCTACCAAAGAAACATCTCAAGTGTCATCAGTATAAGTATCAGCTTCAGGAGACACTGAAATAGTCAAATTAAAGAATGATACAGAGCAGGAACAATAGGCTTGTCATGAAAATTAAAAGTTATTAAATGTTAAGTGAAAGACTTGGCATGTTAATCCTAGGTAAACTTTTATATATGAAGCAATGAAATGAAAAATAATTAAAGTGTTGTGCAGGAGAAATCATTCTGCTAGGCACACACAGGTAGCAGTAAAGACTGAAGGTATAGCTCTGAGGAGGACAGATCCATCCATGTATTAGCCATGCAGACAGTGAGAGCCTGAACTAAACTAATAGATTCAAAACTGGGGAAAGGTAAAGGGTTCTGTCTCAGAAAAGATAAGTGAGATGTGCAGAAGAAGGGTAAGATGAGGGAGTCATCAAGATGATTATGAGCTCTGAAGGCCATGACTGCCAAGGTCAGATGCTGAAGACTTGGTGAGAAGGGCAGCAAGCAGTAAGAGATACATACAGTTCAACAGCTTCCATGATAAATGCATAAACTTCATAGACACCCCAGGAAGAAAAGTGAGAACTGGAGGAAAGCCTGGAAGGTCAACAATTATCAGATCAGTTAAATAGATCTCTCCAAAACCATTAAACTGACATTACCAGATTAAGGTTCTGAAAATTCAGGGCTGAAGGGATGGTTCAGTGGTTAAAAGCACTTGCTGTTTTTGCAGAAGAGCTGGGTTCCATTCCCAGCACCCACAAGACAGCTCCCAACTATCTGTTAACTCCAGTTTTGGGGAAACTGATGCCCTCTTCTGGCCTCCATAGGCATGAGGCACACATATGATGCATAGACATACATGCAGACAAAACACTCTTGTAAATAAAATAAATAAATCTCAAAAAGATAAAATAAGTATGTATTACGGTATTGTGTAAAATGTTTCCTTCATGTCTATTTGAATGTTCCTTAGTGCTTTACATTCAACTTAGAAAATCATAAAATTATTTGTGAACATTTAAAAGTCACACATAAGAACTATTTAAATATATAATTTACACCCACATATGCACACCCATACATATACACACACTAGAGACATAGTAACAAATCAAAATTACACATTAATAAATCAAAATGAAAAATAACAATAAAATACTAAACAACTCAGAAAAACTCCCAACATCAGCCTCTGGACAACACATGAACACAAGCATGCTTACCTAGACACAGACACACATGTATAAATAAGCACTTAAACATATACACAAAACTTAAAATTGAAAACATATACAAGAGTAGCTAGTCAACTTTAACACTCAAGGGAATAACTGCTTCCACTTCTCTGGTTGCCTTGAATAGAGATACCTGAAAAAAAGATCTCAGATAGAAATCTGGATGCCTGAGGTAATCATTAAAATTGCTTCTGTGTATATATATACAAGGATATCCAAAAATTAACTCAGGTACTCACCAGAACAACTTTCCTAAAACATTAAAGACCTTTTATTCAATAGACTAAGTAAAAGATGTAACAGTTTGCTTTTCCTGGATCGCATAATAATAGGATATACTATACGGGAAGACAAAGAAAACTGGGACCAAGAAGAATTAAGTGAGCTCCAATTAGACATTGCTTTAAAATAATTGGCAGGTTGGCATACTAAACTATAAATTAAGTGAAAGAGATAATTTATTAAATCAACATGTAGAAAGCATTACTTCTAGATCATTGAAAATAAACTTTTTTATAAAATTTTGCATCATGGTTTTCCCTTTTTTCTACTTCATAAGGACACTCTGCCTATCAGTGTCTATAATGTGAGTGTGTGTCTCCCACACAAGGGTCCAGCTGGTATTATAAAGCAATGGGTTAGGTCTAAGTATGCTCAGTCTCTTGCAGACTAAGACGTCATTGCTTTACCTGTGGCTCACACACACCTTTCCCCTGCACTCTCCCCTGAAATACTGAGATGTCTACCTCTTTTCCAAAAACCAAGTTCTGCAAAAGTTAATATGATTCTTCAAATGAAATTCAATCAAAAGTAAGGGAGAAGTCCATATTGCCTGTTTCTGTTTTATATATATATTACTGCTAATACCCAAATTATTTCATACTTGAGTTCCATTCTGGATTCATGACTGATATTCCCAATTAGTAACCTCACATCTTTCCACAGCTGGTACAGCTAATTTAATAGCATAGCCCTCTACAGATAACTGAGTATTTCCTTTGACAGGAAGCTGATAATTTTAAAGGGTCATTCAACTCAGTCAAGTTGCCTAGATATGACAAAAATCTAACCTGGGACCAAACTCTACACAAAATTCACTGAAAATAAAACAGTTGGTCAAAATGCACTATACATGCATGCATGCATACATGCATGCATACATACATAAATATGAAAATGTCGTAATAAAACATTATCATGTATAATTAATACATGGAAAGAAATACAGCAAGAAGCTTTAGTGTTCAAACTAAGCTTTCAGGAACTTCAGACATCAAAGAGATTTTTTTCAAAATGATTCCTTTGTCTTCACAGAGGATTTAAAAGTCATTGCAGGGCAGGCTTGCCAAATTTGCAAAGCAAAGCCATATTCTCTAGAAATATGTCCTTTAATTTTAAAGGCTGGTTTTCATTTGGTTTGAGGAAGAGTAACTGGTGTTTTCATCATGCCAAGATTTCAAGGTCCATTCGAGCCATTTCCACATTTACTCAGGAGGCAAAATTCACACTGCATCTTACATGCAGACAGGGATTTGGCAGGACTAATAGAAGAATGGAAGTCTCTCCAAGCAAGAGCCAAGCCTTCAAGATCTCAAACAGCAGCTCACGCTGTGAATGAGTGGGCAGACCGGGGCTGTGAAACGGTGAGGGAGCAGGGTTGCTTAACTGAGTGAATGAAGATGATCCAACTGGAAACAGGAGCCAACAGCAAAGATCCAGTAAGAAAATGAGAAAGTAGCAATTTGAAAGTAGCAAATAATTGTCAAAATGTTAGAGTTACAAAGTCAAAAGTATCAGGGAGAGAGCTTGGTATGAAGATACATGCATGCGCTGTTACTACGATTTCATCATTTAGGGGATTGACGCAGGGGGATTGAGATAATCAAAGCCCACCTGGGCTACACACCGGGTGCGTGTGTGTGCGTGCGTGCGTGCATGAGAGAGAGAGAGA
Source organism: Cricetiscus sungorus (assembly GCA_030556225.1). NCBI lineage: Eukaryota > Metazoa > Chordata > Mammalia > Rodentia > Cricetidae > Cricetiscus > Cricetiscus sungorus. The sequence continues at coordinate 35,880,929 of JANBXA010000141.1, read as the reverse complement.
GAGAGAGAGAGAGAGAGAGAGAGAGAGAGAGAGAGAGAGAGAGAGAGAGAGAGAGAGAGAGAGAGAGAGAGAGAGAGAGAGAGAGAGAGAGAGAGAGAGAGAGAGAGAGAGAGAGAGAGAGAGAGAGAGAATTAGAGATGATTGGTAGCTGAAAAAATTGAAGAGGGCGTTATAAAAAGGATAGGGAGAAATCTGAGAACAATGCTTGATCAAAACAAAGGAGGAGAAGCTAACTCCTGTTTGTTGGGAAATTTTATTTTAACGCATGGGTGTGTTTCTATTTTAATGTTCTGAAACTGAAATTAAGAAATGTTTTACACTAGATAAAAGTTCTGGTGCACATCAAGGTAGCCAGATTGTATCTTCTAAAATGTGTCTCACATAAAGAAGTGTTCCTATTGTGCGTCACACAAAACTAAGAGGAAAGTCTCACCATAAAATATAATAAATGAAGAGACAGATGTATTTGACCAAATTTGAATATTCTGTAGTGTATGCAGATATTCAACATGTTTACCCAATTTTTTGTTTCTGTGTTTGAATCAAATATAACATTTTAAATATATGAAAACTAAAACAAAAAAAAATGTCACTTTTAGGAATTGAGGCTAAATGGCCCAAGGAGATGCCCAGCTATTAGAAGAAAACAGAATATCTCAACATTGGCAAGGCATTAGAATCTTACAGAGAACTTTAAAATGGCTTACATTTTTCCACATCATTTCTTTAATAGCTGCTTCTTGTAACATCAGTGAAATTTGAAACAGCAACACCCCCTTCTTTTAAAGTCTTAGAGTTAGAGACATTTCCACCAGCATTGCAAGAAGTCATTTCTAGCTTTATTGAGCATCTCTGGAGGGCCTGGCCATCTCTGTGTCTTTTCTCATTTTATTGAGCAGCTCTGGAGGGCCCAGCCATCTCTGCGTCTTTTCTAGTTTTGTACCTTCCTTGCCATGATCACTTTGAATTCTTTATGTCACCACACCATGAAATGGTGGCTTCACTTTGATCTGAGTTAAAAGGATATCGGCAGTGTGAAGCACGTAGTCACCTCATCACCTAGAGGGTGAAACAGAGTTTCAAGTTCAAGTATATCACCGTCAACAGCTGATGGAAAAAGAAGGATATTGATTTTAAACACTAAAAGGAAGTTACTGGTTTCTGGGGAAAGCATAATGTTCAGAGAAAAATAAGATGAATTTCATGCAAATTTTCCTGCGGGGGGAAAAATACTTTTTTCAGGAAAATTATACCCTTGCTATCTCATATCTCATTATCTAGATTCATATGAAGTATTTTTTAAACTGCTTAAATTTGTAAAACAGTTTTTCCATTTGTTGTCCTAAGACATGGACAAAATTGTTTCTGTAATATTTCAAAGGGCCAAAAGCAATCAGTTCATTTCTTCTATCAAAATTTTAAATCTTCTTTTTGCCATTGTGAGTGAGTCTCACTACATTTAAAACCAAAAGATTTTTTTTCTTTTTGATGAACCATGACTTTATTGGCATTACTCACAGCAGTTCCAGGAAGGGCTTATTGCTTGCCCAGTTTGCAGACATCACTCCTGTTTGCTGCTTATATAACCTTGGGGAAGACACTGTGAGTTTCAGGTTTCTCTTGGATATCTGAATCATCTACATTTTATTTTTTATTGAAAATAGTTCCTTGTTTATATAATATATCCTGATCATGGATTCTCCTACATCTACTCCAAGATCCTTTCCACCTCCTCTCTCCTCTAGATCCATAAACTTTCTGTCTCTCATTAGAAAACAAACAGGCTTCTAAGGAATAAAAATAAAATATAGTAAGATAAAACAAAAGCCCACATTGGAATATGACAAAAAAAAAGAAGGAAGAGAGCCGAAGACACAAGAAACAGACATAGACTAGGAATTTACATGTGTATATAAATATGTGTACATAGTTATATTGTTTGGGTATTGTGTTTATATAGCTCATTGGAAAATATAATGTATAATTTAGAACAGATTAGAGAGTTAACTATGATAGTCAAAACTTGGAGTTGTTAGTTAGGATTTCTAGATATGCAGAGATATATTTGAGATGAATAGGCATTCTTCAAACCTTTCAAAGACCTACAGAATATGGCATTTTAAATGGTTTAGGGTTTTTATTGACAGTGAGGCACACTGCTCCTGGTAACACCACCTGCATCAGAAAGAAATATGGACATCAAAGAAAACACATTATGGAGTTTGCTTCTAATATGGCAAGACTAGCCATTTGGGCAATATACTGCTCTTCTGGACGGTTTGACTTTATGCTGTATAAACTAGACATGCAGGAACCACAGAAAAGAGACTGCTAAAACAAGATGGACAGTGCTACAGGGTTCCTGCTTCATGAAAGAGTCTGCCAGACACACCATGGCCTATGGGCTGCAGATGGAACATTACAGAAGAACTTCAGGTGACTGACCAGGCAGTGAGTTGTCTCTGTCATTTCTAGAGTTTATATACTATCCTTCTGTGGTCTTTGAAGGAGTTGAAGACAGGTAGTTATGGTTATAGTTTCCCTTACTTAGGATTAAAGATAAGTTACATATAAATTTTAGACTCACAAAGATAAAATAGATAATAAAATATTTTCTTTAAATATTGCTAAGTGTTAATGAACTAAATATTACTATGATTCTTATTTGATAACTGTCATATGATATATTTTGCTATGTTAAGGTTAAAACCCTTCTCTTTATTTTAGACAGAAAAGAGGAGATTATGGGAGATGTTATTCTGTAAATATGTTTCTCATACTGGTTAATGAATAAAGCACTGTTGAGCCAATGGAAAGGCAAGATAGGCGGGGCTAGGAGACAAGGAGGAAAGAGGAAGTAGTTAGGAGGAGTCAGCATGTAGAACCTGGAGAGATCAGATGCCGGCCTGCCGTGCTCGGATAAGATGAGCCACGTGGAAATACTTAGATTAGTAGAAATGGGTTAATCATTAAGACAGAGCTAGCCAATAAACAATGATAGTACCTGGCCAACAGAACTGTATCAAATACAGAGTCTCTGCATGTTACTTGGGGCCGGCGCGGCGATGGGACCAGGCCAGCTGGCAGAAAACATACATGCTACAGACCTAGAAACCCACTTGTTCACATGTTCAGGAATCCCATAAAAACTCAAAATAGAAAGCCAAAATATATACACAAAGGACCTGTAGGTTAAAAAGACAAGGATATATATATATATATATATATATATATATATATATATATATATATATAAATAAAATATGGAATCATATTTTTAAAGCCCTGATATAACATTATGTGACCAGGAACTTTTGAGTTTATTTTCTGTTGGCCATCTACTGCTGGGCATGCAGCCTTGGCATGATAAATGAAAAACCCAGAGACAGATATTGGAGTTCAAACTTCAAGCTGAAGATCAGAGAAGCAAGGCAGCCACACCAGTAGATCTTACCTCTACCCAGCTGAAATGGCAATTCTGTCTCCACAAATCCTCAGACACAAAAGGCTCTGAATTCCTGTCTCCTCCTCCTTATATTTCTTTCTCTACCCAGCCATATCCTCCTGTCTCTACCTCCCTAGTGCTGGGATTAAAGGTTGTGATCCGAAGCACTGAGATCATGTTTGTATGAGCTGTATCTTTAGGACCTGATCAATTTCATGTATTGTGACTGTGAACTAACAGAGATCCATCTACCTCTTAAGCCTGAGTCCTGGAATTAAAGGTGTGTACTACCACCACTTAGCTCTATGACTCCTGGGATTAACGGTGTGTATCACCACTGCCTGATCTCTATAGCTTGAGGCTGGTTTTGCTTTCTGAATCCTCAGGCAAGCTTAATTAAAGCATAAATAATGTATCACCACAACAGCCTTTCCTTAAGTGTAGTTTGTTTTCCCAGTGAGATTCCATTGCAGAAAACTAAATTCACTTGCAAGTAGGTATCAATTGGAAGTAGTTTCTGTGTTAAGGAGAGGGGCACCTTTCCACTTCTCCTTTCCTATGTAGGGCCCTATCTGGTACAGATGTATATAGGACTTGGGCATGTTGCCAGAGTCCCTGTGAGTCCCTGGTGCATTGGTCCTCATGTTACAAGCATGTTTTCCCCACTTGTCTGGTCCCGCTACCCTGCTACCATGCCAGCCCCCAATAACACTCAGAGACTCTGTATTTGATACAATCCTGTTGGCCAGTTACTATTATTGTTTATGGGCTAATTCTGTCTTAATTATTAACCCATTTCTACTTATCTATGTATTTCCACGTGGTCATCTTATCCGAGTGTGGCAGGCCGGCATCTTGCTTCCTCTAGGCTCTACATGTTGACTCCTCCTAACTACTTCCTCTTTCCTCTTCCTTGTCTCCTAGCCCCGCTTATCTTGCTTTCCTATTGGCCACAGTGCTTTATTTATTAACCAGTATGAGAAACATATTTACAGAATTACATCTCCCATCATGTAAGGAAAGCCTTGTTTCCTGGGTGAGCTCCAATAACCTCTAGCTCTTACACCTTTCTGTCTTCTCTTTTTTAGGATTCCCTGAGCCCTAAGCAGAGGGATTTGATGGGGACACCCTGTTTAGGGCTGAGTGTTTCATGGTCTCTTACTTTCTGCATAATGTCTGCCTGTGTACTTCTGTACTTGTTCCCATCTGCTGCAAGAGGAAGCTTCTCTGATGATGGCTGAACAAGCCTTTGATCTTTGAATATAGCAGTATACGTCATTAGGAGCCATTTTACTGCTATGTTCCTATGTATAGCACAGTAGTTTTCAAACTGAGGGTCACAATCCCTTTAGGGGTCACATGCCAGATATACCACATATCAGATAATTATATTACCATTAATAACAGTAGTAAATTTAGAGTTATGAAGTTGCAACAAAATAATTTTATTGTTGGGGGTCACCATAACATGAAGAACTGTATTAAAGGGTCACAGTATGAGAAAGGTTGAGAACCATTGTTCTCAGCTACTATAGAATAGTAGAACAGTAGTATTTGGTTTTTCCTTAAGTACCTGGGTTATCAAGACTCTAGTCCCAAGTTCTTGGTCACCCAAGTAGTATCAGGTATGGGTTCCATCTAGTGGAATGGCCTTCAGTCAAATTAGATATTGGTTAGTTATTACCATAAGCCTTGTGCCACCATTGGCCTAGCGTATCTTGCAGGCAGTACAGCGTTGTATACCAAAGGCTTTGTAGCTGAGTTAGTGTTTACACTTCTTTGGCAGCATGCATAGTATCTTCCTTTACCAAAGATGTTAGCAAATAGGGGTAAAGGCTCTATGTAGGCACCAACTCGACTTCTCCCTGTTTAGTAAGTTTGATGGGTGTTCTCTTATCAATATGGCCTTGTTGACAGTTTGTGGAGAAAAACCTATATTCTTGGTAACAACCTTGATTGTTTGGGAGTTTCCATGGGACACCTTTGATCAACAACTCAATTACATGTAATGCATTACAGGTAATAGAAGTTTCATTTGTCTTCTCTACTATTTAGTGATTCATTTATATTGATTTCACATATGTATATATTTTAGGAAGTTTCTACTGTACTGGGTTTCCATACCACCCCTCAAATGGCCCTTAGTTTTAGCTGTCTTCCCAGTATTCCTTCTTTCATCCCCTTCTTCCTTCCCTGTCTCTGCTTGATCCTCCCATTCCAGCCCCCTGGCATCCATAACTACATATTCTATTTCCCTTTCCTAGAAAGACCTATTCCCCTCCCCCACATCCCTTACACTATGCATAACCTCTGTTGTTCTTTGCAACTTGGTTAGCATTGACTTAACAGCCAGCATGCACATATGAGTTAGTAATACTATATTTGACTTTCTGTGTCTGGATTACCTCACCCAGGAACTCTTTTCTAGTTCCATTATTTACAAGAAGTTTTCATGATATCATTTCTTTTTAATTGCTGAGTAATATTCTATTAAGTAAATGTGCCAAATTTCCTTTTTTAAAAAAATTCTTTATTGATTGTTTGGAAATTGCACATCATGCAACCCATTTCTGCTCACCTCCCTGTCCCTCCATATCTGCCCCTTACCCCTGCAGTATGTATGCCACCAAAATTAATTAAATAAATAAACCAACAAGCAAAAATCCCGCCTTACTTCTCCATCTTCCCAACACCTCTTCATCATCCCAGTGGCACCGGGAGCTGCAGTGTGTCACTCAGTACATCTCTTTGGGCCAGTCAGCCCCATCTGTAAAATGTTGGTTGCGATGAGTAGTTGGTCTGGTCCAAGGCCTCTAGGTTTTGGTATACCATCATCACTGGACCCTCATCAAAACTCCTCTCAGATGCCCTGGCTTTTCCCCAAGTCCTGGAGATCCTGTGGTTGCTGTTCTATAGGACTCCCCTCTCACACACTCCAGCAGGTCATAGTTGGGACAGCTGCTAGGGTGAGCCAACCCAAGGCCCAAGATGTGGGCCTGGGTGGTTGCTGAGCTGGTTGGTCCAGGTCACCAGGACCACCCCTTAGGTGAAGGGCAGAGCTAGCTTTCCTAGGTCCTCTAGTGAGGAGTGGGCCCAATTCTCCTGAGTGCTGGGGTGGACCAGCTCTTATACTGCAGTGTCTAGTGAGTGGCAGGACCAACTATCCCAGGTCCAGTGAGTGGTAAGGCTGGCTCTGATTTCAACATGTGTGACTCCTATGACCCTGTGTTAACACAGCCATGGATATCAGCCCAGACCCTGGCTGCTGTTCGGCCACAGACCAAGATGTGGCTCATGGCAGCATCCCAGGCCCAGACAACACTGTGATCCCAGTGGCAGTGTGGTCCTCGGACACCAAAATGGTCTTAAGATACAGACTAGACCCCAGGCATCTATGTGGCACTATTGGCCACAGATATCACTGACCATGACTGCGATAGGATCATAGACCAAGACTTAGTCCCAGACATCAGCACAGGCTCAGATGTCACCATGTCCCCAGGTGGCAGCACAGGCCACCCAAATCAGTACTGACATTGCAGCAGAGTTTCTCTCAGACACCAACATGGCCCCAGGTGGTGGTGAACCAGAGCCCTGGCATCAGCATGTCCTTCAATGATATCAGAGCCACATACCCCAACTCTGGCCCTAGCTACTGACCATGAACCATGAACCCAGACATAGCCTCAAGTACTGACCAGACTCCAGTCATCTAAATGGCATTCATTGGTTACTAGAGCCATGAACATAAACACAGACCCTTGTTGCAGCTGGACCCAGACTTGAACCTCCAGCAGCAGCCCAGGCCCAGATGTCATCATGTCCCCTGGTGGCAGCACAGGCCACTTGGATCAACATGGCACAGTGGCAACCAAAATGCCCACAGGTGGTGGCTCATACCCTGAGTATCCCTAGTGTACCCTGAGTATCTTTATACATTCATCTGTTGAGAGATATCTAAGTTGTTTCCAATTTCTGACTATTATGAATAGAGGAGCAATGAACATGATTGTGCAAGTGTCTCTGTAGTAGGATGGAGCATTCTTTGGGTAGGTGCCCAAGAGTGATGATATAGCTGGATCTTGAAGTAGGTCGGTTATCATACTCATGAGGAACCACCACACTGATTTCCGTAGTAACTGTACAAGATCACAGTCCCATCAGCAACAGGTGAGAATTCCCCTTACTCCACATCCTCACTAACATTAGCTGTCATTTATTTTATTGATCTTAGTGATTCTTTTGGGTATAAGATGAAATCCCAAAGTAGTTTTGATTTTAAGTTCCCTGATCACTGAGGATGTTGAACATTTAAGTACTGATCAGCTGTTTGAGTTTTCTCTTTTGAGAATTCACTGTTTAGCACTGATGCTTGATATTCCACACCAAGAAGCTAGAAACAAATATATTTCAACCAAGTAGATCAGCTACAAAAGTGGAACTAGTATGCAACTGGAATATAAAAATAGCCAAAATCACATTTGCTATATAAATGTGAAATAGGTCATACTGAATGATTCCCATCTTGCCAACATTCAAGCCAAGCTGGCCTCCTTCACTTAAACTACATGTATTCAAAGCTCCTGTGTCCACAATGAGTCTTACAAAAATAGCAGCTCTGACTAATTTAGTTCAGTTGAGGGTATTTTTTAACCAACCAAGGATAAATTCCTTCTTAGCCCACAAGAACCTTCCTGTTTGACAACTCTTGGCTTTTCTTAGTGCTTCTCTACTTGAGCCAAGTGTCTCGTTATTTTATAAGCCTAACTATCCTTTAAGTGTCCCATCATCCATGAGGGTTTTTCAAAGGTCTTTTTCTCTCTCACAATATTAGTAGAGTCACAAAAGCAAAAACCAGTGAAAAGGAGATGTAGGAGAAAGGCTTGCCAAATGTGGAGATGTCGTCTTTGCTTTTTTACTCATCTGGAATTTACACTTAACAACAACACAACCCCACCTGATGTCTGGTATTTCTTGTTAAGAGATAAAAGCAAAGGGGCTAGAGAGATGGCTCGGTAATTAAGATCACATTCTTCTTTTGCAGAGGATTTAAGTTTGGTTCCCTGACCAAATATCTGGTGGCTCACAACAGTCTATAAATCCATCTTCAGGATGATTGTATGCTCCTGGCCTAAAGAGGCACCTGTGCTCACATGCACATACTAACACACAGGTATGCATACATCCACAACATTAAAAATACTTTTTCAAATGCTTGGGTATTGTAACATGGCCCAGGAATGGACTCATGTGATGAGGATTCTGAGTACTTGTGAGAACATGCCAAGAAAACAAGACAGGAGTCTTGTGACCTCGGTTTCTTTAAAACATGGAATTGTCCTTGAAACATTTTCATGCTCCTCCCAGGTGTTTCAAATAGGAGTAAATTTGCTTCAGTTTACTTGTTATTGTTATTGATGTTATGAAATTCTGTGTCTTGATAGAAAAAAGCATGTTTTTGCCACAGGTAGCTTCAATTCATGAGAATTTTACCCAGATGACATTTTTCAGCCCTCAGAGTATCAGTTGTCTGAGGCGCTGAATAAAGTTGTCATTGCCTCATTTATCAGCTCCAACCTCCCAGGTCCTACCACCTCTAGAGAAGTAACACTGAGGAGGTGGCTTGGAAGTTAAGAGTACTTGTTGCTTTTCCAGAGGAACCACATGGCAGCTTACAGCTATCTGTAACTACAACTCTGCATGATTTATTCTGACTTCTGAGGGCTCCTATACAAAAGCGATGCACTTACTTACATCTAGATCCAAACACACATAAATAAAACAAAACAATTAAAAAACAATGCACAATAATTGTCCTGCTAGTTTTATGTCAACTTTACTCAAGCTAGAGTCATCTGAAAGGAGAAAACCTCCTCAATCAAGAAAATTCTTCTGTAAGATTGGACTGTAGACAAGCAAGCTTGCAGGACATTTTCTTAATTAGTGATTGACAAGGAAAGGCCCAATCTGTTGTGGGTGGGGACATCCCTGAGCTGGTTATTCTGGCTTCTATCAGAAAATAGGCTGAGCAAGCCATGAGAAGCAAACCAATAAGCAGCAACCCTCTGCATCAGTTTCTGATTCCAGGTTTCTATACTATTTGACTTTGTTTAATAATGAACTGAGATATGAAAGCATAAGCCAAATTAAGATTTTACTCCCCAACTTGCTTTTGGTTATGATGCTTCATCTTAGGAATAGCAACCCTAAATCAGTAACCCAAAATAAGACGATAATAAATTTAAAAATATAAAAAATTAGGCAATACTTGTTGTGTATGATTTATATAGTTGTTTCCTACATGTCTTAGTTAATTCACAAAGGAACATGGCTATTATGTGTCACCCACTCTGGAGGAATCATACCTTACCAAATACCTTTACAAATCAAAGATGACCAAAATGTCTTGATCTCCTACAGAAAAGCAGCCACTATGACTTACATCACTGCCCACGGCACAACTTTTAAAAGATTAAGCCGGTCACAACAAAATAAAATCACATAAATTGTGTAAAAACTGTTTATTATGACTAAGAATATCCAGACCCCGTGATACTCAGAATCAGATTTTACCTTCACCATACAGAAAATAAATAAAACATAATGACTTTAATATGCTCCCAGACCAAAATGATAACCTGCATCCCTTCTATGAGGCACTCATCAATATCAGAAAGGGCCAGTGAGAAGGCTCAGCAAGTAAAGGCACTTGCCACCAAGCCTGATGACCTGAGTTCAATCCCCAACACTCGCATGGTGGAAAGAGAGAGCCCACTCCCGCCTCTACATGCACACCACAGCATTCACGCAGACTTGTGTGTGCTCTTGTGTACACACGCCACACCTACATACACATTATCAGAGAAAGAAGACATAGGACCTGCTACTGGAATCTGAGTATGCTTATAGCATACTCAGTCCTTGGGGTTTCCAACATTAAATTTTCATTTTACTACACAAACTATTCAACTTTCAAATGCATTTGTAAGAAAATGTTTGGGTTTTTTGTTGCTTTTTTTTAAAAAATATTTTTATGAATTCTTTGAGAATTTCATAATACGTATTTTGACCATATTCACCATCACCCCAACTCTTTCCAGATCCTCCCCTACCTCCATACCCACCCAATGTCATGATCTCTCTCAACCTCTCTTTAAAAGAAATCTAGTCTAGTTTGTGTTGCCCAACTACTCTTGGGTGTAGGGATCACCCTGGAGTATGGTTAATATAGCACATGTCACATCATTAAAGAAAACTGATTCGCTCTCCCAGAAGCCATCAAATGCCAATAGCTCCTCAACTGAAGGGAGGGATTTCATGCCCTCCTGCCCCCTCTATACTGAGATTTTATCTGACTTAAACTTTATGGGGCCTGTGCATGCACTCACAATCACTGTGGGTTTAGTGGGGTTATATGTGTATCTGCCCTGTTGTGTCTGAAAAACACTATTTCCTTGATGGCATCTACTACATTTGACTCTTACAATCTTTTCATGTCTGCTTTCTCAAAATTCACTTAGCCTCGATAAAGACAGTTGGGATATAGACCTGGCATGTATGGCTCAGCACTCTGAAGTTCCTTAGTCTTTGTGTATTGACCAGTCGTGACTCTCTATGGTAACTACCATCTACTGCCAAGGCTTCTCTTGGGACCATGTTACTCTAAAAGGCTCTTTACAACAAAAATGTCTTCATTTGGATTAAGAGCCAGCCTACAGAATAAAGGGGAAATCTTTACCCACTCTATCTGACTGAAGGTTAGATTTAGAATATACAAAGATATCATTTTGAAGTCCACTGCCCCCATCACTGTCTGTTCTGATGTTCTGCCAGGGTTCCCACAGCAAACCTGAGTTAAATTTACCCTGCATCAAAGAAACAATAACATTCATTTGTATACATTTTTCCCCTTTGGTCCTGACCCTGACTTGCTTTTTATATTTAGCTAAGTTGTTTACAGTTACTTCTAATTACAAGTTCCCTACTACTACTACTACTACTACTACCACTACTACTACTACTACTACTACTACTACTCTACTTTGAGAATGTAGTATACATTAACAAATCTCAGCACTTTCTACATTTATATGACTGAAGTGCAATCACGCCCTGCAACTCTAAAATGCAAACATCTTATACACAAATCCAAGTCTCTCGCTCACTGGTTAAAATTCCTTCCATGGCTTACAACAACTACATAAAGTCCAAATTGCTGGAAGTGAATGGCCACTGTATTTGTAAAAACACACAGGCCTCCTGGCTTTCTTTCCTGCTCTTGAAACAAAGCTCTGCTATAAGTAGAACTTCCCATTATCTCCACAGCCTCTGTTAGACCCTGCAGATTTGAAGACAGGAAACAGAGAAAGAGCCTGTGTCTGCTTATCAGTCTGTTTACTTCACTCTCACTCTGAGCCCTGTGAGGGCAGAGTGATGAACAGTAGTGAGATGAATGGCATCCAAAACAAAGCTGAGAGAAGGAAAAATTACTCACACATAACAGCAAGGATGCCAAAGGAATGTACAATTAAATCTTCATTCAAAGGCTGTACCAATGGAGAACGTTCTGAGAAGTTATTGTCTGCTCCGTAATAAATGACTGGGATGTGGACCAGCAGTACAGTTCTGAAGATGATAAGAGATACAGGAGATGTCAAGCTATCTGCCATCTCATTTCCTAAGCAAACGGCCAGGACAGCAATAAGAGGAAACAAGAAAAGTATTGACTGCAAGTATATGAAATTTTATTACTAAAAATACAGCATAAACAGATTTCAAGAAAATATGGAAAGATGGTAACAGATTTTCAAAATTACATCATACACACAAAAACCAGACTTCTGCATTTGCATCCACCCTAGTCGAAGGACAATGGATAGTAAACCTATTCAGGTAAAGCACCTTGTATGGCCAACACACAAGAAAGTATGACTTGATTGTTGTCAATGAGAGAGCCAGATGGCAGAAACATAGAGGACAGTTCACAGAGGAGAGCACAGGGTCAGGAAACCACGTGTGCCTTTGAAGCCCACAGTAGTAGAGTGGAGTCCTGTCATTTCGTAGCTGAGTACTTCTCTTTGGCTGCAGTGCATACCATACCATACCATACCATAGTTCAGGTTGATATTTCATTTCATGAGCTAGAACAGGCACCAAGGTGTAATGACAACAGGAGCTGAGTTCAGATTCCAGCCTGATTTCTGTCAATAACCAGACTTGTGTCCATGAACACAGTTTTTAACTTTAGCTTTTTCACCCAGAAAATAAAAATGATGATATCTAACTCACATGGTAATCACAGAGCAGTTTAAACTAATCTGTACTCTTGTGTACTTACTTATTCTTTCAGAATCTCAGGAATATATGTAATGTACTGTAATGTACTTTGACCACTTTCCTCCTGTCATCTTTGTCTCATCTCCCTCTCTATGAGCCCCTTCTTCTTCCCCACAAGTCCTCTCCTATTTCCATATCTATTTGGAGGTTTTGTGGGCCCACTGCATTTAATTAGGGTTTCTTTCTGTTGGGAACAAGGGCAGTAAGGGCCAGCTCATGTTTAGACAACCTGGCACTGAAATGGATATCTGATATGAGTCAACTAAATAAAACATGACTGACAGTGGACATTCAGGGAGCTATTAGTCAGCACAAAATTGTTGCCACCAGAAGCTATCAGAACCTCAAAGTAAACAGTTATGCCAGCTGTTATATAACTATTTTGGCAGAGTTCCCACATTGTATGGTTCAATATATAATACAGTCTTGAGGACAGAGGCCTTAGCCTTCACCTTTGCCTTCACCATGGTGCCTCAGTTTGTCTGTAGGAGTGTGTGCTGACCAATAAGTAGCACATGCGCAGCCTGCCTTGTATGCAGCCTGTGTGTACCAGCATGTACCTGGGTACCTACCATTGACTACCTGCCTAGAAGTCTTTGTCTAGGGTAATAATAATAATAATAATAATAACAATAATGTAGGGTAATAATAAAGCTTCTTCCCATCCATGATGGAATGTTGATGCACCCATTCTCATGCAGATTAAGGTTTTGTATGTGTTTATTTTTTTTTTCAGAAAAAAAAAAGGTGTCAAGTTATGGGGTACCTCACCTCAAGTATCCCAGAGACATGACCCTCCCTCCCCAACAATATAAACTATTGCCATTTACCTTGATTGTCCACTGTAACTTCATGATATTATCTTTTGCTGAAGACACCACATAACTGAGGTTGCGGAACATGAAAAAATCGACATAATACTAAACGGAAACTTTCTCCCTCTTGGCCTCCTTGCATAGTACTGGAAGGTGCTATGCAGGCTATTAGGGGTCAAGGATGGGGGAGACATTAACAGTATTACACAACTGTGGACTCTTTGAGGTAAAATAACAACCTACATGTGTATTTGTCACTCTCCATATTTCTTCCTTCACCCTACAATCCTGCCTCCTATGCCACTCAATCCTCCAGTCTGGTTTCCCTTTGTATTTCTTTACAACACCACACTCTTTTTCTTGGACAGTTCTTTCTTCTCTCTTCACCCCTTACTAGCTATCTACCCTATGAAACATGTTTAGAAACATGCATTTCTAAAGGTTGAAAGCTAAAAATCTGCATATCCAAGAAAACATGCAACATTTGTCTTTTGGGTCTGGGTTAGCTCACTCAGGATGATTTTCTTCTATCTATTTATCCTCAACATTTTTTCTTAACAGCCAAATATTCCATTGTGTGACTGTGCCACATATTAATTATCCATTCGCCTTTTGGTGGAGATATAGGCTGTTTCCAATTTCTGGTTATTATAAATAGGGCAGCAATGGACACAAATAAGCAAGTATGTCTATGGTAAGACACATAGTCTTTTGGGCACATGTCAAAGAGGGCTATAATGAAATCTTGCGGTAGATCAAGTTCTAGCATTTAAAAGAACCTCTAGATTGATTTTTATACTGGTTATATCAGTTTGCACTCCCACTAGCAATAAATATGTTTTCCCCATTTTCCTGAATCCTCAACAGCATTGGTGTCTGTTCATTTGTTTATTGATCTTGTCCTTTATGATGGGAATAAGGTTAAATCTTAAAGCAGTATTAGTTTACATTTCCCTGATCGGGAGGATGTTGAACTTCTTCTTCTTCTTCTTCTTCTTCTTCTTCTTCTTCTTCTTCTTCTTCTTCTTCTTCTTCTTCTTCTTCTTCTTCTTCTTCTTCTCCTCCTCCTCCTCCTCCTCCTCCTCCTCCTCCTCCTCCTCCTCCTCCTCCTCCTCCTCCTTCTCCTTTTTTTTATGTATCTCAGACATTTGTGTCTCATCTTTACTAGTTCATTTTAATTGGATCATTACCTTGATATTTTAGCACTGTGGGAAGCATGATAAGATATGCCCAAGGGTGCAATAATGGCATGAATGTCTCAGGGTTAATCAACTGTTCTCTGGTTATATTTAAGGCCCCAGGATGAAACATGTTTGGTGCTCTAAATCTAGCCAAGAATCCATGGCTGAGAAATTAACAGGCATCAGGGCTGAACCTACCACCATTTCATTTCTCTGCTAAATTGATATCAAGCTAGTCTTTTAATTCTTATCTATATACCCCTAGATAAGTGCAGCTCTCAGACATCCTCAGAGGAGTTTCCTTGTGCTATGGATGGCAATTAATGAAACTTACAACTGGTAAAGTGCAGAGAATGTGTGTCAGTAGAGTACTCAGCCACAAATAGGACATACACATCACAGTAACTCCCCAAGCTCAGGGACAATCATGGAAAAGAAAGTAGAAGATGCTAAGACCCAGAGGTTTGGGAGGACCAAAGCAAAACAGTAGGTTATAGACATTGTAGAGTCACTACAAGAGTTGTGTTGCCCTCACAAGAGCTCCACAACATCAACACAGTATCAACATTCTACGAGAGAGAAGGGAGGGGCTTTTGAGCCCCTACCCTGTCTGAGGAACTATTGACAATTAATAGTTTCTGTGGGAGGAAGAATCTTTTATTTTAGGGTGTGATCCATAGTCTGTCAACTATGATCCATTGGATGACACCACACCAATGAAAATATGGGTAGCACAAATTGAACTCAGTGCATTATAAAAATAAATAATGATAAAAAAAGATTATATGAAGTTGGGAGTAGGTAGAAAGATAGGATAAATCCAGGCAGAGTTAAGGGGAAAGTGAGATTGAATATGGTCACAATATAATATAGGCATGTTTGAAATTCCCAAATAATAAAAATTTATCAAATGTATTAGTTTCTGACAGTATGTAGAAATAACAGACATTTATTATAATAACATAATAAATAATTATGACACAAAGGTAATGACAGAAATTGCTTCCACATCAGTAAGAATAGTTGTGTAAGAGAATGTAGAATCTGAGCAGTAGTGGCACATGCCTTTAATCCCAGTACCTGGGAGACAGAAGTAGGCAGATCTCCGTGAGTTCGAGGCCAGCCTGGCCTACAAAGAAAGTACCAAGACAGTGAAGGATACATGCAGATACCCTGTCTCAAACACACACACACACACACATACACACACACACACACACACACACACACACAGAGAGAGAGAGAGAGAGAGAGAGAGAGAGAGAGAGAGAGAGAGAGAGAGAGAGAGAACATGAAGTGTTTCACCAAACCGCAGAAATAGCGTAATGGTTAAGAGCACTGGCTTCTCTTCCAGAGGACCAAGGTGACTTAGAACTTCCAGTGACTCCAGTTCCAGGGTTCTGACTCTCTTCCGGCCTCCTCCACCACTAGGCGTACACATGGTGCATAGACACACATGCTGACAAAATATACATATACATAAAAATTAAATGGTCTATGGTTTTAAAAGCAAAAGGGAGAGCGAGGGAGACTGATTGCTAAGTAGCATGTAGTACTGGAGAGAAGAATATAAGATGAATGGATTTGAAATCAGAGGTACTTGTGGTAGAATATGTGGACAAATGACTCATACTTCTCACATCATACTTAGTAGAATTGAGCAAACTATGTATACAAATATTTCCTATTGTTTTTTTAATTACCAGCAAACTCATAGATTCTCCATGTTTGTGGAGAATCTATAAAGATGAAAATACTAAATATCTCCAGGACATTGAGGCTATTTCTTGAGCAACTGCTTCCTCCTGCTGAGGTTGGGTTTGTGACAGCTGTGTTGTGTGTAAAGCTAAAGATCTGGTGGCACCAGTAAAGCATATAATATAGTGCCCCTTTGATCAGGATGCCGGCCTCTGTGCTCCGGTAAGATGACCACGTGGAAATACTTAGGTAAGTAGAAATGGGTTAATAATTAAGACAGAGCTAGCCCATAAACAATAATAGTAACTGGCCAACAGGATTGTATCTAATACAGAGTCTCCAAGTGTAATTGGGGCTCGTGTGGCGGCGGGACGGGGGGGGGGGGAGGGGACATACTCGTAACACCCCTTGCTTTGTGGTTAGCTGTAAGCTTTGTCTATAATACTGGGACTAAAGAGATCTGCTTGAAGAACTTAGAGCATATTAGAACAGTGGGCTAATTTCCAGTCACTGATCTTGTGGTTACAATGAAGTTCTAAGCTTGCTTTGGGCTCCAGGGGCCATTGTTTATTTCATTCAGCTTGTCAAAGTTCCGGATAACACTACCCAGAGTTCTGCGATTACTCAGACCAGACGCCAGAGGAATATGAGCCTATTGACTCCTTTAATGATTATTCTATAGATCTTCATCAGAAAGTTTGTGACAGTTTTTGATTTTTGCAAGTATTGTCATGGTTGCCAGCTATGATTTCTGAGCAACATTTCCTGGCCCTGCAAGCAGTTCTTAAGGACATACCCATAAAATGTTCAACATTCTTAGCCATCGGGGAAATGCAAATCAAAACTACTTTGGGAATATACCCAAAAGACACTCCATCTACCACAAAGACAACTGACCTGCTATGTTCATATCAGCTTTGTTTGTAATAGCCAGAAACTGGAAACAACCTAAAAAATCCCTCAACTGAAGAATGAATAAAGAAAATGTGGTACATTTACACAACAGAGTATTATTCAGCTGTTAAAAACAATGACATCATGAAATGTTCAGGCAAATGAATGGAACTACAAAGAGTCATCCTGAGTGAGTTACCCAGGCCCAGAAAGACAAACATAGTATGTTATCAGTGGATATTAACTATAAAGTGAAAGATAACAATGCTTCAGTCCACAGCCCCAGAGAGGTTAAATAACAAGGATGGATGGCCCAATTTGGATCGCCCTGGGAAAGGGAAGTAGAATAGATGTTGAGAGTGGACTGGGGGTAGGTGGGGATGGGAACATGGTGGATCCAGTGGGGGAGGATGAAAGGAGAGAGTACTGGGATTGGGTGCATTTAGGGGTGAGGTAGAAACCTAGTGCAATGGAAACTCTATGTAATCTATAAGAGTAACCCTAGCAAAGACTCCTAGTAATGAGATACACAAGTCTGAACCAGCCATCTTCTGTAACCATGCTAGGCTTCTAGTGGAATAGAACACAAACCCAGCCACAAAACCATCGACCTAAGTTTTGTCCTGCCTGTAGAGTGTTCTGGGAGGGGAGCCTAACATACTCATCATATGAGAGACCAGAAAGACTCCATCCAGCAACTGATGAGAGCAGATGCAGAGTCCCAAAGCCAAACATTGGGGGAGCTCAGGGAATCCCGTAGAGGAAGAGGAGAAAGGATCAGAGGAACCAAAGGGGTCAGGGACACCAGGAGAACACAGCCCACAGAATCAATAGACCAGCACTCAGAGGCTCTCAGAGATCAGGGAGTCTGTAGGGGTCTGTCCTAGGTCTTCTACATAATACTTTTGTGGGATTCTTAACAGTGGAAGCAGGGAGGGAGGGCATCTCTGACTCTTTTGCCTGCTTGTAGGACCCTTTTCCTCCTCCTGAGTTGCCTCACCCAGCCTTTATGTAATGGTATGTGCCTGGTCTTTTTGTAGCTTCCTGTGTTTGGTTGATGTCCTTGGGAGGGATGCTGTTCTTGGAGGGGAGACAGAGTATGGTAGATGTGGGGGAGAGGGGAGATAGAGGGGAGAGACTTTGGGGAGGGGAAACTTCAGTAGGAATGTAATATATGAGAGAAGAATTAAAAAACAAACAAAAACCCAAAGAATTTTCCCACAGCTTGTAACAATGGAGTCTGTCTCCAGGGCTCTCCTACCTAAGCAGTGACAGTATAAGTCTTTCTCTTTGTGTTTTTATTTGTGTATGTCTCTTATGCTGAGTTCCATAAAGACATTTGCATACATGTACAGCATGTACTCGAACCGCCCTCCTCCACACCCTTCCACTCTTCTCTCTTCCTCCACCAGTTGCCCCCATCCACTCCCTAGACAGTTTTGCTTTGATTTAAAACTATATATCTATCCATATATGATTTTATGTGTCTATATAAAAATCTAGGATTCACAAAGGAGACAGCATATGATATTTGTGTTTCTGGATCTAACTTGATTCACTTAAAATGGTAATCTCCAGTCCCATTCACTTTCCTGCAGAGGACATAATCTTATTGTTTATAGCTGAAAAGAATCCATTGTGAATATGCACTACATTCTCTTCATCCACCATCTGTTGACAGCCTCCTGGGTTTGTTCCATAACTTAGTTATTCTGATGGCACCATGGAAGTCACTTGATTTTATGCATATGCTATCAAATATTTCTTATGAACTCACTACTTTAATGAGTGATCCTCATAGGCTGTCGGCTGTATACTTGAAGGTTTATTTTCTATACAGAGTTCCATTGGATATTCTCGATTAGCACCTTTTTCTCAAGTAATGATACAGTCCAGACATTCCTTTGAGTGACTCTGTGACACCTGAGGATCGCTTCAGAGTTCACTACTGGATGTCCTACACTCAAGCCTCACAACAAGCCAGAAGAGCATCTTGGAAAACTGAGTGGTTGACACTGGACCATATTGTCTCAAAATGAAGATTCATCACTCCCTGCACAGAGCATTGTCAAGAACTACATATATGGTCATCCTAGATGTAGGAGAAGCTACATCTCAGAGCTGCATCTTAGAACCAATGCTGTGCTATGGAAGGGGATTGGAACTGTCTCATGCAGTTATCTATCTCCTCCATAAGCACCAGCCACTGGAGATAGAATTTTTAAATAAAAAATAAACCTCCTTTGTGCCAGGTGTGGGGATGTGTGCCTATAAGCCCAGCACATTGGAAATGGAGATAGGAGAATTGGGGGTTCCTGGGCTATGAGCTGCGAGAACCTGGCTCACAAATGTTTACATAGTAAAGGTTGAAGAAACAGTTTGACAGTAAAGAGTACTTGTTGCCTTTGCAGAGGCCTCAGGTTCAATTCCTTGAACCCATATGTCAGCCCACAAAGTCTGTAACTACAGCTTACCATTTTCTAAGTGAAAATTATAATAATGATGAAGATAACAAGGAAAGAAAACAAACAAAAGAGAGGAGAGGAAGGAGGGAGGGAGGGAAGGAAGGAGGGAGGGAGGGAAGGAAGGAGGGAGGGGAGGGATGGAGGGAGGGAAGGAGGGAGGGAGGGAGGGAGGGAGCTCCCAACCTGGTGTGTTGGTACATACCTTTAATCCTAACATTCAGGAGCCAGAGATGGTTGGATTTTTGTTAATTCAAGTCCAACCTGGTCTGCACATAAGAAGTTCCAGACCAGCAGAGGGTACATAGTAAGACTCTGTACAAAAATAGATAAATAGACAGATAAATAAATAAAGAAAAAATAAAGAATACATTTTAAAATCTAATGACCTTGGGTGCTGAATTGCAGATTATCAACTGTTACCCTCATGCTTATATACACTAAAGAACTCCATTTCCCAGAATTCTGTCTCAGTTTCACTCCAGGATAGACTGTGCCAATGAGGCATTCGTAACATTTGGGAGAGAAGTCGCTTTTCTCATAGCAGCTGTTGGCAGGCAGATGAGATCACTGTTGGCAGCACTGCCTGGCTGCCGATGCGTCTCCCAGGAGTCACCTGCTATAAATGGGCTCTGAGATCATCAGCAAAAGTTCCCAGCGGCCACAGCCATCCTCTTGCGAACAACTCTCTGCAGTGGACCCGCAACTAGGCTCTCAAGCAGTGGCCGCCTTGCACTCCTGCCTTTTCAAATCTGCTGATAAAGAAGCTTCCAGCGCTTGCCCATAACATTCCCGTGGTAAAGGGACAACATCTTCCTATCCTGAACACTGGAGTAATGTTTTTGTTCTAGAACAAACTCGAACATATCATGATGAAATGTTTTTATTGTCGCACTTGCCCGGGGACTTAAACATTCTACCTTGATATTTGCTAGGCCCTGTGTTACACATTAGAGAACTCAGTGGCAAGCCAACAAGCAGCTCTCTTCCTTGTGCTTGTGCATCATCTCAGAGAGGAACACATCGTATATACTCTGCCTTGGGGTGTAAAAAGACTTCATTTCAAGTGGAGTATAAAATAAATTTGGAATAGGTACATTGTCACTATCACGATCAAGTCTTTCAAGAAAGAAATCCAAGAGGGATTCAATTACGACTCAAGAGAAACTTGGCAGAATCCCCGGAAGTATGACTAAGTATCTTTAATGCCTCTGAATTGCAATGACATGATGATGCAAAGCATTTAATAGGAGAAATGCTTCATCTTTACCACACGGATCATCTGCAAAATTAAAACGCTCTTTATACATATATTTGAATCCAATATATATTTGAATTTTAGTTAATTATATAATATTTATATCTAAACATAGAATTCAGTAGAGAGGAGACAATATGAATGACTGCTCTGGATAATTCTAGCCAGGAAAAGACAGTGCCAGCGTGGTATTCACAGCACATTAATTGAATGCGTCAGTCAATCATTGACACATTTATCTCTTTTGTTGTGTAAAGTATTCTACATTAGAGAAAAATCATCAGTATTCACTATGGACATTGTTTGAAAAAAATAGTTATTTTGTTAGTAACTTGCAATAAGAAAAACTTATGGATGAGCTACTATCTGGTTCTAGTCAAATGACAGTAGAACAAATAAAACGCTGACATAAATCTTCATGGCTCTTTATAGCTCTTCATCCATCAAAACTGGGTCTTCAATCTCCTCTTCCCAACTTCTCAATATAACCAAAGAGACTGGCATCCCTGTTCCAGATTTAGCTGTCTGAACTCTAGTGCCAGAAGCCAGCTTTATTCTCCACAACCAAGAACCCAGCAAACATTTGTTTATTAACAAAATCTACTGCATACTTTGTGTATGTTTGGTCTTGCAGAGTACAGCAAAGAGGGTATATGGGGTCCTTGTCCTGAGGGAATTAGCATGGGGGTAGGAACTAAGAGGAGCAAGAGTTAAATGAGCTTCGTAGAAGCACATGCAATGAAATATAAAAATAATTACACCAAACACAGCAAGCTTGTGTTTCCCACAAGACACACCGTCAAGCAAGATCTAAAGAATGCTTTAAAAAATGTTCTATTCTAGCACCAAAAATAATGAGTGAAATACTCTGGGAAAAGAAACAAGCTTGAGAAAGCCAGAAGTTAGAGAGACCTCAGCAGCTGTTCAGTCACAGTATGGCAAGAAAGTCAAGGTGCCAGGGTCATAAACAATAGTAAGTGATAAAACCAAGGCCAGAGTACTAAATAGATACTATCAACCCAATACATCATGGTAGGGAATTTGAACTTTTTGCAGAATTTTAAGTCATTACTTATTTTAAGCTATGAACATAGATTTACATTTTGGACATTTTTACTTAACTCCATGTGGAAAATAGCAAAGAAGAGGCAACAATGAAGAAGGAGAACAGGGCCTGTAGAAATTATTCTTATTATTGAAGCAAGAAATTCTAGTCTTTAAGTCTGGGACAGTAAGCCTTTCTCTGGATTAACTATTGCTATACTTCATTTACAAGTGTGTTTATGTTTAAATTATTTAATAAAATTGTTTTTTTTAGTTTATAATCACAAATTAAAAAGTCCTATTCCAAATTAATTGAACTTGTAATGCAGTCAGCATTCCAGGGTACATGGGGCATAGGTACTTGAGCACCCATCCTTAGCTGAGGGGCTATTGACAAATAGATGGCTGTTTCAGGAAGGAGAGCCAGCTCTTTAGAGGTGTGATCCCTGGACGGTTGACCATGATTTGGGGGGTGGCCCATGTTCATGTGGCCAATGTTCATCCATATACAGGCAGCACTAATTAGACCCGGTGAGCAGTGAGAAAACAACAACAAAAAGAGGATGCAAAGTTGGGATGAGAGTGGAGAAGGGATCAGGAGGAGCTGGAGGTGACCATCATTAAGATAACATGTGTGTGTGAAATTCTCAAAGAACATATTAAAACCATATTAAAAATTCTAAAGATAACTTGTGATTGTAGGAGCCAGGGGGTCAAGAGCACCACAAGGAGCCCAGTAAGGGGTTCACAGAGACTGGAGTGGAAATACCAGAGCCTGTATGGGTCTGAGCTAGGTCCTCTGCATATACGTTATAGGTGTGCATCTTAGTCTCTTTGTGTGACTCCTAATAGTGGGAGTGGAGGGTGTCTCTGTCTTTTTTTTTTTTTTTGCCTGCTCTTGGGACCCCTTTCCTACTGGTTTGCTTTGTCCAGCCTTTTTTTTTGGGGGGGGGGAGGAGTTGGATTTTCCAGACAGGATTTCTCTGTATAACTTTGTAAACCAGGCTGGTCTCGAACTCACAGAGATTGACCAAGCCCTGCATCCTGAATGCTGGGGTTAAAGGTGTGTACCACCATTGCCAGGCCTAGTGTCCAGCCTCGATAGGAAGGTACGCACCTAGTTTCATTGTAACTCATTATGCAGTATTAAGTTGATATCCCTGGGAGGGCTGCTCTTTTCTGAAGGAAATGGAGGAGCAGTGTACCTGAGGAAGAGACAAGGTGGGGGCAAGGACTTGGAGGAGTAGAGGGAGAGGAAAGCATTGCCAGGTTGTAATATATGAGAGAAGAATGGCTAGTGCCTTATTTTTTAAGGTGTGAAAGTGGGAGGAGGGCATAATAGAAAGAAGTTTCCTGTGGGAGTGGAAGGGAATAAAATAAAAGAATGGAGTGACTGTGATCAAATTACATTATATATACATGCATGAAATTTTCAAATAAATAAAAATCTGTCTTTAGAAATGGCATGGAATGATCTTCTCTTCCAAAAGGTAAGCCATTCTAGATATAGTGGCTTATCTGTGGTCTAATACTCTGGATTCTGCAATAGGAAAATCCCTTGATCCCAGGAAGTTGAGTTACATCTGGGCAGTATTGCAAGACCCTACTTCGAAAGGAAGGGGGAAAAGGGCATCAAGACAGCTTGAAAGAAAAGACTATAAACACAAAAGTTAAGGTAATAATACAAGATATTTACCTCAAAAATGATATTGACTGCATTTGAGTACTTAAGCTATACCAAAGCCTGGAGTAAATGTTTGGCATGTCCTATATTTTTAAGTTTTCATGATGATACTGCAAAGTATGTGTTATTATTTACCTGTTGAGATGAGAACATAAGAGTCAAGGAAGTTAGGCAACTTGTCCTATGTCACACATACATAGCAAAAAGGAGGACACAAACCTATTTTCCCCAGCATGGCAGATTTGTTGTTTTAAAACTTATGCTTCTTCATCCATGTAAATCACTTTATATCCTATTTTGAAGCTCCTCATGCGCACTTAATAACAAAATCCTGTTGAATGAACAAAGTCAAGGACAGCATATTACCTTCAACTTCCATGGTAACTCTAATTCATGAACTGCAGCGAAGACAATGCTCTCCTGGGAAGAGTCGCATTAGTTGGGTGGACATATGAAAGTGCTCTGAGGCTGCCCCGTGGTTCTGTAGGAAAGAACTCCACCTCTGTGACCTCCGGCCTGAAGTCAGAACAGATCAGCTATGATACTTGCTTCATGTGAGCAGCAATCCCTGCACAGAGAAATTCATGAGACTTCATCAAATGACCACTCACAGGAGCTCCACGTTTGTATCATCAGTCTGTCCTGAAAAGGCATCTTGTAATTCTATACTTTCAGTGAGTTTGTTCTCAGAAGGCCAAAAATGGAAGAAAGAATGGTGCAGAGATGAGACACCAATGGGTTCCCTTTATTTTCTAAGAATCCCTAATGTATACTGCATATGTTTTCTTCCTTTTGTTTATTTGTACATGATTACACATAGTTGTGAAGATTTTGCTACTGCTCTCCAGGCAACAGGTTCCATGCCAGCTGAAAAATAGCCCAGTCTTCTTGGCAAATGTACTCTCGTAGGCAAGCATTACAACCATGTAACAAACAGTGCCATTTAACTCATTTTATCCTGACACAAGCAGATTTCTGATTTAAATTTACCTCCATAAATAGTGTCCTTAATATCTAAAGGTCTGTTCTCAGAGTTCATGTGTTATCGACTTGATCTCCAAAGTCTTATGATATGGCATCATTGGCATCATTGAGGAGCCATCAGATCATATGCTGAGGCCTCACTTCACAGGAGGGTTAAGCCAGTCCTGCATCCATTATCAAGAAGTGGACTAATTAACATAAGAGCGGGTCTGTTAAAGAAGCCAGTTTGGGCATCTCTTATGAACAACACCCAATGTTCTGTGCTATCTTGCAATTCTTCATAGTCTCCACCAGCAAGAAGCCCCTCCCCAGATGCCTGCATCCTGTATTTGGACTTTTGAGGCTCTAGAACCATGAACCAAAATACATCCCACTTCCTTACAAATTACCCAGCCTCACTCTTCTCACATTTCACTTAACCCAAAAGCTGGAAAGCTGTCTAGATGTTCTTACTCTCTTTGATCCCTCTTTAAATCCATCTTTAAAGCCTACTGATAGCTTCATGTAGCATTTATTCTAATTACCATTTTGTCCATCTTCATCTCTCATCCAGTTTCCTCAACTCCTACAAAGGTGTCTACCATTCACATCCTCAGAACAACCATTGCCTAAAATGCTTGTTTCCAATATGGCTACGATGGCTAAAAAAGCTAGCCCAAGAGAGGTTACTGGCTCAAGAACTAAGGACAGTGATAACAGTTCTGGCCTCAGGTATAACTGGATCTGAGCCTCAAGCCTGCTATTGGGTTTAATCTTCTGTTTCCCCGGCTCTGAATATTTTGGTGCCTTCAGAAAGCACAATCTGCCCAACTGTGTTAACTCAGTCAATAGCCACATCAGTAAACAGTCCTGTAGACTATGTCTCAGTTGAAAATAACCCCTCATCCCCAAAGACCATACATCTCCAAAATTGTACATATAAGGTGACCATGTGAGATACACCATTGATCATGAGGCTACTCTGGATTATCATGAGTCCCACTCACTCCCAGCTTCCTGAGTCTAGTCAGACCTACATCACAATTCAGCTTCTCCCTCTGCCTGATCATATGCCTTCCACGGTCTTTTACAAGAGGTTGATCCCAATAAACATCTGTACCCCCCAAATTCTACCACAGTGTGGGCCTCCAGAGACCTTCACATGAAATAGTTGATTGTATGACATGAGCAGTCAGGTCTCCATGCCACCCCAGATCTTGATTCCAGAATCAGGACTCAGCTTTGGTCTTCTATCTCTGACTAGAACATTTCAAAAGTGGATTTAAAATAGCCATATTTGGTATGCATTGCATTTGGGGGTTAATACCTAGGATATAAGATCAGGGGATATCCCTGTCAGGGCCATGTGGACTGAGTTTTAAAGAGTGATCCAAAGGAGGAAATGGTTGTGTATAGCCCTCCCATCAGCAGAAGGCTCTTAGAAAATTTAGGTCTAAAGTTTCCTTTCTTTAAACATCACCAGCTTTCCCAAATGTCTACAGTAGGATGTTTGGGGGAGTTTTTGTTTTGTTATTTATCATAAATAATTCTGCAAATTATTTGGATGATACATTACTTAAGAGTGTTTCCTGATTCAAATTAGGGAGTCTTGTTCATTTCGGTGTTGTTTGTTTTTGCTTTTGCTTTTGCAAAATACAATGGTTGCCTCTGCCCCACTGACACAATAGCATGGAGAAAGCCAGCATCTTGGTGATATTCACAGGTTTTCATTTATGCTTGCAACATAGATGCAAGAGCTCACACCAATCTGACCCAGTTCAAAGTAGGACAAATTCTCAAAAATACCCCAAACTCAAAACCCACCTGACATCTGTGACAATTTACTGTGAAGAAATGAATCACAGGAAAGCCCCGGGTTTCAAGGGAGTTGACTGAAAAGGCAAGGCTGTTGTACAGTCTCTAAGGGAAATAGGATTGGAATCTGAGCTAGAAAAGAGGCAAATTGGGGCATGAGGACACTAGAGGCATCCAAATGGGTGTGGACTACTGACTGAAGAATATGAAGAGTTGCTTTAAGGGAGGCTACGAGAAGGAAGAGAGTAGAATATTAGATGCTGCAGGCAGAGAGTGAAGAGCTCAAAGTTAGACTAACTGGACTTACCTGAAGATACCTGAAATGTAAGGAGGGAAGACAAAGGCGTTCATTTTCATGTAAGAGTGAATACAGGCTACATCTACAGACAGTAGGACATGGACCAGTGTGATCCCCTGTCTTAACAGCTTTTAACAAATACCTGCCATAGAGAGGACACCGGACAAATGTATGATAACCTGTCTTCCATGTCAATACAGTCTCCCTGATCCTCTTGTCAGCTGACTGTGTTATCCCATGTTCTGCAGACACCCAAGTTTGACACGTTCAAAAGTCAAACCACAACTGCTCAGTTATGAGCTCTTCCTCACTCTTTTGGGGTATCTGGCTAGATAAATGCACCCAGTTGTCTCAGCCAGGAATCTGGAAGTTGACATAGTGTCTACAGTCTGTCAATACAAGATCCAATGTTAAGCTAGAGTCCTCTTCTTACCCCGTTTCTTTTTTATGATGCAGAGGTGTATAATTTCTTGTTTGGCTTTGGAATCACTTCCTCATATCAAAATTTTATTTTTCTTAAATCTTTTACATTATTTTTTCAAAAGTTTCAAAAGAGATAGATGTGGTGCACAACTTTAATCTCAGCACTCAGGAGGCAGAGGCAGGAAGATATGTATGAGTTTGAGGTCATGGAGTGATATATAATAGCGAATTCCAGGATGGCCTGTGCTACATAGAACTCTGAATCAAAAAAAAAAAAAAAAAAAAAGTCTAAAACGTATCCACTGTGTTGGTCACATTTTGTACATCTAATTGTACATCTAACTAAAAATAATAAAACAAAAACAGAATGTGCCCTTGATATGTTTTATCTGGTCATATATAAAGCTAATTATTTATAGAATTATTTTTATTAGTGACTATTTTTACAAAACAAAAATGGCCCATATCTCCTTTACACTAATTTAAAGATGCCTAAAGTTATAGACACTCTTAACTGGTCAACAAACAAAAATTAAATGTGTGTGGCATGCTCATCCACAGATGAGATGTGTATATGCCATGCCCCATGTACCTCACAGTTCAGGGACCATCATGGAAGAGAAAGAGGGACAGGAAAGATTGTAAGAGTCAGATATCAGTGAGGACCAGTACAAAATTGTGGTTTCTGCACATGATAGAACCTCAGTCATGAACACAGCAACTATTGCTGCCTGCATAAAATCCTTACATAATCAGGACAGTCAACATCCCAGACTGGAGGGAAGAGAGGCTCATGAGTGCCCAATCCTACCTGAGGATCTATTGATGGATTCTGGGGCATCGAGAGTCAGTTTTCATTTAAGGTGTGGACCCCATAGTGTGACCTGCTCCAGTGTATGGCTCTACATCCATAAGTATGTGGGTACTACAAAGTGGTCTCAGTGTATTATTAAAATGAATGAATGAATGACTGGATAAATAAATAAAACTTTTTTCAAAGGACACAAAGTTGAGAAAGGATGGAAAGTGAGGCGTGGACCTGGGAAGCGTTAGGTAGAGGATTAAGGGTGAATAAAGTCATGGTATGCATGTGTGAAGTTCCCAAAGAATTAAACAAGATTTTAATAGAAGATTAAATTGGTTAGACACTGAAGTTGATGTCTAACCCAGCGATACAGTCTATTATGAATTATGGTTGAATTGTCTTGTTGCTTGGGCTCTTCTGGCAGCTATTGGTTATTAGTTACACATATTTTGTGCCTGTAATCACAACTCTTAATGATGATAGGGCAGACTCGGGATGTTCTATTCATGGTGCTATTCTACCTAAAGCAAGATGCAATGTCAAGTACAAGAAATATGTTTTCTTTCTTTCTTCCTTCCTTTCTTTTTCTTTCCTTCCTTCTTCCTTCATTCCTGCAGGGCCTCACTATAAAGGCCAGGCTGGTCTTGAACTCATGGTGATCCTCTTGCCTCAGACACTAAAGTGCTGGGATTATAGGAATGAACCACCACGCAGAAAATACCAGTGTCCTGATGAAGTGCATGATGGTTACCATAGCAACTGAAGTAGTGTGCTGCTGAAATGTATTGAGTTCATGCTATGAACCAATGCAGGAGTACAAACTATGTGCTTCACACATATCTCTTACCACTCAGGAAGGGAAAACTATGCTATTCCTATACCACTTGACAAATGAGGAACTACGCTTCAGTAAACCTCATTTTTCCAGGAAGCATGGCTGCTAAGCAAAGGGTCTGGCAATTTGTTTGCTCTTAATGACTAAGTGATCACTTTATGAAAACTTGGACAAATCCTCAAAATATTATAAAGTGTGTTTTCTGACTCCTTGAACTATGTTCAAGTCTCAATAGGAAGTTTAAATGGAGCAAAAAGTGAAGTCACAGAGTCTCAGAATTTCTTGTCCCTGTAGACTTCTGTTCTCTGGAATGGCCTCTACAAAAGAATCATCACTAATAAACTCTTCATACTTAAGAGGATCATAAATTATTTCCTTTTTGGAGATAGTGTTTTAAATTAATGGACAATAGACAAAAAAACTAGTGTTAATGTTTTAGCCACTGGGAACTCGATTTTGAAAAATGAAATTACTCCATATTGAGTTTATTTTTCTTAATTGTGTTCTCATGTTGAAGCAGCTGTGATGAGGTATAAGATCTTGAATGTTACATAAATAGAAGCCCCACTTTTATTCTGATATGGAAACTAGTTTGTTTTCTTAAGAGTGGAGATAGAAGTCTGGGAGGCCTTGGCATCCTTTCTTATAAACAGTCAATTGTCCCTGAATTGTTTTATTTAAAGGGGTTATGTGAAATGTATGAAGCTAAACTGAGACATTTTTTCAATATGCAAAAGAAGAAAGGCTTTGAGAATTTTCAAAAGAAGGAACATGTTCTGTCTCTTCGTGATGTGTAATAAAAATGCCTGCATAGGAAAGCTTTGAGACAGCAAGTCCTTTTAAATGCCTGCCCTTTTAAAGACTGCTCATGACTCTGGCCCCTGGATGTCTAGGAACTTGCATTTGAAGAGCATTCCCACCATCACTAGAACAAGTACATATCTTTCTTAGCCTCGACTGTGCAGACAGTGTGGTTTTATCCTCATCATCTGCTTTCCTCTTGGGAGTCTGGAAACCAGACACTAGGCAGAGAGGAATTGCATAATCTAACTCTTGATTAAAACAAAAGCCTTGGGTACTGTTTTTCTAATGAGCTGCCCTGTTGACCACTCCTAGCAAGAACTGACTGACTCATTGCTAAGAGACTTAAGCATGTTGTGACCAAGGCCTCCAGGAAAGGGTATTTGGAGTCTTTGCCTGGTTTCACCAAGACCCCATGAGCCTTTTTCATTCACTGCTGTGTATTCTATCTTTCTGTGTAATAACTCAGGGCCATGAGTACAACCACACATGGAGTCCTTTGTGCCACAAAGGTGGCCATAGCCCACCAAACTTAGCCAGATACAGTGGTACACACCTGTCATCCAAGCACTTATAAGACAGACAGAGGCTACCACAGTATGTTCAAGGCCAGCCGGATCTTCACAGGGATTTACAGGAAAGCCAGTGGTGCATTGGAAGGTTCTGTTTCAAATAAAAATGGCAAGCTAGGAGAAGCTGCAGAGATTGCTCAGTGAGTAAAGTGCCTGTAATCCAAGCATAACAACCTAGATTTCCATCCCTAGTACCCATATAAAAAGCTGTGTGTGCTGCTATACACTCTGTGATCCTAGCACTGTAAAGCCAGAGACAGGCAAATCCCTGGAGCTTGCTGGCCACAATATTCACTATTACTAGAACTTTCCAATGTATTTCCTATCTATTATGATTTTAATTGGTGTCTTTAATAGCCAGGCATCTCTAAAATAACAGAGCTAGTAGGATGAGTATTTATTATGAAAGTGGACTTATTACACTTTCAAGCAGTGGTTCTCAACCTTCCAAACATTGTGATCCTTTCGTACAGTTCCCCTTGTTACAGTGACCCCGAACATAAAATTATTTTGTTGCTACTTCATAACTGTAATAATCCTAATGTAAACATTTGATTGCAGGATATCTGATATGTGACCCCCAAAGGGACAGAGACCCACAGTTTGAGAACGGCTGGGTTACAGGATAAAGGATGGATAGTCTAGCAATGGCCATATGCATGTTGGAGAGGAGAATGACCCAGTAGCTGTTCAGCCCATGACACTGGGCCCCTCTATATTCCCAATCTCACGCAGAAGGTCTGCAGGACATTTAGAGAATTGCCATTCTTCAGTTCTCACTGTAAGACCAAACAAGCTGGGTTTTGGTGTCAGTGAAGGATGGCAGCCCCAGAGGCATCAGGATAGCCATACTCACCAGCAAGAAGTGAAGGTAGGCAAGCAAGCAGCAAGGCCTTTCACTTGGACATCTTTCTACATGTACCCAACCACTTGGAGGAATATTGGGGGAGCTCCAGACATGCAGGAAGATATGTAGACAGTAGTGGATGTGGGGTTCTGTGTAGGTGTGGCTACTCACACAATCGGAGTGATGTTCTTATTGGCTAATAGTGGTTTCTTGAGCTCAACCTCCCTCTGGCTAGGTTTCCTAGTTGTGTGAAATCAAAGGCATCTGGAACTACTAGCACCAACAATGATGAAATATCTGAATTTCTTATTTCTCAGTCAGGTGGTGCTACAGACCCAAAATCAGCGTAGAGAAATGGGATTGCAAGAAGCATAGTACCCACTCGGTGGTACTCACGTTTGCATGGTCAAAGAACAAGATGGGGACAGTAATAGCAGCCACACAGACAGCGTGTCAGAACTGTGGTATTCCTCTCTGCTTGAGTGTGAGCCTGTCAGCGCTGTGTCACTGAGCAGACCCAGGCCATATATCTAGTCCCCATGCAAAAGCAGAATATGTCTAGAGCTGGTTCATTTCCTCTGGGGGCTTGCTTTGACTGTGAGTACCATGGGCTAGGGGATAGCCAGAGCCCCAATGTTGCTCAAGGTCCCCTCAATGACCCCTTGTCCATCACAAGAGCAGTAGCTCAGCATCCCTACGCACCTCAGCAGTAGGTAGCTGGGGCATGAGAAGGAGAAGGGAAAGAAGAAGCCATGTGGGTGTCATTGTTCTATTATGACACTGACAGAAAACAGCAAGTGGCTAGCCATTTTCCCTGTCTCCAGCTCCCTCATATGATGTCCTCTGGTTCCTTCCTTGTCACCACATCTCTGCTCTGCAGAGCACTCAGTGGGTCTCACTCTGCTGAGCCAAGGTGACTTCCTCAGCAGTACAGGCTGATCCAGTGCACTGGTCTGTCTGTGGAGTCTGAAAGCTGGGAACATGTATGTGTTTCTGACACATGGGATAGTCCTGAGTCAGACAGGGGCCCATGTCTGGAAAATAATAGGAGTTCCTTTGCCACAGGCAGCCTACCACACTAATGCCAGGCTATTCCTCTTAGAGGGCTGCCACCCTGTGAGGAATGAGAGTTTCCAGATGTCAGGATCGCTGATGAAGCTTGCAAGAATTCCCACCCTTCTTTCTACAAAAGACAGAGCCCCTCCCCGGGTATCTCAGCATCAAGGATGAAGCTGGGATAGTTCATTTTTCCTGAGGCCCCCATTGTCCTGTATCCCTAAGATTTACAAGGCTCCGATCTCTGCCCTGCTGTTTCAGTGTTTGCCACATCCATGCATCACCAAACACAGCTATACACCTGGCTTTTCTTCATGAGAGAGGAGATAAATATCCAGTGCCTCTTTTTAATCACCCTTAGAAGTCCAAATTCATTACCTAAATTGTTCCCCTTTAGTTCAGGGAGCATTAAAATAAAAGGTGGAGGGAAAAAAAACTGGTGTAAAGGTGGGTAGACTAGAATCAGTGATTACATGTGAAGAGGGAAACTGATCAGTGGAATTACTTTATCTGGAAATATTCCCATTTTTCATCCAAATTGATCCAGAAAGCCAGCCCCAGTGCACCCTCCGTCATGAGTTTGCCTGGCGCAGAGGAAGATATGCTCTCAGTGAGGGACTTTGCATGTGGGGGTGAAAATGTGATGGAAATGAGCCAAGACAGTGAATTACACACATGTTTGACTTTGAAGCTGCTCCTGGCAAGCTGTAAATTATGAGAGCCATTTATGAGAGAGTTTGTAATTGCTAGAGGAATTTCTGTGTTAATCATCATGAGACAGATCCAATTTAAAAAAAATAAAAAAGCTCCAGCTTAAGCAAGGTCTCCCTCCCTACCCAAAATCAATTATTGGTTATTCCCTGCTGGTGATGGAGGGATAATGGTAACTTAATTAGCTATTTTTCCATGTAAGAAAATCACATTGAGTCAAGTGTGATGTGGCTCACACCTTTAATCCCATTGCTCAGGAGACAGAGGCAAGAAAATCTCAGTGATTTGAGGCCAGCCTGGTCTACATAATGAGTTCCAGACCAGCCAAAATAAATTAATCAAAGAAAAAAGAAAAAGAAAGAACAGAAAATAGTCACGTAGATTTGATTCAAGCACACCCATGCAGACTATCCAGAAAATCAGGGTTTCCTAGGCTGGAGAGATAAGATAGCTCAGAAGTTAAGAACATTGACTGCTCTTGCAGAAGACCCAGGTTCAGTTCCTAGCACCCACGCGGCAGCTCACCACTGTCTGTGACTCCAGTTCCACGTAACTCCACTGTCTGTAACTGAGTTCCAACACCTTCACATGTGCAGGCAAAACACCATTGCACATAAATAGAAATTGATAGAAGGAGGGAAGAAGGGAGGGAGGAGGAAGTCTGGGTTGCCATTGTAGATTTCAAAGAATGGAAGCTAACCCCTTCAGTTTAAATGCGATGAGTTTATATTCAGCTCTTATTCAAAAAGATTAGTATCTGCTTCAAAATACACTCTATCTTTTGCTTTACAATTATTATATTAGATTTAAAATCTCCATGAAGAAAACCAGAAAAGATGAGTTATAGTTGTAAGAAATATAGCCCCGCTTGCTTCAAACCAACATGAAGAATAACCAGCTAGAAAATTAACACTGAGGTTTTAAAAACAAATCCACTGTTAGACATGTTCTTTTCTATTCTTCCTGCATGTATGTCTGTGCACTATATTCATGCCAAGTGCCTGCAGAGGAAAGCAGTGCCAGATCCCTTAGAACTGGAGTTACATATGCTTGTGAGACACCCTGTGCATGCTGGGAATCAAACCTGGGTCTTCTGCAAGAACAGTAAGCACTCTTAACTTCTCCAATCCTATTTAAGTAGCTTTAAAGAAACCTTTGTTATCAAAAAGTTTATGAACTAGTATGAAATCATATATAAACTTAATATAATAGATGAGCACAAATCAAATATTGATTAGATCAGAGAGATTACACACTCTTAGTGTCTACAAAAATAATGATCCTACCCTACACAAAGGCAGACATTACCTAATTAATGTGCTCTGGTATTTTATTCAAGATGTCTGGCATACCAAAAATATTCTGAGGCACTTGGGCAAAGCAGAAGTGTGGCCTATAACCAAGGAAAACATTCTAAAACAAACAATCAGAGAACAACCAAGAATACGTTGCACCTTGGATATGACTACTGGCACTATAAAAAATATTAAATAATATTATTGTCTCCATTGTAATAAACACTTTACAATATCCAATTATTGCTTTTCTTGGACTAGACTTGTGTCATTTTCCTAAAAGAAAATAATTTCTACATTCTATTTCCCTTTTCTAGTTAAAGCATTTTAATTGTTTAAACCCTTGGCCTATCCACAGCTATCAGATCTCATTATTTTCAATATAACATTTTATCAAGTGTTTGAGAATTTTATATAATGCATTTTGATCATATTGATCCATTCATCCTCCACCAAACCCTCACTTCACCTCTCCACCCTTTCCAGCATCTCGCTCCCTCCCTCTCCCCCTCCCCCTCCCCCCTCTCTCTCTCAAAAAAGAAATTCACAAAACAAATGTCAAAACAAACAAACAAAAAACACAGTAAGACACACAAAACATACCAAAAAGAAACATGTACTCCTAGGCATGGGAACTCTCCTGGAGTGTGGTTG
Organism: Cricetiscus sungorus; assembly: GCA_030556225.1. Classification (NCBI taxonomy): domain Eukaryota; kingdom Metazoa; phylum Chordata; class Mammalia; order Rodentia; family Cricetidae; genus Cricetiscus; species Cricetiscus sungorus. The sequence goes on along the minus strand of JANBXA010000141.1, from coordinate 35,846,037 downwards.
ATATACCTAGGACCACCCCATTGGAGGAAACTACTTTTCCTTTTCCAGCAGGTATCAATTACAAGTAGCTTCTTGGTTAGGAATGGAATTTCATGTCCCCTTGTCCCATGCTGTGATTTTTTTTTCTGATGTGAACCTGTGCAATCCTTGCACATGCTGTCACAGTCTCTGTGAGTACATATGTGTGATATATTTCTTGACACACAACTGATCAATGTGTGGACAATTGGTTTCAGTGGAGTGCTTAGCCACAAGTGAGACCTCTATGTCAGACCCCCTGATCAAGGGTCAGAACCATCATAGGTGAGGGGATGGAAAGACCAGACTATAAGAGCCAAAGGTCTGGAAGAAAGAGAAAGAGATAGAGAGAGCTGGTGTGAGAGAGAGAGCAAAGGAAAGAGAGAGAGAGAGAGAGAGAGAGAGAGAGAGAGAGAGAGAGAGAGAGAGAGAGAGTTGGGTGAGGAGAATATGTTCAAAATAAATTATATGCAAATGTTTTTAATAAATTAAAATATTAGTCTATAGAAAGAAAATGCTACCACATTGATAGCAATAGTGAGATTGGTCTTATTAAGTGGAAGTCCATGCTGAAGGCTCCAGGTAGGACTTGAATCCTTGTCCCTGTGCCATTTTGCTCCTAGGCCTATTGATCTGACTCTGGGATGACTGGTGACAGTTTACTAATAACCACAGATATTTGCCTCCATTCAATAACAATAACTTTGTTCTGCTTTAAATTTTGGCATCTTTCCTGTAGTGATTTATCTCTGTAACATGAAGACTTTCAAACTTGGTGTCAGTTACCATCCATTCACTCATGAGCCTCTTTTCTATACCTTTCAGTTCTTGGACATGAAAATTCTGTCCCTATGAATCACTGACCATCCAGATCAACCATTCACCATTACCTATGGGTGTAGAGAGTCTTCCAACCAAAGCAGACAATCAGATGTATTGGCCAAAGCTCTGCCTAATGTGGCCTGTTGTCTTCCTCCACTGTCTTTCAAGGCCTTCTGCTTAACTTATCTGTGCCCCATAATGGCCATAGCTCAGAACTGATGTGTGTTGGGAAATATCCAATTGTAAAAGACAACAGCAACATAGATAAAAGAGTTTGCTACAGATAGTTACCTTTTTCTCACAAAACAGGAAGAGGAGTTACACAACCTAGGTAGGCCAGTGAAACTGCTCTAGAAAATGGTAACAAGGACCCAGGTTCTTCCTGCTCATTTGCTCAAAGAAAGCGGGTGCTTATTCTCACTTTGTAGAATTATTACAAGTTAACAACTGTCCCTGGGGAATTAGAACCATTTATAAGCAAAAAACAAATGGACATGAACCTAAGGGACAAAAGGCTGAGTCAACCAACCTCACCCCCTTTTATTAAGAAGTAAAGAATAAATGTTTATGTTATGTGTACTAGAGTTTTGCCTACAAGTATGTCTATGTGCCACACGTGTGTGGGTGCCTGCAGAGGTCAGAAAAGGGTTTCAGAACCCCTGGAACTGGAATCACATATGGTTGTGAGCTGACACATGGTTGCTAGGAACCAAACCCAGTTCCTCTGCAAGAGTAACACCTTGCTTTTGCTTGCTGAGCCATCTCTACAGCCTTAAGATAACTTTATTGTGATGAACTCACAAATAAAAACATCACACAGAGAGATTAAGGAAGCCACTTGAACACTTACCCTGTCCTAAACTCAGAGAACTTCTGTAAAGTTAGAGGAGTCTTTCTGAAACCATGAAACTTTATTCAGGGTTTTATACTTTTTTATCAATTACATTTGTTTTATAAACTTAACCACCACAAATGCAAAAAATGAAAAAAAAACCCAAAAGACAAAAACAAAAAACTATGACGAAGTCAAAACTACAAGAACAAAAAAGCTTTATGTGTTTTTTCACAACTTATGTGTCCTTTTGCCCGTACCTTCTTCTTCCTCATCCCATATGTTTTCAGATTCTACTGACCACATTCACATAAAAGCTCTACCCTTCATCCCCTGCTCCTGAGCTGACCTACTACAGGTGGCCATCCCCTGGACCTAAGCTTCCTGCAATTCTTTAGTGTTTGTCCTATGCTCCCAGCCATTCTTTTCCTGCCTCAAAACTAATTCTTTCTACCGTCTTCTTTAGGTTTTCCATTATTGCCAGCACTGTCTATCTCTGAGTGATTCCTCACTCTTTTATTTTTTTTTTAACATAGGTTATTTGTAAAATTAGAGGATGAAAAGATTTTGCTAGAATCCAAATCACTGGCTGGGGATTAGTTCATCTTTACATGATTCTAGTTTTGTTTTTAAGAAAATAGTAATTCCTTCTGGATATTGGTCTATGGGGGTTTTATGCAGGTGGCAGACCATTAAATATGGGGAAATTTCTTTTTTAATTATACTCCTGCCAAATACCTCCCATAAAGTAGGTGATCTGGACTGATTTCGTTTTGTTATGTTAAATACATATACACATTAATTTTTTTTCTTTTGAAGATTCTTTATTACAAAACCTGGTTTGGTTCTTAAAACTCAGATCCATTTGATCTTAATTTACTTTTCTTTCCTCAGAGAGCAAAGATAGCTTGAAAACGTTTGACTTCAATGTCTTTTTTTTTTTTTTTTTTCAGGCTAATCCCTTATAAAAGTGCAAAGTGTCTGCATGCTAAAACAAATGAACATTTGAATGCACAATTGACTAACCAATTTTCAAATAATTAACATTTTAGATTTTGCATGTGCATTTGTCGCTCGTTTGACCATATATTAATTAATTAGCCTTAATTAGAATGGATTACTTCTTCAAATCTTGCACACAGATTCTAATGAAATGATAGAATTTTGCATCACTTTCTATATTTTAGCTGAATAGACAAGCACTCACATGCAAAGAAAGTAAATTTGTAAGGTAGGGAACATTTCACTCCTGTGGAAGTTGACATTTTGATTAATGAAGTGTTACAATTGTTTTTAATGTATTTATTTGGTGGTGCGTACAGCAAAATTAATCCTGATAGATGAAATGTGTTTAAAGCCTGCTCACAAAATGAATGGTGTCTTCAAGCTAATAGAGTTATAAATGAACAGAATAAAAAAAATTAAGAAGACTTTAAAAATGAGTCAAGTGAGAATAAATGCCAGATTAGAAAACAATTTACTGTGTGTGTCTAGAGAGCCAAGGAGAACTCGACTGCAAAGAACGTGACTTATGCTCTAAGTGAGCAGCGGAAATACTGATGGGACATAGTCATAATGGTGGAAGGCTGCAGAGAACCGGGCGTCTTGCCTATGCTTGCGTGTGCAGAGCTGAAAGGCAAAAGCAGAAATCATGTCCCGAGGGGATACACTGAGAGTCAAGTCATCCGTGCCTTTCATTGGTAACTACTGGGAGCCGTGGTGGAGCCCAAACATCAGGAGAAAGTGAATCCAGAAACAATGAGGAGGCTCAGACACCTAAAAAGCAATGGAGAGAGCCTCCTAAGCAAAAAAAAAAAAAAAATAGTGATGCCGCTCCTCGTGGGAGATTTCCCTCACCTCACGTTTGGGTTCTGAACACAGTGTAGATCCATTTTATGTGTCAAGCACAGACCAACCACTTGTCTACAAAGTTATTTATAAAACAGAGCTCCCATTTTATAAATAGCACCCAGAGTTTATATAGGCAATTCTCCCAATATTTTCAAACTGTGTAAATATCTAAGTTCTCCGTTCTGAGAGAGTTCGGACAACCATTTACTACTCTTCACACAGCACTCTGCAGGCTCTGAGAAGATCACTAACCGTTTGTTGGACCCTAGGCAACTTGAGAAATCTGTGACCCCACAGAAGCTAAGAAATCTCGGTTGTTTCATCTTTAAATATAGATAAATAAAATGTTACTGCTTTGGCAGTGGTGAAGCCTGGGCTTTCTCTGAAGCTTGTTACGTAGCCAGTGCTCTAGTCAGCTGCTCTAGTGCCATGATAAAAAACACTGCCAAAGAGCAACACGAGGAAGAAAGGGCTTAATTGATCTCATGCTTCTGAGTGACAGCCCATCATTCAAGGAACGCAATGCAGGGACCTGGAGCAAGCGAAGAAGACACTGTGGAAGAATACTGTTCGCTGGCTCACTCCCAATCTCAGATTCAGGTAACTCTGTAACACAGTCCAGGCCCACCTGCCAATGGATGGCACATCCCACACTGGGCTGGGCTCTTCTGCATCAATTAATGCCAAGAAAATGCACAAGCCCACAGGCCTATCCAATGGAAGCAGTTTTCCGTTGAGGTTCCTTCTTCCAGATGTGTTGTGTCAACAACAAAACTAACTAGAACAGCCAATAGTGACATTGAACGCTTTGTCCTATTCCCTCCATCTAAAAGTTCTGGGATTGCAGTTATGTGTCAACATGTCCATCTCTACTGTTTGTTTCTAACCTTACGAGACTCCTAAACAATATGGAAACAGACATGGGTGTTATTTGTGGATATGATTCCTATGCTTAAAAAAAAAATACCTGACAGCAGGTATTTAGCTTAATAAATTACTGAGTATATTAAGTGCATTTTATAAGTTCATGCACATAGAATTCAATAAATCAATGCTGAGAATTTAAGAAAAACATTTATTTGTAGGTGTAATGAAGATGCTACATTAGAGCCACTCTTCAGTTATAAGAAATTAAGAACTCAAGACAATATCTGACATGAAAGAGGTGACAGAGCAACAAGTCCATGAAGGAACAGGTAGTAGAGAAAATAGAGCTATGGAGACACAGTCCTTGATTCTACGTGTGCTTGTGTCCTTTCAGATCTTGGACCAGTGCAGGAAACTGAGAGGAAAGGGCAAAACATCTCTGCTCAAAGGCAAAGAATCTAGCATGATGTTTAAACATCTTAAAAACAAATAAATGAACAAAACCTCAAGCTTGAGATGTGGGCAGTACCTAGAGCCTGAGAGGCCAAAATCTCAGTGAAGGGAGCCACCCAATGATGTGATTCCAGCAGACTCCCTGAGGTGCGTTAAGGAAGCCACTGGGCAGGAGAGCAGACTCTGGGGCATCTTGTGAGAGTGGGGAAGACAAGCCCCTCGGGTCTAACCAAACAGGAAGGCTTGGAGCAAGGGGCCAGATGAACATTAAGATGGACACACCATAGGGCACACAGTGGTGGTGGCACACCAGGAACAAATAAAATCTTACCCCAACGCTATCCAGCTTCAAAGCCCTACACATCCTATTTTATCTATATTCACTCACTTTCTTATTTTAGTGTGTGTGGAGGGGGTGGTACGTGTGCGTGTATGGATCCCAGGATCAAATTCAAGTGATCAAGTGCCTTTACCTGCTGAGCCAACATATTTATTTTTATGTACATATATATATATATGTACACACACACACATATATATATACATATATATATTAATGTCTATGAATCTTTTTACTGCACATCTGTTTGTGTACCACATGATGCTTGGATGCTTGGTGCCCATGGAAACCAGAAGTTCTGTTCCCTTGGAATGAATGATTGTGAACCACCACGTGAGTACTGGGAACCACACCTGGCTCCTCTGTAGGGCTTATAAGCAGCCTCAAACATTGGGCCATAGCTCCAGCCCCCTCATGTCCTATTTTAATCAGGTGACAAATTTTTATATTTAAAACTGTTTACAGATAAAGATGGTCCTTTCCGTGAAGATATAATCTAGGCACTTAACAATTGCTCTTACGCAGTGTCCACTATTTGCTTTAGTACTTTCTATGCATCCCAGTAATAATAACAGCAATAGAAAAAGATAACAGAACCAAACCACAGAAACTACAGAGAATGAGATTATAAAGCATTGTGTTTAAAATAATGAGATTGATCAAAACAACTAGATGACACCAGAAAAAAATTTAATCAGAGATATCAAGTCCAGAAAAAGAATCAAATGAATATACTATAACTAAAATACTCAATAGATGAGCATAATGATAGCAGAAAGTTATATTCAATGGGAGACAAAGAAACTTAAAATACATCAAGAGAAAGAAAATATACATGTAAAATGGAGAGTTTTTTAACCGAAAATGGATAGCAACATAAAATACATTAAAATTTCCAAATAATGCATCATAGAGTCTTATAAGCATAGATGAAATACAGTAAAAATGTTAAAAGCAGCACTTTGCTTGTTTGCACAGAGATCTACTTGTCTCTGCTCCCAAGTGCTAGGATTAAAGGTATGCGCCATCACCACCAGGCATAACATTTTAATTGTAAAGAATTTTTCAAAATTAATAAAAGGCATCAATCTACAGATTCTGAATTAAGTAATGTTAATAGAATCATCTCTGAGCATTTCGGAGTTTTTTTTTTTCTTTTTCATTTTTAATAAAATATAATCGCATTACTTCTCCCTCACTTCCCCTCTTTCTTAGGCATTCCTGTGCATGTCCCCCTCAAATTATTATTATTGTTACATGCACACATATGCACAAACATATAAATACAATCTGCCAAGCCCATTTTTGTCAGTTGTGTGTATAGAGTTTCAGAGTCCTTAGTTGCTTGATAATACTTTGGCTAAGGGATAGGACCCTATGAGATTTTCTCCTTTCTGAGTTAAGGTGTCTGCCGATATTGTCATTGTTCAGGCTTGTTTATGCAGCCCTTTCTAAGAGAGGCAGTTACATAGCAGAATTATAGACATTTCAGTTTTGTTTTGTTTTTTAGTGCAAGGCCTAGGAGTCCAACTTGGGAGTAAAGCAATTGTTTGGTGAGTACAAGGCTCCTGGTATAATACCCCAGACCTCAAAATATTTCGCGGAAAAGAAAAGTGCTAAAAGCTGAAACAAGAAATCTTCAAACAGTTAGGGGAGGAGAGATGACAGGTTTTCTTTAAGGAAGAAATAATCGCATGATAGTCACATTATGGCTACAAGGGTAGCCATAGGAGCCAGGAAACAATGCCATGAAGTCTTCAAAGGATTGGGAGGAACTAGCTGCCAAACTAAAATTATATGCACAGTGAAAGTACACTAGGAAGTTATAAAATAAATACACTCTAGACTGAAAAAAAAATAAAACAGAAAATATGTTCCTAACAGATCCACACCACAGCAAGAAAACAGAGCTCTCAGGCAGAAATAATAATCCCAGTAAAAACAGCAATGTAAGGAAGGATGCAGATGGGAATGTAGGAGTTGATTAATATTGGCATAAAATGCCACTAACACCTTGTACAACCTTTAATGTATGTAAAAATTTAAATAACTGATGAAAATTCCACAAAAGACCAGGGAAGAATAAACATAATTAGGGTCTTTGATTGTCTTAACAGTGTTTAGAAAGTAGCAAAATTTTTATTTATGTATTTTATAATGTCTAGGGTAACCATTATAAAGTATGGTGGATAAATGATATAGAAAATAAACTTCCTATCCCATGAGAATCCTACATAGCATATCCACAATGTGTAGCAATTGGAACAATCGAAAGGGCCGCAGTTGGTCAGTGTGGCAGGACACACTTTCACTCCCAGCAATCTGAAGGCAGAGGTAGGCAGAGCTCTGTGAGTTCAAGGACAGCCTGGTCTGCATATCAAATTTAAAGCTATCCAGGGAGACATAGTGAGACGGTCTCAGAAATCAAACAAATAAAAACATAAAGGGCAGCCATGAAGAAAGGAGGAAACAATACAAATGGAATGGAGAAAGGAAACAGAAGACAGCAGGTGGTGCGCAAGTGTGTGATTAAAGACGAAAGAAACTAGCTAACCCCAATTGAAAGGCAAAGACAGACAACATTTGATCAAAATCACAACCAGAGATGTTCTTCTTAGAACAGAAACATTCCAACTGCAAGGGTGTGGAGGTTTGACTATTAGAAGATAGAAAGTGTAGATAATGTTAACGTCAACAAGAGAAAGTTGACAAAGCTGCATAGGCAGCATAGCAAAAAAAAATGGAAAATAAATTACTAGTTATTAGAAAGGACATTTTAAAAGGGTGTGTTACATAAAGCAGATAAAAATCTTGAACTTGGGTTTTAAGGGGTGTGACTCAGGGGTAGAGCACTTGCCCAAAATGTGTAAGACCATAGGTTTGACTCCTAGTATCACAAAGCTAGGAGGGAGAATGTAAACTTGTATAAATCTAGTAACACTGAAATACATAAAGCAATCCAACTACAACAATGCTTACCTCAGTATTTAGGAGGCTGCGGAAGCCTGAGAACAGCCTATCTAAATGAATACATTACGTGGAATGGAGATCAGGAATTACTTAAACATGAAGACAGGCTGGTTGCATGTGCTTATAATCCCAGGATTTGGGGAGCTGAAGCAGGAGGATTGCAGGAGCCAGAGCCCAGCCTAAGCCATATAACAAGACTCTGCCTTAAAATAATGGAAAAAGAAACTAACAAATGCTTAATTCTGAGTGTGTGCTTACAAAAGTAAAACAGAAAATCAGTACCTATTTTTAATCCTAAAAATATACAAGTAATATTAAATTAAGTACAAGGGAACAAATTTTAAAAACCCATAATTTTTTAAGAAATTAATAAGTATAAAATACAAAAAAAAAAAAAAGGCAATGCCATGGGTAACCCAGCTTGTGGGTTTGTTGTATGCTGGGGACGGTTGTTTTGCTTTGCTCTGATTGCTCGTGATGTGAGTGGCCTTAGTTCATACAAAATCATTGTGTCCCCCACATGGCCGCACCCCTCCCAGAACACATGCATTTACTTAAGAGAAAAAAAATACGTCTTTGGTACATGACCTAAAGTTCTTCATTCTAAGTTGTATTTGTCCAATTCTGAGCATTTTTCTAGGACTCTCAAGAGAATAGGCAAAGCCATCTTTATAAGACCTCCACTCTCACCATTTTCTTCCCTCCATCAGCCTCCCCTCTATCCTGAATCCTAGGGACTACAACAAGGAACCTCTTAGAGCACACCAGTGTGTCCTGTTGCTGGTGAGCCACGTCTGGCCATATTTCCTGTACTCTATTGGAATGCACAGATGCTGCCAGAGAAGATAGTTACAGGATCAAGTAGTTGGCAGAACACAAAATATTTTCTCTCCATCCAGACACTCACAATATATTGCACATTAAAATGTTTCTTGAGCCCTGCAGCAGATAAAACTGTTAATGGTTAATTAATTGAATATTCTCCAAATGAATTTGTCCACTGAAGTCCTTTTTTAAGTGTAAGCCAAGCACTATTTTCTGTGGTCCTGAGAGTTTACACATTGCTGATAGCAATGACTAAAATAGCATATGCTTTTAGGCAATCATAAACACCATTAAGGAAAAGCAAGCTGAGAATTGATATAAATAATGACCTCTGAGGTTTTGGTTGTAGGTAGGATCAGAATCCACAGATTATACTTGGGAAATTCCAGCTGCATGGACAAAGTCTATGTCCACTCACATACAGGCAGCACCTAGTAGACTCAGTAGGTTTACAAAGAGCACACACTGAGATGTCGTGAGAAGATGCTATCTTTCAGTAGATGTCCTGGCCCTCTAATCTCAAAATATTTCTGCTCCCTCTTCCTCCATACTCACTGAGTCTTGTGTGTAGGACTTTATGTTGTAGATGTATCAATCACGAATAGGACACCATACTCAGTTGTTCTCTGTATTTTGACCAGTTGGAGCTGTTGGCAATGGTTGATGGGGAAAATCTCCTAGGACTCCACCGCTAAATGAAAAGTTATTGGCAGTTAATGGCAGCTAGGGGAAGATCCATTCTCCTAGAGGGAGGTTCCCTGAGAGTGATCATCTCTTTGAGCACTCTTTGAGCAACAGTAAATGGACTCACCAGATTGCCTTTATAACATGTATGAAACAACAATAATTAAAATGTAACAGACCATAAAATTGAGAATGTGTGAGAGGCACACAGGAAGAGTCAGGAGGGGAAGAAAAAAAACAGGAGAAAATTACATCAATACAGTATTAATATAGGAGATTCTTTAAAAGTAAAAATTAGTTTTTGAAAGTGCACATGAAGTTAGGAGGAAAATGTGGGGTGGGAAAATAGGAAATTAGAAAGGAGAGAACGAGGGTGGATTGTACCAAATACATTGTATGCATGTATGAAGTTCTCAAACCACAAAAAGGACAATTTAAAAAGTAGGAAATTTAAGAAAATGTCCATTCAATTCTCTTCATCCCACTTAATGCCTAAGAACAAATGTGAACAATAGCCACAAATATAAAATATTTAGGTGTAACTTTAACCAAGCAAATGAAAGACCTGTATAACAAGAACTTCAAATCTTTGAAGAAAGACATTGAAGAAGATATCAAAAGATGAAAATCACAAAAAGAGGAACATGGTATGGGTATGTACTCACTCATATATGGATTTTAGACATACAGCAAAGGATCACCAGCCTATAATTCATACTGCCAGAGAAACTAGAATACAAAAAGGAATCTAAGAGATTCATACACGGTCCCTCACAGAAGGGGAAAGGAACAAGATCTCCTGAGCATATTGGGAGTTGGGGGGAGGCAGCGAGTGGAGAGGGAGCTAGGATAAAGAGAAGGCGGGGAGAGACAGCATGTAGGACTAGGAAGATTGAGTCAGGCGGGGAATAGACAAGAGAAGAGAGAGAGATAGAGAGAGAGAGAGAGAGAGAGAGAGAGAGAGAGAGAGAGAGAGAATAAAAGAGGGAGCCATTATAGGTTTGAAGAGATAACTGACTCTAGAGAAATGTCCAGAGACCTACAAGGATGACCCCAACTAACAATCTGAGCAACAGTGGAAAAGCTACCTTAAATGATCTTCCCTGATAATGAGATTGATGACTAACTTATCTACCATCATAGAGCCCTCATCTAGTAGCTGATGGAAACAGAAGCAGACACCCACAGCTAAACACTGAGCGGAACTGGAATCCAGATGCGGAGAGGGAGGAGTGATAAGAAAATGGAGGCAAGACAGAAACCCACAGAGACAGTTGACCTGAACAAGGGGGAGCTCATGAATCCCCAGACTGATAGCTGGGAAACCAGCATTTGAACCGACTCAGACCCCCTGAACATGGGTCTCAGTTAGAAGGCCTGGGTAGTCTAACAGACCTCTGACAGTAGAACCAGGATGTATCCCTGGTGCATGAAAGGACTTTGGGAGCACATTCCCCATGGAGAGACACTCCTTTAACCTAGAGGCAGGAGGAAGAGCCTAGTCCCTACTCCAAATGACTTGACAGATTTTGTTGATCCCTCCTGGAAGGCATCACCCTCCCTGCAGAGTGGGGGGGGGTGGGATGGGAGGGTGGAAGGGAGAGGGAACTGGGATTGATAAAATAAGAAAAAAATTAAGAAAAATTTAAAAAAAATAAATAAGATGAAAAGATCTTCCATGCTCATGAATTGGTGGGATTAACATAGAAAAATTTGCCCTCTTACTAAAAAGCAATCTACAGATGCCATGCAATTCCCATCAAAATTCCATCACAATTCTTTACAGACCTTGAAAGAACAATACTCAATTTCACATGGAAAAACAAAAAGTCCAGTATAGCTAAAACAATCTTGTACAATAAAAGAACTTCCAGAGGTGTTACCATTACTGATTTCAATCTGTACTACAAAGTAATAGTAATAAAAACTATGTAGTATTGGTATAAAAATAGGTTGATCAATGGAATTGAATCAAAGACACAGAAGTAAATCCACATACTTATGTTTATACAAGTGTTCATAGACTTGGTTTTTGACAAACAAGTTAAAATTATACAATGGAAAAAAGATAGCATTTTAAACAAATGTTGCTGGTCTAAATGTTGTATGTTGTCATGTAAAAGAATGCAAATAGATCCATATCTATCACTCTCTACAAAACTCAATTCCAAATAGATCAAAGACCTCACCATAAGCCAGATACATTGAATCTAAAGAAGAGAAAGTGGGGATAGCCTTGAATACATCAGCAAAGGAGACAACTTCTTGAACAGAACACTGATAGCACATGCACTAAGATTGACAATTAACAAATGGGACCTCATGAAACTGAAAATCTTCTGTAAGGCAAAGGACACCATTGAAAGAACAAAATAGTAGCCCACAAAATTGGAAGAGATCTTCTCCAACCCCACATCTGACAGAGGACTAATCTCCAAAATATATAAAGAACTGAAGAAACTAAATAATGCAATTTGAAAATGAGGTACAGAACTAAACAGAGAATTCTCAGAAAAATCTAAAATGATGGAGAATCACTTTTTTAAAAAAATGGTCAACAGGTTTAGCATCAAAGAAATACAAATCAAAGCTACTCTAAGACTCCATCTTACACCTGTCAGAATAACTAAGGTCAAAAACACAAGTGACAGCTCATGCTGGAGAGGACATGAAACAAGAACACTCCTCCCCTGTTGGTGAGAGTATGAACTTACACAGCCACTTTGGAAATCAATATGGCAGTTTCTCAGAAAATTGAGATATAACTGAAGGATGCTCAACCATATCACAAGGACACTTGCTCAACTACGTTCATAAAAGCCTTACTCATAATATCCAGAAACTGAAGGCAACCAAGTTGTCCCTCCACCAAAGACTGGATAAAGAAAATGTGGTACATTCACACAAGAGAGTATTACTCAGCTGTTAAAAACAATGACATCAGGAATTTTGCTGGCAATTGGATACAACTAGAAAAGATCACCCTGAGTGAGATAACCTGGACCCACAAAGACGAATATGGTATGTATTCACTCATAAAGTAAAGGAGAACCATGCTACAATCCACAGGCTCAGAGAAACTGGTAACAAGGATGGTTGGTTGTGGGTGGAGATGATGCATGAGTCTTACTGTGAAGGGGAAATAGAATGCACATAGTAGATGAGGCCGGAAGAGAGTGGTGGAAATGGAGAACAGGAGGGATCTCATGGTGAGGGACAGAACGTAGGGAGAGAGTACTAGGAGAGACAACATGAATCTGAGGACATCCCTAGGATGAACTAGAAACCCATGGAAACTCCCAGAAATCCATGTGGGTGACCCTAGCTAAGATTCCTAGCAGTAGTGGATATGGGGCCTCAACCGGCCATCTTCTGAAACCAGGCAAGACTTCTAGGGGAGGGACTGGGGCACCAACCCAGTCACAAACACTTGGACCTGTAATTTACCCTGCCTAGAAGATGCACTGGGGTAAAGATGGCACAGAAATTGTGAAAGTGACTAACTAAGGACTGATCCAGTTGGAAACCCATACTCTGAGAGGGAGCTCAGACCCAAGGGTCAAGACACAGAGGCAGGATACCCCAGAGACCCAGGATGGAACCAAACATGAGTGGTTAAAGAAAAGGTCAGTGAACATTCTGCTGCTATACTCAGAGATTAGTGCCTAGCCCAGCTGTCATCAGAGAGGCTTCACTCAGGAACTGATGGAAACGAATGCAGAGACCCACAGCCAAACAATATGTGAGGCTTTGGGAATCCTGCTAAAGAGAGGGAAGGATTGTAGGAGCCAGTGGGGTTAAGGGTACCACAAGAAACAACTAACCTTGGTTCATAGGGGCTCATGGAGACTAAACCAACAACTAGGGAGCATGCATGGAACCAACCTGGGCCCTCTGCATATGCTGTGATTATGTAACTTGGTCTTTTGTGAGACTCCTAAAAGTGAGAACAGGAACTGTCTCTGTCTCTGTTGCCTGCACTTGGAGCCCATTCCTCCTCCTAGATTGCTTAATCCAGCCTTAATAGAAAAGGAGGTACCTAGTCTCAATGCAACTTGATATACCATCCATGGGATGTGGACCTCCTGTATCTGAAGAGAAACAATGAGAAAGGGTAGATAGAGGGGGAGGAACTGGGGGAGAGGAGTGAGGGGAAACTTTAGCTGAGATGTAAAGGTGAAAAAATAAATAAATAACAACAAAGAACACGTGTGAAAATGCTCATTACCTGACTTTGAAGGCCAAAGTCACTGATGGGCATTTTCCTCAATGTGAGAGGAAGCGTGTTGTCATAGGAGAGTGAGAGACATCACGAGCCAGCCCCTCAACATGTGTCCTGTGGATAGTACTTATTCGGTGCACTTTCACTTCTTATAAATTTGGAGAAGTGTAATGTTGACACATTTTCTTAAGCCTAAAGATCTTAGCTGTTTAATTTTCCCTTCAATGTTTCTCATTAGTAGAGAGTTGACAGGCATGATGGTCCCCCACACACACAGATATTAAAACTGGATTGCCAGTGTGCTGGGTAATTTTTGTCAACTGAACACAAGTTTAGGTATCTGGGAAGAGGGAACCCCAAGACAATGCCTTTATCAGATTGGCCTACAGACAAGTCTGCAGGGAATTTCTTGGTTAATGATTGGTACCTGAGGGCCCAGGCCACGGTGGGAGGTGTCACCTGTAATTAGATTGTCTTGGGATAAAAAAAAAACAAAAACAAAAAACAAAACAAACAAACAAACAAACCAAAAGGTAGCCAAACCTGAGCCTGGAGAGTAAGCCAGCAAACCACATTGATCCATGCAGCTTTAAATTGCTGCCCTGACTTTCATTCATGATGGACTGAAAGTCTTAAAATGGACTAAACCCTTTCCTCCAGCAAGCTGCCATTGATTATGGTGTTTATCACAGCAGCAGAAAGCGAATAGGACAGGCAGCCTCCATTCTGTACTTCCTATCATGAAATAAGTCAACCCTGTGTTCTTTCTCTGGCCCACAACTTACTGATTTCATCTAGCAGTACATGAAGCCCCATGTCTGAAGACATAGAGAGGACAAATGGGATATGAGGGTCTTGCAAGCCTATTATAGTTGGAAAGTTAAATGTTCACCTTTTTGCTTCCCTGTCTCTATATTAAGAAAGCATTAAAGGTTTCACAGGATATATAATTAATTTGCTTCTGGCTTTCTCAAACTCCAGTGAATACAATAGGATTGATGCTTGAGACATGCTCAAAACTGTCACCCACTGGAGCCTTTTAAAAGGTTTATAGTGATGATCAATTCAGTGGTCTTTTTCCAACCAGTAAAAATAAGATGCCATCAAGCAACTTCCCCTGGGAAGGAACTAGCCTGACTTCTTTGTCTTTGTACTCCCTTCCTATTTTGCCTGGCTACATCCTGCCCATCATTTCTCTTAACAGTATGACTTCTAAACACTCAACAACCTTGGAGAACATTCAGAACCAACCAGAACAGAGAAAACAGAGCCTCTGATCCACTACCTAAAAGTATATGACTCATCTGAAGCAGAAGTACAAACCGTTGAGGCCAGGAATCTGCAGTTATTATGAGCATCAAAGAAAGTCATAATGATTGTACTGGTGACTCATCTGCCAACTGCTTTTCATCCAAAAAAGATAAGTCAAGGTACAGGAAGCTGGGAGTGAAGCAATACCAGGAAAGTACACAACTGACAGTTAGAAAGACATGAAGAAAACTGAGACCTATGAAAGCTCTTAGGAGCAAACCAGGCTGATTCAGAGCCTCACCGAGCAGATACAGGCTCATGAAACCCAAGCTTGCAGCAACTGGTATGGAAAAGGGAAGGAGAAACAAAATTCAAGAGGCAAGCTCCAGGTTACTAATTTATTCTTTCCACTCTATATGATGGCTCAACTTGGAATACTGGAGGCCAGAGAGAGTCCTAAAGAGAAAAATATTCTGGTAGAAGGAAAGATGGTTATGTAATTGTGGTGTCTTCATGCTTCCACCCACATTGCCACTCTCCTACAGTCCACTTTTCTCACATTCTTAGAACAGAGAACTATTCTATTTGATGGAACTTCCCATCACACTGTTTTGAGCTTATATTACTAGTTTAGCATCCATAAAACTGTGACACTTTTTATTCACCTATCTCCTATTAGATGAAACTCTTAGCAAGAGTAACAGTTTGCTCATCCCTGCCTCTCAGCACCCTTCATAGCCCTTTATTCAAGTAGGCTCTTTAAATGTCTTAATTAATTGAATCTAATTGAACTGTGCCTTTAGAGTCATTTGTGACCAGTCATGCTATATGAGTACAAAACTGGGTTATATTTGGTAATAGTTCTCTATTGGGTCCTTTTGGTTTGTGTTGTCTGACACAGAAGTTTAGATAAGGAAAGAGAATGGATGTTAATTAATTGATTTATACAAATCTTGGGCATCTACTGTGTGCAACATGCTGTTCTTAGAGTTTAAGGTGTATTAGTAAACCAACTAAGATCCCTTTTTCTTATATCTAAATAAAAAGCATGAACAGAAAATCAATATAAGAAGATAGGCTAGTTAATTAGAAGACATGTGCTTAGGAAAGGGAGAAAAGATGTAATGAACTCAGAACTTCTAGCATGTTGTGTGGGAAGTTCACAGCCCAAGGAAAATGGTCAGGGTACTGTTCAGAAGGTGAGATTTGACCTCACTTGCAGGAAGCGAAGAGGCTAGCCAAGTGGATACTTGAGAAGGGCATGTATCACTTTCTTCTTCCAGTTCCATATAAGATTTGAAGTTCTTGCTACCTTGGGGATCAAAAGAACTGGTAAATTTGCCAGAGTATCTGCTTTTGACTCACACAATAGCTTTGGTGAGTAAGGCAATAGTCATTTTGGTACTGTTGTGTGACGTGAGAGAGTGGGAACAGGAACAAAGAAAGGAGAACCATTGCCACACTGAAGAGTGGGGAGCAGGTGAGGCACGGGGACCTTCCCTCAAATCTGAGACTAAGGAAGGTTCTAGAAATCATGTGGGTAGCATTAAGTCAAAAATCAATCACTGTGAGGCATTGTGGCACACTCATTTTACCCCAGCACTGGAGAGACAGGCAGAGGCAGAGGCAGAGGCAGAGGCAGAGGCAGAGGCAGAGGCAGAGGCAGAGGCAGAGGCAGAGGCAGAGGCAGAGGCAGAGGCAGAGGCAGAGGCAGAGGCAGAGGCAGAGGCAGAGGCAGAGGCAGAGGCAGAGGCAGAGGCAGAGGCAGAGGCAGAGGCAGAGGCAGAGGCAGAGGCAGAGGCAGATCTTTATGACTTGAGGCCAGCCTTGTAGAGAGTTTTAGACAAGCCAAGTGAGAGCTTGTCAAAGAACAAAACAAAACAAAATTAAAAAAAAATAAAACCTACCTAACTCATCCTATTTTCTAAGTGTCCTTTTCTCTAGTAAATTTGAATGATCTAAGTCTGATAGAAACAAAACTGTCAACTGAATGTTTGTCACACTGTGGGCACTGTGTATCAAGAATATACTGATGAAGACGGTAAAAGGGGGAGCACTATCCTTAATAAACTCCTGTGACATTGTTAGATCACAGCCCACAACAGAATAACCACAAGTTACAAAATAATAATAAGACGGGTTTGTTATACTCTAGAGTCTAGACAATTCAGTCAAAAAGTAACACGGTTTTCAAAATATGGAAGCTGAGAAGTCATGCTTTCATGTGTAATTATCCCATTGTTGTACATGTCTTTCCTAGGAATTCCAAAACCCTGCAAAGAGTTAGTAATCTTCTGGTTGCTGTTAGTAACTCAGTGTCTTATTGGGGGCCAATCACCACCTTCACCCTGGTCTCATCCATCATCCATGGGTGTAGGAGACAATGAAGACTCACATAACTGAGAAACTAGAAAAGGTAATGTGACCAGATGCCTTGGGTCATCCACACAGAGCAAAGGGGCATCATGTGGCTACACATACACACACAGGGAGACATGGAGTGGCTTCTCTTTATGAACATGGTGTTTCTACTGTGAACTCTACAGCAGCCCATTTGATGGTATTATTTTTTTTGAATTTTTTATTTCAATTTTATTTTACATATCGATCCCAGTTTCCTCTCCCTCATTCCCTCTCTGCCACCCTTTCATGCCCCCCAACCACCCTCCCATCTCCCCACTCCACATGTAGGGTGATGCCTTCCAGGAGGGGTCATCTAAATCTGTCAAGTCATTTGGAGTAGGGACTAGGCCCTCTCTCCTGTCTCTAGGTTAAGGGAGTATCCCTCCATGAGGGATGTGCTCCCAAAGTCATTTTGTGCACCAGGGATACATCCTGGTTCCACTGTCTGAAGTTTCTTAGACTGCCCAGGCCTTCTAACTGAGACCCATGTTCAGGGGGACTGAGTCAGTCCCATGCTGGATTCACAGCTATCAGTATGGGGGCCAATCAGCTCCTCGTTGTTCAGGTCAGCTGTTTCTGTAGCCTGGTCTTGTCCTCCCTCTCTGCATCTGGTTTCCAGTTTGGCTCAGTGTTTAGCTGTGAGTGTCTGCTTCTGTTTCTATCAACTACTAGATAAGGGCTCTATGATGGTGGATAAGTTAGTCATCAATCTCATTATCAGGGAAGGGCATTTATGGTAACCTTTTCACTGACCTGGAAATCCTTCTCTTAGGCATATACTCAAATGATCCACATCCATGCAACAAAGACATGTGTTCAACTATGTTCATAGCAGCATTATTTGTAATAGTAAGAACCTGGAAGCAACCTAGATACTCCTCAACTGAAGAATGGATAAGGAAGATGTGGCACATTTACACAATTACTACTCTGCAGGGGAAAAAATGGAATCTTGAAATTCACAGGCAAGTGGATGGAACTTGAAGAAACCATCCTGAATGAGGTAACCCAGTCACAAAAAGAAGATCAGGGTATGTACTTGCTCATATATGAATTTTAGACCTAGAGCAAAGAATCACCAACCTATAATTCACACCACCAGAGGAACTACATAGGATACAAGGAGGAAACTAAGAGATTCATATAAGGTCCCTCACAGAAGGGAAAAGGGACAAGATCTCCTGAGCATATGGGGAGGGGGGGCAGTGAGTGAAGAAGGAACTAGAAGAAAAAGAAGGGGAGGAGAGGAGAGCTTGTGGGACTAGGAAGATTGAGTCAGGGGAGGAGTAGATGTGAGAACAGAGAGAGAGAGAGAGAGAGACAGAGACAGAGAGAGAGAGACAGAGACAGAGAGAGACAGAGAGAGAGAGACAGAGAAACTATGAAAGAGGGAGCCATTACAAATTTGAAGAGAAAACTGAACCTAGAGAAATGTCCAGAAACCTATAAGACTGACCCCACCTAACAATTTGATGGTATTATTTTATGTAACTTGGAAGTACTTGGATCCCAAAGAAAAACACATTCTCTTCAGCTTTGTAAGTCTCAAATAAAAATCCCCCCAAAACTCTGATGACGAAGGTTTGTGAACTATATGTAGTGTCCAGTGACATACCATGGAATGCCCCTAATCAATAATCATGTTGATACCACTGTGCTTTCTGTGGAGGGAATTACAAATACGTAAATACAGGAGGAAAATAAAAGACTCTTTTACAGACTAGCTCTTTGTTTTATTTGTTCTCCAGAATTACAGGATGGTTTTTATTATTGTTGTTGCTTTTGTCTCGCTGTTCCCTTTCCTGTTTCCACTCCTAAATGAAGTACTCCTGCTGTTTCCTCTGCTCTGCTCCTGCCTCAGATGCTAAAGTCACTGTCTCAGAGGAGAATGCTGAGTCCTCGGCCCTACATATCTTCACGTAAGACATCTGAGCAAAGCAATGAAATGACAAGCCCATTGTCTGCGCCCAGCACAGGACTTCCCCTTTGTATGAGCTGAGTCACATTTTTCCTGTTGTCAACTTGAAGGCTGTTCGTTGATGAATGATAGGGCTATCTTGCCCATGTGTAAAGCCAGGCAGAGAGGTTTCCTTGCGTTTGCTTCCCTTACCTTGGACACGTACCAATTAGGAGCTGCCCACTGGCCAAAAGAGATAAGGAATGGTTTATAAAGCTCTGAATCTGTACTGAATGAACTAATTTCTGACGATTCATTTCTGTTTGAATGCATTCTGAGGTTCCTGCCTTGTGCAATCTTACCGATTTTAACAAAGGTCTTTGGGGAGGTATATGTGCATTTTATGCCTGATATCAGTTCCACTGGCACGTGCTTTAAAACCACAGATACATTTGATTGGCTGGCAAACTGTGAAAACAGGAAGTCAAAGGATGCAATCAACTGTGAAATAAACCTAACAAGTGAAGTTTCTGCTTGGGAGCCAAGACAGGAATACTGTCCTGAGAGACAAATAAACATGAGACAAAAATGTCTGTCTCACTCAAGAACAAACACTCAAACTGTGCTAACTATAATATTTTCAGTGCCTTTAACCAGTGAAATGGTTTCATATTGACCCACAGTACTGTTGCTAGACATGATAAAATCTCCCAAATTAAGAGAGAGACATGATTATACTTACTAGCTGGGAAATGTTGGAGATAACACAACAGGGTTTAAAAATAAATGCTCTGTTCCAAGTTAGTCTATTTTGGTATTCAGTAAGCATCTACTGAGTGCTTCCTCCAGGACAGGCACTCTTTTTCTTTGTTTGTTTGTGTGGTTGGTTGGTTGATTGGTTTTGGTTTGGGCAGGGGTTATGAATTTATTTTTTACATTCCAATCCCAGTTTCCCCTCCCCTCTCTTCTCCTGCTCCCCTCACTTCCCCTACCTCAACTCCCATCTGCTCATTGGAGAGGGTAAGGCCTTCCCTAGGAAGTCTACTAAATCTACTAAATCTATCCCATGGTCTCATTGAGGCAGGACCAAGGTACCTCTCCACCCTGCCCCCAGTCGTGTCTAAGCTGGGCCAGGTATCTCTCCATATAGAATTAGCTCCACTAAGTCAGTTTGTGAATTAGAGGTAGATCTTGGACCTACTGCCAATGGCCTCATACAGTAGGACAGGCACTCTTAGAGGTATTATGAGCAACACATATTCCTTCTCATTGACATGCCTCTGAGGGTCACACCAGCTCTGGTTTCTCAAGACTTCTGAGCACTGGTCCTCAGAAGAACATTTCTTTCTTACATGGGACATTTTCAAAGAAAGGTGATTTCACAGCAGCAGGGAGAACTTTTTAGATATCTTCAATTCATATTCTGAAGACAGAAAAATATTAGGATGAATTGAATGAGGCAGGTTGTACTGGCTAGCTTTATTCAACTTGACACAAGCAAGAGCAATCTGAGGGGAGGGAGCCTTATCTGGGAAATTACCTCCATAAGATCAGGCTGTAGGCAAGTCTATAAGCATCTCCTTAATTAGTGATTAATGTGGAATGTAATGAATTAATAAAAACTATTACTTGAAAATGTTTGGAAATGTAAAAGGGGCTTAAGACACACTCAAACAAACTTTGATTCAACTATTAGCAGAAGCTGAGAGAATTATACATAATAGAGAGTGTCACATATTGACATCCTATTCAGTCATCTCTCAAGAGTTTCTACATGGCATGCCACGTACATGATGACACATGACATCTGTCTAGATAATTAAGTTGATCACTCTCTCTCAATATCTGCCAGGAAAAAAAAACATCATATTTTACAGTGGGACCTTTTAATGTCATATTGTTGGACAAAACAATTAATAGAAGACTCGTGGTGCATACATTTCTCAGTGTAACTTAAAGAAAAACTGCTTAAAAGGAAATTCTTTTTTTCCCTTTTTTTGTTTGTGTTTTTTTGTTGTTGTTGTTGTTTGTTTTGTTTTTCGAGACAGGGTTTCTCTGTTTAGTTCTTGCTGTCCTGAAACTTACTCTGTTGACCAGGCTGGCCTCAAACTCAGAGATCTTCCTGCCTCTGCTCTCTAGTGTTGGGAATTAAGGCATGTGTCACCACCGTCCAGTGAAAGGAAGTTCTTTTGACCAGCTGGTGACTTTTAATGAGTTTTTAAAAAAATCTCTCTATAAATTAAAGTCAGAATTAGAAGAAAACCTATTAAACACATAACCTACTGAATCTGCTTGAATTTTAGATGAAGAAACTAAGGCACAGGCCAATAAAATTTCTTCCAAAGGCCTCAGCATTTAGATGGGAAAAAAAGTAGCCAAACACAACACAGCCCTTAAAGTTGCTGGCTTGAACTCACATGTTGATAAGGACAGAGATTAGTGAAACTACCTTCAGCAGGACCCAGTTACCCTGTATCCTGTGGTATGAGATGCTCCTCTCTAGCCAGAGATGCAGTCATCTGAAGGATGACCTTCAGTTCAAGAATTCACCTTAGGAAATGTTCTTGTCATCACACCCGTGGACTATTACAGAGCCGCACACCCACCCTGTACCAATACAACTATCAGTAGAGATAAAAAGTAAAGAAATATTCTAAGACAAAGACTTTCCTAAAGAAGAAATCCAAAGAAAATAGCAACAATTATGCAAAATATTTAACTATATAATTTCTAAGATTTTCACTTAAGTGTGTAGTCAAATAACACTATTATTCTTTGCATAGCTATAGATCAATTGGCTCGTGTGTGAAACATATGAAATACAATAATTTTCCCTTCAGATGAATGATCCTGGTTTGAGTTATCCAGACAATTTGATAAAAATACATTATTCCAGATGGACTCCAGTTGCTGGGCAGATGGAAATGTTTAAATAAAGCTCTAAGAACTTTATTATACTAAATTAGGTGGTCAGGGAGGGAAAGCATGTGAATATAACTATAACCCACATAATTTATAAGTTTACTAAATTTTTAAAATTCTACTTTCATTGCTAAAATATATTTAAGAAGAAACATTTCATTGTTTTAATGTTGAGTTTTATAGTCAAAATAACTGACACGAATAGACTAATCATACAGTGACTTTCCATTTTAGTGCACAGAGACAACCCATCCATCAACCATGCTTAGGTTTCTTTCCCCTTCTCTGATTGGACAGGACACACCCTCAGATGTGAACTTTGGGGACATCACTAGGTTGACTGTGATATGGGATGTGGGAATCTGGGAGAGCTGATTATGCCACTTTCAGGGGTACTCTGCTGCTGTCCATGCTTGGATTTCATTTCTATTTAATGATAGATTGCAGCTAGTCCTGTCCATATTCATGGATAATTTCCCACTTGGCCAGCAAAACAGAAATTAACTCATCATGATGCCTCAGTTGGCACCTCACAGTCAAGAGTAGTCCTATCTCCAACAGTATTCAATCCTGCTTCAGGATCTGCTTTGCAGAGAAGATATTACTCTCCACTGAAAATAACATGATCTTGCTCCAGAATCCCAAAGGTCTTCCTTGAGGGTTACCCACTGGAAATCTCCTTAAACAACAAACCACAACTTTGCCCACCATGAACACCACCAACTCCCAAGATCAATAGCACAAGAGCTTTGGCCACACTGTATCCCAGACCTGTTTCAAAGCCCTTTCCAGTCTGCAAATGCTGGAAACCTTTCCGTGAAACAAGGACAGTGGACTGTAGATGACGTTTAGTCTAAGCTGTAGAGAATATTACCTATAAAACCCAAGGAGAGAACCAGGTAGTGGTGGTGCATGCTTTTAATCTCAGCACTCAGGAGGCAGAGGCAGATGAATCTCTGTGAGTTTGAGGCCACAGCCATCCACTAGTACTAAAGGGAGAGTCCTAGAACACACCACGCTCAGGAAATCCTGAGCGAGTTCTAGGACAGCCATGAAACACCAAAAGAAGAGAAAAACCAAGGAGACCTACCAGTGGCTGCACTTCCTGACCTTTGGTAGGGATACAAGATACATTTTTACTATTACACTACACAATGTACTACTCTACTGTGTCCCTAGTCCCTGTACATCCACAAACTTCACCAAAGTGGCAGGTTACTGAAACTTGTAAGGATAATATCCCATGCTTACAGATTGGCAGCTCTTACAGTGGAGGAATAGAACACATCTGTAAACCTTTAATATCGATGGTGACTAAAGAATGAAAGTTTCCAGAGGAATGTATCCAGACATCTCCATCTCATATATCCAAACATCTCTATCTTATGTTTTAAGGTCTCAGTTTCCTGAGGGCCCCAAGACCCTAAGAAGGGTCTTTGTTACTCTATTTACCAGGTTCTGGCTATTTTACTCCACCACAAGAGATAAACACCTCTTTATAAACTGCTGAACAGGTGTTCTGCCTCTCAAATTTAGGTTTTATTTGTTAATGGTACTCATTCAGTTTCCCATTATCTTCAGCCTGCTCAACAGGATTTCTGCTCCCCATCTAATATCATTCGAATGCCTGAATCTGCACACCTACCTGAAAGAGTGTCCTCTGTAAGTGTTTCTACATGTCCCCTCTGGAGAGGTAAGCAGCAACTAAACTAGGGTCTTGAGTCAGGGATTATCTAGGCCTTGTAGGGTGTGAATAAGCTAGGCTCCAAGCCCTAGCCCACTCACTCACTATCTGGTCCAGCAAAACATACTAGGTATCAATTGTATTAATGCTGGTCAGCTGAGAACATGGTCTACAAAAGAAATGAGCATTTAAAACATTATTGGTAGAAACTCCTGGGAAGATGAATGGAACATGAGTAAAGAGATCCTTATTAATGAGAAGCCAACACCTGTGAAAAGAGGAAATGGTGAAACTCCTACTTCATACTCTAATTTCTTCAATTTCCAATCATAGACTGTTAGAGGAACTGCAAGTACATGTATAAAGAAAGGCCTACTTCAGGTTAAATGCAAAGTGGGTCCCTAGCAACTGCTTAGTTCTATGTTCAATATAGCTCCCTAGCAACTGTTAAGTTCTATGTGCAATGCAAAGAGTAGGAAAATAGTAAGTAGAGCCCATGAGTGTCCCATATTTCCTACGAAGCTGGGCAGACATGCAGGCTAGCCCTTAGCCTTGCAACATCCCCTATTTCTCATTGAAATTAGGGCTAAGCACTACTTATCCTAAATAGCACACACACACAAAAATAATAATTAAATAAATAAATAATATAATTATCTCCTATAGAGATAGCCTCAAAATGTGTTCTGTTTTATAATGATGATTACTAAGACATATCTCTCCTTTCTTCCGACAGAGGAAAAATGGGGCTTGTAAAAAGAGGTAGGATGGAGCAAATACCTGTAGTTCTATGCCAGAAACATCTGAAAACACACCAATAAGTGTCCCTTTCTTCTTGCTCTTTGGAACAGGAATTACTGTAAACTCTTCCTTACGAGGAAGCAAAGGCCCATAGGCGTTAAATAGCTTGTCCACGCTCACCATTTATCATCAGAAAGGATCCATTGTTGATGCAGAAACTTATGTGTTTTATTTTTAAGAGCCTCATCTGCATAGTGAACTTAAACTCAAGAATGAAGGAATTTTTTAAGTCAAACTATTTTATTTCCAACATAAAAATATTCCCTGTGTTACCAGTTTTAAAATGTGATGACTTTTGCCCCTGCTAATTAAAACCAGCTTGTTTGGGGCAGTATTAATAGATGTTTTTCTCTCCATTGTAAACTTTTTGATGGTAACTACTGTGTCAAAATCACCTCATCCCTAATCAACAAGAAAAAGGCCAGAATGTCTTTTGTACTGATGAATGCTGAGCCAATTGAAAACAAAACTCAGTTCATCTTTCTGCTAACTCTCCAGTTGCTATGGTGGAAGAGGGCTAAGTTTACATCTTTTTCTACAGTCCACAGGACTCAGATCGCAGTGGCAAGATCTTTCAAAATCCTTCAAACTCCTTTTATTTGTTTATTTATTTTAAATCGAAGCATGGTGGCAAACCCCTGTAAGACACTGACAAGTATTCAAACCCAGCCTGACATACAGAGTGAGTTCCAGGACATTAAGGATTATAGAGTGAGATCCTGTCTTTAAAAAAAAACACAAATCAAAGTCTGTTTGTTGAGAAACCCAAAATGTTAATTATGTTTTGTTTTCTTTTGTTTTGTAACAAAGCATAGATGTAGCTATAGAGATGAACAAGAAGTTCAGCCCTGGATTTTTCTTGCTAGACAAGAAACAACCAATCAGAAGCATAAATATGGAGTGTGTGTGATTTAGAACACAGATTATTAGAGGAAGCTTCAGGAAATGTGACTTTGACAGTAGCCTTCAATTTACACCAGAGTGAGGAACACAGGCTTTGGAGACAAGTGGGCATAGTTTAGATCTGTGTGGTCTACATGAGTCACCTACCTCTCCAAGTACCTCTGTGCATGTAAAGCAGAGATAATCACAGTGCTGTGGGTATTAGAAGCAAAAGCCAATGTAAAGTAGCTCACACATGGCCAGCACATGATAAATACTCATTAAACAGGAATTCGTTCTCATTATTATTTTTACTGTGCACGCAGCTAGCTGCTTCATGTGTCTGAACTGAATGATAACAGCATTTGCCATGCATATAATTTTAATGGCCTTTGAATCCCCACAGTACCTTTCATCTCAGAGGACCAAAGCCCTGTGAAATATTAACCCCTTTTATTCCTATGGGTATAGGTGGGAGCTCATATAACAGCCTAGCTATTTAAAAGAAGTATGATAGAGCCAACTCCACATGTATAAACCAAACAGAACCCAGGTTTCATTTTCTAGATTCCTAAAATTAAATGGATCATATTATCTGCTCCCAGTAGCTAAATATTGTTTATTGGTAGTGTAAGTCAATGTTGCTGATAAAATGCTCTTTCCAGTAACAGAGATGGGCTTGTTTTTTGTTTTTGTTTTGGTTTTGTTTTGTTTTGCTTTTTTTTTTTTTCAAACTGCTTTCAGATTTTCTAAATGTGAATTTAAAAGTCTGTCAGTCTGCGTGCCGATATCACAGAACAGATTGCAAATGTAACGGGATGCAGTCTAGTCAAACAAATCCAAGGAGAACACCAGCAGGCTTAATATTAGGACCGCTCCTGTTCACAGGCTTTGCTAATGACGGAACAATTGCTGGTGCTGATCTGTGGCTGGCATTGATATTCAGGCAGCGACACTTTCATCTGCAATCCAGCTCCAAATTGTTTAATCCTGCCA
This sequence comes from Cricetiscus sungorus, assembly GCA_030556225.1. NCBI lineage: Eukaryota > Metazoa > Chordata > Mammalia > Rodentia > Cricetidae > Cricetiscus > Cricetiscus sungorus. The sequence goes on along the minus strand of JANBXA010000141.1, from coordinate 35,819,317 downwards.
ATGAATTTGCTGTGTCTGCAAAGGACTCCGGAGAATGTCTCCAGATAATAAGAAATGCCTCAAGCACAGCCTCCATTCTAGCTCCAAAACCCTCCCTGAACCCATTGTTTGGTCTTGTCCTGGGATGTCTGCATCTTAACAACTTACACGGCTTAATGACTGAACACGGCTTTAAAATATTAGAATCAGCCAATACAGAAGGGAGAAGGATGCCGAACTGTAGAAGGATACTCCAAGAGTCCAAACTTATCGAACATCACCTTTGCATAAAAGGGGGGAGGGGTGTAAATATGCTCATACTGCCATTCGCATTTACTGTGGGGACCAGATTTTTTTTTCCCATCAAACAGCACCTGCCTCTCCATTCAGAGATGTCTGCGTGCAAGGATACGTGAGAACAACAAAGGCTTCCTCTGTGGCAGGGGCTGCATCCTTTTCTTACCTTTTCTTAGAACTTGACATTATATGCTTGAGGTCAGAGAGTGGGGTCTGGCGCAGGGAACGAAGCTTTTAATACCAGGTGAATAGATTTTTGTAAGAGGCTAGGAGGCTGCAGATCTTACAGAGAAAAAAAGATGGATTTTTGAATATAGTCACAGTTCTCTTGTGTTGTGATTATCAATGCATGACAAATCATATTTTTCATTCTGTCTGTTTAAGCAAAGGAAGTTTCTGCTCCCATCTCTGTGCCCCAGACACCCTGAGAATCCAGAGTGGTCCCATTTCACCAGTCTTGAGGAAATACAACTTATCTCAAAAAATAATCCTGAAATATCATCTTGAAGGTAGCATGGAAATACAAGTACAAATTCATAAATATTAAAAAAAAAAAAGGACGTTGTCACATGTTCAGTTTAAAGAGGTGATATTGAATAAGTTGATGAATTTTTCTCATAATTCCTATGGCAAGAAAATTTTATAATGTATAAATTAGAAGATATCAGACATGGGAGACATGGGGAATAATGACCTTTGTTTTTTAAAAAAATGATAATCAAATATAAAGGCAAATAGGAGTTTGAATTGAGCCCAGCTCTGATATTGGTGTCAAGAGTCCAGGAAAATGACTCAATTCCTGAGCAAGAACAGTTTTTTAAAAATCACTCCTAGTCTTAATGGGCCAAGCTTTGTTTGAATGGGTGGTAAGCTGGGGTGGGGGCAGGGAGGTAAGGAGGGGCAGGAGGAGGGATGGGAGGGAGAACTATGGTTGGAATATAAAATGAAATTTAAATAAATAAAATCCCTCCTAGAGTTGTAATGGACAGCCTAGGACAATCTCAAGGCTAACCTCTGGTACATAGTAAGCTTTAGGGCATCCTGGGTTACATAGAAACCTGTTTCAAAAAACACCAGTAAGAACAAAAGGAAAGGAAAAAAAGAGTGGTGGTGGGGGGGAACAAGAGTGATGGAAACCACAGCATATAGTGTTAAATATGTGTATTCTTAGTGTTGTTGAAAATGGTGAATCCTCACTGCTCGGTTCTACCAGGCCTTCAGAAAGAACTAGCACCAATCCTTCCCAATTATTCCACAAAACAGAAAAGGAAGGTCAACATCCCTTTGTACTTACAGTACAAAGAGGCTGCTGCCCTGATGGCAAAACCAAACAAAGATGCAGCGTAAAAAGAAAACTGAAGAGCAATCTCCTTGAATATAAACACAAAAGTTCTTAATGAAAGGGTTGCAAACCGAATGAAAAAAATACATCAAGAAAAACATCCACGACAGATGGCTCAGAGTTCAGAGCACCAGCAGTTCTTCTAGAGGCTCCTTTGCTTCCCAGAACCCACATGGTGTCTCATGGTTGTTTGTGACTCCAGTCCCAGGGGACCTAATGCCCTCTTCTGACTGTCTCAAGCACTGTACACATGTGGTTCACAGACATACATGCAGTCAAAACACTCATACACATACAATAAAAATGTAGAAAACTGAAAGAAAGACTGCAATGAGTTGAAATCATACATGGCTAGTGAGATGGCTCACCAACTCTGACAACCTAAGCCGGTAGGAACCCCAGAACCCAAATGGCAGAATGAGAAAATTGACTCTCATAAGTTGGACTCTATCCTCCACATATTACCATGGTACACACATGGCAAAACACACACACATGCACATGCATATGCACATGTATATACACACACACACACACCCACACACACACACACACACACACACACACACACACACACACACACCACAGGTTTATAGAAGATCTTTCACCAAGATCAAGTTGGCTTCATTCCAGTGATGAGCCAACAGATACAAATCAATAAATGTACTGTATCACTGAGAGAAAACACATGATCATTTTAGTAGATGCAGAAAAGCCTTTCAACAAAATCCAACATTTTTAATGATTAAAACACACACACACACACACACACACACACACACACCCACCTTACTCAACATAAAAGCTTACATACAGCAAAGGAAACTGTTGAGTGAAGAGGTGACCTACAGAATGTAGATAGATCTTTGCCAGCTATACACCCATCAGAGAATTAATATGTAGAACACACAAATATGTGAAATAATAAACATTGGGCCAGTGAGAGGACAAGGCCTTGGTGGTCACTTGTGAAGAAGCAATGGCCTGACAGTTATTGGTAGGGAGAGGCAAAACAGGAGGGTTGTGAGTCATCCTTTGCATGGATGGCCATCAGCCATATCTGTTTAGGTAAACTGGAACTACATTTCCCAGAATCCCTTCTTTGTCTTGTTAGTACTGGCCTAGGGAAGTCTTCATGAGAAATGGCAAACTTGCAGCCCACGTGCTCAGATCATAGCTACTAAGGCAAGGAGATAGCAGAGATGTCAGCAAGATCCGGTTTGTACTGGCCATCCTGACCTTTATTCCTGGCTGCCTGGCTGCCAAGATGAGCTGTAGTAACAGCATTCCACCACCAAACCCATCTATACAGCCAAAAAGAACCAAATTATCCTACAGTCTTCAGTTGCCATTCTGTTTTCTATCTCCATGGTACCTGCTGGACATGACAGGCTTCCTGCAAGCTTCAACTTGCTTACCTACTCTAGAACCGGTTTAGGTCAGGTCCATTACATAGAGCAAGTCATCTAAAAGTAAGAGAAGAGCACTGAGTTTCTTAAGGCTAGTACTCAGTCTGCCTCTTTCTCTTCCAGCACAGTTTGTAGCATGTTTTGATATCTCACAGCTCTCCTCAGAGGTGTTTATTATCCTTGATTTGGAATCCATCCACAGTTACTAAGTAAAGTAATTAGTAAAAGCCAGAACAACAGACTTAAAAGTATAGTTCATGATATATTATATGAATAGTACGCACAAAGCCCTTAGTTCAATTCTGAGCAACTCCCCAAAATAGCCAGACAAACAATCAAATTCTAGTGGATAAATTCTAAAGACCCGATTTTATTGCAAGGCTCTAAAGAATTGGAGGTAAGATGTATAGTTAAATGGTTATTAAAAATATTTTGTAAATTGAGAGATTAAGTTACTTAAGAAGAAGAAAAAGCTGAGAGAAAAGTACAGAAAAAATTCATAAATTATTACTCAGAAAAGAAAAAGGTACACTTACAGACTCTAAAAAATGCATGTTTTGGCTTTTCAATGCTTATAAATAAAATACCATACAAAATACAGATGCTCTGGAAATCAATTCTTATAACTTGTATATGCTATATAAGCTTCTGGCAGCTTAAGGAAGCATATTGTTTCAGATTCAGGAATCTGGCAAACCGTTAACTTGCAATCACCGAAAATGCGCATCTTTTTGTGGAACTGGCAAATGCCAGGCTCTTTAGGGTTTTCAGTGAATGACTGGAGGCACATGTACATGCAAACATACAGAACAGAAAAGGAACAGAAGATACAGTAATGATCACAGAAGTAATGACAAGAGATAAAAGTGTTCTCAGACAGCCTGAGTGGTGTCCTGGGATAGGCTCATCCCTGTGTGCCTCCCCTCTTAATGTCATACTCAGCAAGCCTCACTTTACTAGCTTGAATGGTGGGAATATTTTATTCATTAGCCATGGTGGGGATATTTGCACCATGGAAATCAACAAATCCCCTAAGTTAGGACAATTTGTGCAGACAGTCAGTTGGTAAGGCCTGGAGTATCACTCGTCTTCAGCCAGGTGTTTATAAGCCAAGCCACATTCTGTTGGTCCTATAGTACATTATTCTTTGTAGCTTGATCAACAAGAAAGATTTGGTTAAGCAGAGGATGGAGAAACTTATAAAACACAGTTACAAAATATAATGGACCAAAGCCATTTTTCTTAAGGGAAGAAGGGCAAGATAGCTGAGGAGGTAAAGGTATTTATCACCAGACTTGATGACCTGAGCCTGAGTTCATCCCCAGAACCTAAAGAGTGAAACTTCATCAAGTTGTTCTCTGACATTCACTCATGTGCTGTGGTATGTGCATCACACACACACACACACACACACACACACACAAATAAATAAAATGTAATAAAATGTTTAAAATACTAATTTTAAAGTAAAGGGAGATCTGGCTTGGCTGCAATAAGTATATGATAATAGATGATGTAGAATAGCCCAGCACATTTCCATCCTTCCTGGGGCATCTGGGAAAGTTGGCAGCATACTCCTTTTTGCCATGCTTTCTCAATGCTGTTGACTGCATTTTTAACTACTATAAAAGAATACCTAGCCAGGCATCGGTGGTGCATGCCTTTAATCCCAGCACTCCAGCAGAGGCAGGCAGATCTTTGTGAGTTCGAGGCCAGCCTGGTCTACAGAGTGAATTCCAGAACAGCCTCCAAAGCTACACAGAGAAACCCTGTCTTGAAGAAAAAAAAAGAATACCTAAGACAAGGTGATTCATTGGCTCATAATTCATAATTCTATAACCTGTGAATTTTAAGATGGAGGAGGCTGCACCTGACATTGTAGAAGGTGAAACCCCTAATAAGAAAGAGAGAGGGAGGCTCAGAGTCCAAATGTCCCCTTTTGTACAGAAGTCAGCTCTTTGATTAATGAAATAATGGCATTAATTTATTCATTCATGAAGGTGGAGTGCTCATGGATTAATCACTACTTAAGAGTTGGCTTCATACTATTGCAGCAACAAACTCCAATGCATTGTGAAGGGAACCAATACTTAAAACACAGCTCAGCCTTCTCCATGAAAACCAGGCTTGTGGATAGTCAGTCACCTCAGTTTCCTGTAGATCATCGATAGATTTTGATTGGCTAACAGTCTTTGCCATCGACAAGTTGGCATATCTTAAACCAAATCAGCTAGAAAATGCAACTTTGAATTGTTTCAAAAGAATACTCCAATGCCTATGAAACAGAAGAAATGTGAGGAGGACAGGGAAGCACAGAGACTAAAAGACAAAGGCTCTTAAGGATGGCCCCAGATGTGGGGAGCTATGGAAAAATTAACTCTAGACCATGAGCAAGGTTCACTTGATGTTTTGAAGCCAAGTACAGTGCATCTACCTCTCTTTCTCCCATCCACAGTCATCAATGGGACTTAATGTGAAAGCAACCTGGACCAAGGCATGCAAGGAAATCTACAAGCTACTTCTGTTGTAGTTTTAGAAGAGAAGAGACTTTCTCTACACCTGCCTTTCCAAAGCATAAGGTGAACTTTTAATTTAAGTAATTTCTCCTATTAGAGACAGTATTGTGAATTGAATTCAATAACCTTCAAGTTTTGTTTGAAATAAGCATAAAACACATAAAGAAATAAAATAGAAAAAAATAGCAAATTGACTCATAAAAGAGCAGAAATTGCTGGGGGAGTGATGATGCAAGCCTTTAATCTCAGCATTTGGGAGACAGAAGCAGGCAGATCTCTGTGAGTTTGAGGACAGCCTAATTTGCAGAGTGTGTTCTAAGACAGCCAGGACTGTTGTACAAAGAAACCCTGTCTTGGAAAAGCAGGAGGAGAAGGAGGAGGAGGAGAAGAAGAAGAAAAGAAGAAGAAGAGGAGGAAGAAGAGGAGGAGGAGGAGGAGGAAGAAGAAGAGGAGGAGGAGGAAGAAGAAGAGGAGGAGGAGGAAGAGGAGGAGGAGGAGGAGGAGGAGGAGAAGGAGAAGAAGAAGAAGAAGAAGAAGAAGAAGAAGAAGAAGAAGAAGAAGAAGAAGAAGAAGAAGAAGAAGAAGAAGAAGAGATGGTGAGTTCTCTGCTTTAACTAACAATTGCCTGGTTCAGAGCAGAGTAGAGAGAGGTGTGTAACCTTCCTTAGCAAGAGTCCTCTCAGAGCCCAGCTGCTCTACTGAGCTTCCATGTTTGCTATGGCCCGTTGTCTCTTTCCATAAATCTAAATTAGCATCTGCAGCCACTCTCCCAGACACAGACTTGCATTTTGTGCTTCATTTTGAGCATCCACTGGCCCTGAACTAGCTTTAAATGGTGATTGGAGTGTTATTTAAAGGTTGATGCTCTTCTTGCAACATCACTCCAGCAATGAAACTAAAACCCCTTGTACAGAATCTTGCTTCATAATCAAGAAAAACATGCCTAGGTTCCAGTTTAGTGGAATTGTCTGGCATCAGTGATGCTCAATGCCTTTGAATGCTTTCTTTTTCCCACTGTGCTATTGTACATAACATTGAGCATGAAGCAATTAAGCAATAAAATGCTGTGCTAATCTGTAGTTGGGGCTGGATAACAGTGTCCCTTGGGAGGTATGAGGGTCCTGTCCTAGTTGGAGGAGGGAGACAGGAGCTTTTCTTTTCATCTTTGGTTTTGAGCCCAAATAAACTCTTTTCAAGGACACTTTGGCACACACACACACACACACACACACACACACACACACACACACATACCCCCCTTGATCCCGCACCAGCAAAAATGCAGTAGACAGACAATGTGATCCTGGAGCCAGAAGCACACGCTCGGGTGTAACACAATGTGATAATGGCAGAGAAATTGGCCTTTGTCTTATGCTCTTTTTGTGATACTGGGTATTAAACTCAGGGTCACAAGCAAATGTGTTTTGTATGAGAATCTTCCTGGGAAATAGAACCAAACATCTATTTTATCCCAGCTAGGGCACCAATAACAGACCAAAGAAACTATCTCATCAAAGTCAGAATTGGTGAGCAAGTGATTGGGGGGGGGGAGGAGTTACTCACAGTCATAGGGATAACACAAGGACATCACTGGAAAGCTCACACCAGCACAGGTGATGCCAAGGACGTTGTACACCTCCAGGTCATACCCTGAAGCTCTCTGGAGGACTTGCAGGCAGCTCTGAAGATTCAGAGTGTCTCTTTCTGCCAGTTCAGCTAGTTAGAGAGTCCTCACGCCCAGCATTTGCTCCCTGCTTTTATAACTTTGGGGGGAGGGAGCTTGTGTGCCTTATAAGTTTCAGCTTCCCCAGACTCGTGGAGTTTGTTTCCTCAAGTGTCCTGAATGTACCTCCTCCCTGCAGGAGGAGATGTTTGAGTGCGAAGTCTATGGTTGCACAGCAGTGCTCTACCAATAAGCCACATTACTAGCCTCTGCAGGGACAGTTGACTATGGGAAGAAAGGATAATGTTGAGAGCTGGTAATCTTGCTAGTAACAAATCTGTAGCATTTCCCGAACATGGCATAGACCTGCCTCTAGGTTTCAGTTGTCCCCACTGAGAGCCAATGCTGGTCATGGGTTACTTAGTCCCAGAAATTTGTGCATTCTATTGATTCCAGTGAAGGAAGAGCACCAAGGATGTGGTATTTGTAGTGAGCTATGATTCATGGGATAGGATGGAAAGGGGAGAATATAAAGAAAGAATGGCCTACTCTATCAACCCATGAGCCTGGGAAAGAAAATCATACTCCTTGTTTTTTAACATAAATAATTCAGATTTTATTGATACCCAGGGAAAGGTAATATCCGTGTAGCAAGAAACAAGAATCTCTGTTCTTAACTTTGTGTTAAGAGCATTGGGGCAGACAATGTTAATCTAATGTGCTGGCTAATTTTATGTCAAGTTGGAGTCATATGAGGAGGGAACCCGACAGAGGAAACATCTCCATAAGATTGGGCTATAAGCCTGTAGGGAATTTGCTTAATTAGTGGCTGATGGGGAGGGTCCAGCCCACTGAGGGTTGGACTATCTCTGGTGGTTCTGGGTTCTATAAGAAAGCAGGTTAAGCAAGCAATGAGGAGCAATCCAATAAGCTGAATTCCTCCATGGCCTTTGCATCAGGTCCTGCCTCCAGGTTCCTGCCCTGGTTGAGTTCCTGTCCTGACTTCCTGACATGGTGGATTGTGATGTGGAAGTGTGAGCCAAATAAACCATTTCCTTCCCAACTTGCTTTTGATGACAGTGTTTCATCATAGCAATAGTAACTCAAACTGAGAGACCTGGAAAGCATGTGTCAACCTTTCATGTCATCCTGAGATGCAAACCTAACAAGGGTCATTCAAATGTCCATTTCGGAAATCCCAACACATATTCCAATTGGGTATTGGCTAGATTGGCTTTGTATTTGATTACATCAAACATCGTTAACTAATGCTCTGTACAGACTGGTAAGGAACGTGTGAAAGGTTGAGGAGATGGCTAAATCAACAAAGTGCTTACTGCACAGACATGGGGACCCGAGTTTGGTGCTGTGTAACCCCAGTGCTGGGGAGGCAGGGATGTACAGATGTCTGGGGCTCACCAGCGGGCCAGCTTAGCCTACTTATCAAGTCCCAGGTTAGTAAGAGACCTCATCTCAAAAAAACAACAAACAAAAAGGTGGATGCTGCCTAAGGAATGACAGTTGTGGTTGTCCTCTGTTCTGTGCCCTACACACCACACACACACACACACACAGCATAGGAACATGCACACACACACAGCATAGTGACATGAAAAGCTACCCATATATCTCCACAGTCTATAGTTACTATGATCTCAGAAGCTCTGGAAATTTTCAGGCTGCCCTTGACTTCAGAAAAGATCCAACCACTGTGAGAAAAGGGGTGCTGCAGGTTGTTAGGGAAACTAAAGAAATTGAGAAGGTCTACATGTAGATTCCAAAACGGCTGAAAAAAAACAAACAAACAAAAAAAAAAAAACTAAAGAAGTTTGAAGGGCCTACTAAAATGTATGACTAATAATCCCCAAAGTATATGCTATTTCCACATAACTGTGTGTATACACAGAGAACCCTTAAAACTGGAGGAAATTATATGAAAATATACCTACTGCTGGCAATTAAGCCAAACAGTACAAGTTCAGTGTTATTATTCGTTTCCTGTACTGAGCAGATGCAAAGAAACGTTCAAATCATTGGTACGTTTCCTTCCGTGGTATCATCCTTGATCCTCATTCCAAATTATCACAGAGGTTATTGTTACAGTCACAAAACAATACCATAGGACTTTATGAAATGTAAAACACTTCCTTGTGTGTTATGAAATCTCACAATAGCCCGGTGAGAAAAGCAAACTAGCAGAGCAGAAGTCATAACATTAAGGAGGAAGAGAGCCCATGCCTTTAATCAAAGCACTTGGGAGGCAGACACAGGTGGATCTCTAAATTTAAGGCCAGTCTGGTCTTCAGAGGGCGTTCCAGGACAGCCAGGGATACACAGAGAAATTCTGTCTTGAAATACACACACACACCAGAGAGAGAGAGAGAGAGAGAGAGAGAGAGAGAGAGAGAGAGAGAGAGAGAGAGAGAGAGAGAGAGAGAGAGCAAAAAGGATTAAAAAGAAAGAGTGAGAGAGAGAAAGAAAGAGGAGAAAGGATGCTGTCTTGGGGAATCTGCAGTGGGGTACCAGGTCTATGGCCATTCCACCCGGAACATGCCCAATGTAGTCTGTAATGGAGTATCAGCAGAAATCCTAGTAACTCCCAGTGTTGTAGCCAGTGTTCTAAGAGTTAAGTCCATTATGTTGTTTAGATATGTCAATAAGGAAAGGTTTACGGGTGATGAAACTGGCTCTAAATATTCTCACAAGCTAAAATATGAAGTTGGGAGAGGTTCAAAAATATAAAACTGGCTCAGAAAAGAACAACGAAGGGAAGGCAAGGAGCTACACGCACAGCCTTCTCAAACCCCTGAAGCAACGTCAATGGGACAATGCAGCCTTGCAGACCACTACAGCCAGGATTTCTGTGTCTTCTTAGGATTTCCCATGACAGCGCCCCCTACCAGCAGGAAGCAGTTTGGAAAGAATGACGCCTAAATTCCCAAATATTGTTTATAAATGTTTGTTTTCATTTTTTTTAAAAAAGGCATGTATAATTATGTCCAACATAAAATAAATAAATGTTAAAAAAGAGAGAGAGAATTCAGGATTAGCCAGCACAAAATGCAGAGTTAGGATGAATAAAGATCTTTTTTAAATTAAAAAAAAAAAAAAGAAAAAGAAAAAAGGAGAGTAGGAGAGTAGCTAAGAACTAAGCTTTCATTAGAAGTAGGGTGTGTGAAGGAGTTCACTTTAGAACACCTCCCAACACCGGCCTTGGGAAGGGAAACCCCTCCCACCTCGTCCTCACTTCAACTCCCAAGATTCCCAGCCTCAGCCATGAGTCACTCAGCAATTGCCTATGATACACATCTGCCTGGATCCCTTCTACTTCAGCAGGGAACTGCAGGCTCCTGCCTGCCTACAATGAAGGAGAAAATCAGTGCAACAATGTGTCTGGATGCTTGGAAGCTGGCAGCCAGCAAAAACCCCAGTGCTTTTGACTAATTTTCTTTCCCAAGGCTTTTTACTGTAAAGAAAATTGGCCTCTGCAGATTAAGAGAAATCAAGACTGGTATCCCGTCCTTAAACTTGTTCTCATTGTTTCCATTTTAACATGTCCCTAGAAGTTTCCTGTTAGTACGTAAGCAAGCTTTGTGTTGACTTAATCACTTTTACCTTCTGTTTCCAGGCTCTAGATATCCCCAGCCCTCATGTACATTCAGTCCTTAAGAACAAAACTACAAGTCCAACCTAGACTCATTTTATGAAAGGGAGAAGTGAGATTAAAAAAAAAAAAAAAGAAGAAGAAAAGAAAATCTACATCCTGAAAGCAGCTAAGACATGCTGAGGATAGAGAAGAAAGCCTTGGAGGTGACTAATTTGAAGGCTTAGAACTTGAATATCCACCCAGAAAAAAAAAATCTCTTCTATTAATCTATTAATCTTCAGTGACACACCTACTTTGCTTCCCAGTGAATCACCCTGAGTGTTTTGCACCTTCCCGTTTGATTCATTAATTCCCTGTGGTGGCTGATTCATTAATTCCCTGTGGTGGCTGGGTTAGTAGTACACACACACACACACACACACACACACACAGTCCACACCTGTAATCCCAGCTATAGGAGGCTACAGCAAGGTAGTTCCAAGCTGGTCTAGGAGACATTTAAATGCCTTGTAATATAGACACTCAGAGAGAGAGAGAGAGAGAGAGAGAGAGAGAGAGAGAGAGAGAGAGAGAGAGAGAGAGAGAGAGAGAGAGAGAGAGAGAGAGAGAGAGAGGAGAAAGGTACTGAAAAACAAAACACGGAGCGGGGATAGAAAAAGAGACAGAGAGACAGTGAAATACATATACACAAGAGAGATATTGAATGTCGCACACGTGCACACACACACACACACGAGGAAGAAGAGAGAAAAAAACAATAAAAATACACTGCCCGGCCTTTGTCCTCACCTTACAAAGGGGTCAGCGCAGACCTGCATGGCATGTTTCTTCTTAGTATACATACATTATACATATACATATACATATACATATACATATACATATACATATACATATACATATACATTTCTGGATTTCCAATTTAAAGACACAGATTATCTCCCTTTAGGGAATTTCCTCTTCTAGTCCAGACCATCAAAGCTCTCTACATTTTCTTTCTATTTTTCAGACCTTCAACCTTTAGTATTCCCGAATTCCCCTCTCCCGTCTTCTTAAAAGTTGAAGCCTGTCCTGTTGCAGATCTGAGGTGCCAGATTAAAGCTTGGCCTTGATCATAGCCTAGACTCTGGGCCCCAGAATAATGAAGGTGGACATGCTGGAAAGCCTGGGCAGTGTGAGGCAGATGGGAAGGCTGACAGAAGTGACAGAGAAAACTTAAGTGTGCTCAGAGGACACAGAATACAGGGCTTCTACGTAAACAATAAAGAAAAAGCTTTTAGCCAGGTGAGGTGTCACTTGTCTACAATTCCAATACTTCATTCAAAAGGCTAAGGTAAGAGGGCTGCCTTGAGTTCAGACCATCCAGGGCTGCACAGCAAGACCCTGTTTGTCTCAGGAGCAAATGAGGGACTCGGTAGAGTCCTTACCAAGCATAGGCAATCCTGGGTTTGAGGCACCAAAGAACCCTGGCATAATGGTACACAGACAGTAACTGAAGCACTCAGGAGACAGAGTCAAGAGGATCCGGCGTTTAAAGTTATTCTCCATTACATCACAAGTTCAAGGGCAACCTGGGCTACTTGTCTTAAAACAAATGAAACCCACCAAAATAAATAAACAAATAAATGGCCGATGATATAGTTTGGTGGTAGAGTAGTTGCCCAGGGTGCTCTAGATTAAATATTGAGCACCCTCAAATAATTAATTAAAAATATACATTGTCCTGGGCAGCGGAGTTTTCAGGAGGCAGAAGCAGACAGATTTCTAAGAGTTTGAGGCCAGCCTGGTCTATAAAGTGAGTTTCAGGATAGCCAAAACTATACTGAGAAACCCTGTCTCAAAAACAAACTTGAGGGGTGGGGGAAGGGAGAGAGTGAGAGAGGGAGATGTAGTTCAGTTGGGATGCTTGCTCAGCATTCCTGAAGCTCTTTAGTTCAAGCCCCAGCACCAGGTAAAAGCAGATGTCGTGGTAAAGTGAATGCTTTTATCTCAGCACTCGAGAGGTAAAACCAGGAGGACCTGAAGTTCAAGCTCGTCTAAAGGCTAGGCTGCCTCAGACCCTGTCTCAAAAACAAATGTTTTATGGGAGAGTAGCCATTGTTTCCTTGAGAACTTCAAATGTAGTGTTTCTCCAAAGACCAGGCTAGACAGAAAGAAACAATACTATGGTGAAACTAAATTCCACCAAGATAGTAATCAGGTTCTAATAGCTACTAGTCAAAGCAAGGTTTCGAATCTTTAATAGCCATCAGGACCCTGCTATGAAATTTTTAGAGGCAACACCCTTACTACAGATTTCTTAGTGGTAACATAGCAGCTAACTGCAAAGTCAGTGGCTAGAAAGCATCAGACAGTAAAGCCTCTACAATTAAAAATTGCAATCTTCCACCAGCCATGTAAGACAGGGTCAACTCCTGAAGGAGAAAATGACCCCTTCTGAAGGAGCATAGACTATGCACACTGGTGCAATAAGTATATGCAATAAAGTTTCCCCGAATTCATTATGACCACTTGTCATAGTAAATTGCTGGAGGAGAGGCATCTAACTTCTGCAGAGTGGTGAGACAGAGTAGCAAAGGCAGATGAACTGCCCTTAGGCCCTGTCTCTTCAGTGGAGTTCTTAAAGGTCATGTGAATCCTGGCCAAAGTCAGCTTCACAATAAACCCATAGACAAAACCCGGCATTCCCTCTCTCCTTGTGTGTACAACTAGGAGAGCCATATTTTACAACTAGCAAACACTCACGTGATCCTCTATTTTAATGGAGGCCTTATTACATTAAAAAAAAAATCAAGGTGAGGCCAACACTTGACCAGCTGAGGCAGGAGGATTGATGCCAGTTCAAAGCCAGTTGGGGCTATATAGTAAGATCCTTTCTCAAAAACACAAAAATAAACCAGACACGGTGACATGCACTTATAATCTCAGCACTCAGGAGTTAAGGCAGGAGGATCACAACAAGTCAGGGGCTAGCCTGGGCCACAAAACATGAACTTTTCTTAATAATAAATAACTACATACATAAATGATACATAATATCACTTAAAATTAGGTTCTGGTTTCAATTTTCGTATGGGTATCTATTGTGTATTAAGCATATCTCCCCCACCCACACCCCCGTCTGGTTCTCCTTGAGCTGTCTGTCCTCTGTGTTCCACTTGACACTTTAGGAACTACATAACAATTCAGCAACCACAAATGAGAAACACCTAAGGTATCTGTCTTTCTGCAACTGGCCTAATTTGCTTACTGTGTTGGTCTCAGTTGTACCCATTTCCCCACAAATGACCTAACTTGCCATTCTTTCTGGCTGACAAAATTCCCATGTGTGTGTCTTATTGTCCTTATTCATTTCCTCTGCTGTTGGACATCTAAGCTTGGTTCTGTAATTTAGGTATGTGTGCATAATGCTGTAGTAGACATTGATATGCGAGTCTCTCTGGCATGCCAGCTAAGAGTCCTTCGGATAAATACACAGGAGTGGCATCGCTGGGTCGTATGATAGATCTGCTTATATATATTTTTTTTAAAAAAAAAAAGATTTCAATACAGGCTAAATTAATTAAATTCCCACTAACTATGTACAAGGGTCCCTATTGTTCTCATCCATATCAGTGTTTGTTATTTGTTTTCTTTTTTGTTTTTTAACTCTCTCGTGAGTGTGTGTGTGTGTGTGTGTGTGTGTGTGTGTGTGTGTGTGTGTGTGTGTTGTTCTGTATACATGACTGCAGGTATCTACAGAGGCCAGTGGCATAGGATCCCCCTGGAGCTGAAGTTAGAGGTGGTTGTGTCCCATGTGAATTCTGAAAACTGAACTCAGGTCTCCTGTAAGAGCAGCAAATGCTCTTAACTGCTGAGCCATATCTCGAGCCCTGTGTTTGTGCTGGTTGGTTGGCTGGCTGGCTGGCTGGTTGGTTTGCTTGAGACAAGGTCTTACTGTGTATGACTGGGTTAGAACTCTCAGAAATCCAACTGCTTCTGCCTTCCCGGTGCTAGGGCTAAACACATGCCACCCTGCTCAAATTCCCCTTGTTTTTCTTTTTTTTTTTTTTTTTAAGTTTTTTTTTTTAGTTTTTTTTTTTTTAGTTTTTTTCAAGACAGGGTTTCTCTGTGTCCTATCCTGGAACTTTTCTTGTTTTCTTAATGCCTGACTTTCATCTGGAATAAGAAAGACTTGCCATGTAGAGGTTGTTGGTGTTGTTTGCTTCATTTTCTTTGGTTTGGTCTCTTAGTTCTTCCAGCTCATAAAGGTTGTCTCTCCTTCAATGCCCATTTTGATTCTCATGCCCATAGACCTCTTCCTAGACTGCTGTGAATTCATCCAAGATGCCACACAGACCCACAAGAATAACAATTCCTCAGTCTACAATCATAGTCACCAGCCCCTGACACAAAGATCACCAATTAACCAACTGTAGGATTAAAAGGGACAGCGTTGCCTTTAGTTCCCCTTGATACCCTAACTCAGTAGTGAGTAGCCAGAACTTAGCTCAATGTCATAAATCCCTTGAGCTGCTTCTCCTACTAACCCCTGTTCCATAAAGCTGTTTATTTTTATGTAAGCAAAAAAGGCTACTGGGTAGTGGTAGCAAATGTTTTTAATCCCAGCATTTAGGAGGCAGGAACGGGAGGATCTCTTGAGTTTGAGGCCAGCCTGGTCTAGTGGTAAGATCTATTGTCTTGGCTGCTTTGCTTCTCTGATCTTCAGCTTGAAGCTTGAACCCCAATAACTGTTTCTGGGTTTTTATTATTCATGTTACACTACAGAGCTACACAGTGAAACCCTGTCTCAGAAAACAAAACAAAGGCTGGAATTATCCAATCAGTCTCTCCCTCCAGGTACAACAGGCAGGCTCCCTGCTAAACACAGAAGGGTGGGACCGTAGGATCAGCTTCTCACTGCCCAGGCCCAAAGCAACCTCTTTCATGCCCTTATATCCTGTCCAGTACCTTTTCTACCCTACCAGTACATAGCAGCTCCAAGTCACATTATTAGCCCTGTAATAAGGCCTTAGTGCTAGTCAAAGATCCTCTACCTTTACAAGTATATGAAAGTAAGAAATTTCTTTTGTTCTTCTGGGTTGTTGGATCTTCTATCCCAGCTGTGGGTGGCCAGCATTACTGAAGGATATTCCACCTGAAACACAGCTCAGTGTTCTCCTGTCAAGCCTGAAAAGAAACGTTCTTTATTATGTAAAACAGGCCGTTCACTTCCTTGGGTAGGTTTATGCCAAGGTATTTGTTTTAAGCTCTTGTGGATGTGATCGCCTCCTTGATTTCTTTCTCAGTATGTTTGTCCTTGGTGTATATAAAGGCTATTGATTGTGCATGTTAATTTTGTAACCTGCCAGCAGATTTCAACCTTCCTAATGCTGTGACCCTTTAATACAGTCCCTCATGTTCCTAATGCTGTGATTCTTTAATACAGTCCCTCATGTTGTGGTGACCATATATTTTCATTGCTACTTTACAACTGCAATTTTGCTACTTGTATAATCATAATGTTTTCTGGTGCTCTTTGGCAACCCCTGTGAAAGGGTGAGTCAACTACTCTCAAGGGGTTGTGACCCACGGGTTGAGAACTACTGGTTTAACAGTTCTCAGAGTATTCCAATGAAATTTTTAGAGTATCTTACATTGAAAGTTATTACACTACAAATAATATTCTGCCTTCTTCCTTCCCTAGTTGTTTCCTTTATGTTTGCTTCTGTTACCTTGTTCTAACTAAGGTTTCTTGTAATATGAATAATAAAACCCAGAGGCAGATATTGAGGTTCAAGTTGAAGGGTGAAGATCAGAAAAGCAAAACAGCCAACTACTAGCTCTTATCTCTACCTCAGGCTGAAAGAGCTGATTCTGTCCTCGATGTGGCTGGAGAACAAGTCTCTAAGACTGACTATGAGGCCCCTATCTCATATACCTCTCTAGAGCTGGGATTAAAGGCATGGGATCCCAAGTGCTGAAATCTCCTTTATGTAAGCTGTTTCTCCTTTAGACTGATTCACTCTAATGTAACCCTGACTGGCCTTGAACTCACAGAGATCCATCTGCCTCTGTTTCCTGAGTCCTGGGATTAAAGGTGTGTGCCACCACTGCCCAGCTTCTATAGCTAATAGTGTGGCTGCTGGAATTAAAGGTGTGGTCACCACTGCCTGGCATTATGACTGTGTCTAGCTTTGCATTTTGATCTCCAGTGGCTTTATTAAATCATAAATAACATATTGCCACAACTTCTAGTGTCATATTGAGTAAGAATGGAGAAAGTGAACCACTGTATCATATCAGTTTTAGTGGAAAGGCTTACAGTGTAAACTAAAATATATAATCTGAAGCAATATCACACTCTTAATACAGGGAAGAGGCAGGCACTCATTATAGTTAATATTATATGAAGGTTGATTACCATGAAGTAACCAATGAGAGCCTGGCCTGTATGTCTGTATCAGACAGATATGTCTATAGAACCAATCACACCCTTTGATAAAGTGGCACATACATACAGCAGTAAGTGTGCTGTATCCCCATCAACAATAGCATTCAAACATTGGCAGTGGTGGCACATGGCCTTTCATCTCAGAGCTCTGGAGGCAGAGGCAGGTGGATTTCCAAGAGTTCAAGGCCAATCTGGTCTACATTGTGAGCTCCAGGCTGCCACAGCTTTATAGTGAGACATTGTCACAGTAGTAATAATGATTGTCTTAGTTAGGGTTTCTATTGTTGTGAAGAGATACCATGACCATGGCAAAGATTTTCTTATGAATGAATACATTGCCTATAAAGGAAAACATTTAATTGAAGCTCATTTACAGTTCAGAGATTCAGTCCATTATCATCATGGCAGAAATCATGGCAGCATGCAGACAGACACAGTGCTGGAGAAAGAGCTGAGTTCTACATTTGGATCTGCAGGCAGCAGGAAGAGAATAACCCACTGGTCCTAGCTTGAGAATCTGAGACCTGAAAGCCCTCCCCTCATAACACACTTCCTCCAACAATGCCACACCCCCTAATAATGCCACACCCTATGAGCTATGGGACCCGTTTTCTTTCAAACCACCACCACAATAATAATAATAATAATAATAATAATAGCAATAATGATGATGTTGTTGATGATAATAAGCATTCAAAGCGATTCAAATTTGTGTGGAAAAGATGTTATTCCTGTACTGCCTTGTCACAGAGCTGTGCTATTTCTCCTCTTCTCTGTCAACATTATGCTGGTCTATATTAAAGACCCTGAAGTGAACAGGAAGTGGGGAACATTGGCATAATTAATATAATAAGTTAAACTGACATACTAAGACCACCTATTCAGTAAGACAGAGATTTAAACTACAAAGGCTTGGGACTTGCTACATGTTAAAGACACATTTGTTTTGTTTTGTTTGATACGTGGTATCATGTTGCCCAGACTGGCTTAAAACTCACTTTGTAGACAAAGGCAAGCACTCTACCAACTGGGCAACTTTCACCACCCGTGTGTGTGTGTGTGTGTGTGTGTGTGTGTGTGTGTGTGTGTGTGTGTGTGTGTGTGTGTGTGTGTAAGCACCCGTGCATATATGTGGCATCTGTGTGTACTCAGCTGTGTGTCAATGTGTCACAGTCAAGTTTAGATATATCCACAGGTTTTCTTCACTGATCCTGGAGGTAGAATAAATGGCCAGACAGTTGCCTGAATCTTCCTGTCTCTACCTCCCCACTGGGGCTACTCAGTGCTAGGGCCACAGCCACTCAGTCTATATGTGGCTGTTAGAGAATCAAAATGCTGGCCCTCATGATTCCTTCCAGACAATCGCTTTACTCCCTGAGCCCCGCCTTCCTCTTTTGGGGATCATTAAGGAAGCAATGGTCTGGCATGTGTTAAGATACTTCCCCAAGCACTGCCAAATGAGGAATAAACCACTGCACCTTATACATTTGCCACTAGGAAAACTTGCCACTGATCGCTCCAGCGGGTGCTCTCTGCCATGCACCAGACACCATCCCCTTTCCATTTTTGTGGTTAGAGGCCTGAATTCCTTTTTTTTTTTTTTTAATTAATCTCAGTACTCAGGAGGCAAGGGCAGGCAGAACTCTAAGTTCAAGGCCAGCCTGGTCTACAGAGCAAGTTCCAGGGTAGCCAGGGCTATGCAAAGAAATCCTGTCTAGAACCACCCCTCCCCCAAAGAAAGATTTTGTATTTATTTTATTTGCATATGTGTTTTGCCTGTATTTGTGTATATATGCCACATGCATGCATGGTGCCCAAAGATGTTATAATTCTGGCCCTGGATTATGGATAAAGCCAGAATTATCAGGTAGTTACTCCCGCCAAGACTCACCTTCAGCGAGTAACTAAAAACAATTGCTAATGGTTCCTCAACCCTACACTGGGGTAAATCCTAAGAGCTGTAATTCACAGATGCCGTAGACTACTCTAGTGAAGATATGCCTAAGTTACCCACCCTGACCATTTGCTTGACAGTGTTACCTTTATAAGATGCAACTCACAAGAGTTCTCACAAATACACAATTGCAAATATCAGTGTCTGAAAAGGAAAAAGATCTCAAATATCAATTCAATGAACTAAATGTCTGCCCAAAGTCAGCAAAGGGGCTGGAGATAGATTTAGTGGGTGAGAGCATGAACTGCTTCTCCTGAGGGACTGAACGAAGCTCAGCACCCACAGCAGTGGCTCACAACTGCCTGGAACTCCAGCTTCAGGGTATTTAATGCCCTCTTTGGCCTTGTTAGGCAATGAAAGCACATTCAGACACAGGCACACATACAGTTTTTAATTATGAAATATAATATGACATAATGCTCATTCCTTCAATTCCAGCATTTGGGAAAAAGAGGTAGGTGGATCTCTGTAAGTCTGAGCCAGCCTGGTCTGCAAAGCAGGTGGGTTCCAGGCAAGCCAACAATACACACTATATCAAAAAACACAAAGGTATAAAATAAAATATTTTAATAATTTTTATTTTCAATTAAAATGGAATTACATCACCCACTTCACTCTCCTCTGCCTACCCTTTCCATAAACCCCCCTCCTTGTTCCTTCTCTAATTCCTGGCTTTCTTACTGTTATTATTATATATATGTATAAATGCATAGATTTGTAACTATAACTTTAGGAATCCATTTAGTGTTGCCTGTATGTAACTGATTTGGGGAGGGGTGACTTAGAACTAAATAACAAATTGAGGGGTCATCCATGCAGATGACTAATTCTCCTTTTCTCAGCCGTCTTTAGTTGCCTGTAGTCTTCCTCTAGGGTGGAGGTCTCATGAGATTCCCCCCTTTCACAATAGCTTGTCCATTGGTGTTGTCATTGGTCATTGGTCAGGTCCTGTTTAGGCAGCTGTATTGTTGAGGTATAATAGGCATGGTTTCCCTGTTGTTTCTGGAAGACTTGATCCTACAGCAGACTTTCTGTTCCTCTGGCTCTTATCTTTTTGCCCTCTCTTCCCTGAGCCTTTTATCTTTCTTTAAAAATAGAAAAGGAAAGAAAAAAGAAAGAAAACATGGGTGTGGTAGTGCACACCTATAATCCTGGCACTTGGGAGGTGAAGGCAGGAGATGAAGGTATCCTTACTGAGTTTGACTACAGGAGATAAAAAGATAAGGTGATGTGGAGGAAAGGGGGGGAAGAGGAAACTGGAAAACAAAAGAGCAAATTAAATCCAAAACTGAATAGAAACAAATTTAGCTGAGACTAGAAAATATCAGCAAAACTTTTATTTAACAAAAGAAAATTGATTACTAAAATGGGGAACAAAAGAGAGATGATAACTCCCAACCCTTGAGAAATAAAAAGCATTTTAAGGGGCTACCACGAACAGATGTGTATCAACAAAGCAGACAACCTTTGTGGGATCTACCATTTGGAAAACTGTAGGGTAATGGTTCTTGTTAAAGTGTAACTATGGTATGAATCCGCCACTCCTATGCACTTACAAAGAATAAGATGTGTACACACAGAAATGTGTACACTAGTATTCACAGTAACATTATTCATGTGACTCAGTGAAAACAAGTCAAATGCCTATCAGTTAATAAATATAAAGCATAATATCTATCCATATAAGAGATTACTTACCAATAAAAAGAAATGAGATAAACATGCTCTTATATGCCTATAAGGAAGACCAATAGTTCAAGGTCATCCTAGACTACCTAAGACCTTGTCTAAAAACACAAGCAAAGAGACAAAAAAGAAAAACAAGAAAAGAGATTGTACTATATAGCACACACTGCATGAGCCTTGAAAACATTATGCTGGGTACAAGTAGCAAATAGAAAATAGCAAATATTACATTGTTGTGTTGTTACAGTGTATAGAGTGCCCATCCTAGACTGATTCACAGAGAAGGAGCTAATGAGAGCTTGTCAACGTCTGAGCAGCTGAGGGAACAGTGTGGACAATGGCTGCCAGCAGGCATCAAGTTTCTTTTGGGGTACTGAAAACATTCTAAAGTTAGAGTACAGTGACCTCATGCCATGTTGCTTGCCATCTAGCTTCACAAATAGCCCTGCCGTGTCTTTGCCATCCTTTCTCACCCCTTCTTCTCTTTTGATCCTTCTATGCCTCTTGTTTCCCCCCATTCTGCTTCAGAATTAGCCTCAAGCCCTTCTCTGTCCAGTGTTTTCACATCTAAGATCCAAAGCCATAGCTATTATTGTTTTCTGGGGACCTGCCAGTCCAAATTACAGTAAATTACTCCTGTAATCACATCTGCAGATATGCCCTTCAGAGCATGGAGCATACATCTCCTCTAAGTCTCACGTTGCAAAATCTAAGAACAGACAGAAGTATCTGAAATATTATGGACTTTGAAGAGCAGCCAGATTTTATCCCCATGTTAGGCCATGCCTGACTGGTAACTTAGTTCATACTCTTGGCCAAAAATTCAATTTTTTATTATCTACTTGGTTATGGACTATATTCATGTCTGTTTTTAATGACCTTTTAAACTACTTTATAGCAATAGTGTGTAGACATTGTTTCACTTTAATGAAAACCAGACACAATTCATCATAGATAAGATATGTAGGGTTTAATTTAATGTTGTTTTCTATTGTAGTAGGAGAACATTGGCTGTAAATGTCTGGTCTCTAGCAGACACATACAGCTTTTCTGCATAGAGCTACAATCCTTTACTGTTCATGATATAACCTACAGAAAGCCATCTTCAGAGTTCACATTGGCAGGGAAAAGAGATACAGACAACCAGATAGCACTGTAAGTGAAATTCCAGAAGCTAGTGTCACCAGGAATGGCTGTCCTCTTAGAATGTACCACCTGTGTAATGCTGGGAAATTTCCAGTTTCAGGAACAGTTCAATTTAGTTCATTGAATGGTGTCTTAGGGTCTCTATTGCTGTGAAGAGACACCATGACCATGGCAACTCTTATAAATGACAACATTTAATTTGGGCTGGTTTATAGTTCAGAGGTTTAATCCTCTGAACTATTGTTCTGGTGGGAAGCATGGTGGCATGCAGGTAGACATGGTGCTGGAGAAAGAACAGAGAATTCTACATGCAGGTTGGCAGGCAATGAGAAGAAAAACCATGAGTCACTAGGCCTGACTTGAGCTTCCTAGACCTCAAAGACTGCCCCTACGGCAACACTGTAGCCAGTTGTTTTCCGCCAGCCCACCTGGTCCCACTACCACACCAGCCCCTAATAACACGCAGAGACTCTGTATTTGATATAACGCTGTTGGCCAGGTACTAGTTTGTTACCTGCTAGCTCTGTCTTTATGATTTCTACTAATCTATGTATTTCCACTGGACTCATCTTACTGGCCAGAGGGGCTGGCGTGTTACCTCTCCGGGCTCTCCATGTTGACTCCTCCTTCCTACTTCCTCTTTCCTCCTTGTCTCCTAGCCCTGCCTATCTTGCTTGCCCATTGGCCCACAGTGGTTTATTCATTAACCAGTATGAGAAACATATTTACAGAATAACATCTCCCATTAGTAACATAGTTCCACTAACAAGACCACACCTACTCCAACAAGGCCATACCTCTTACTAGTGTCACTCCCTGATGGGGGATGTCCTTCTGTATTCTGTGAATACATGTTTATCCTATTGGTTGGTGAGTAAAGCTGTTTTTGCTAATGGACAGGCAGGATATAGCCAGGCAAAAAGTATAGGCAGGGCTACCAGAGTGCTGTGAGGAGAAACTTGGACAGTGGCCAGAGAGATGACATGTAGATGCCAAAAGAGTAACATGTCAGAGCATTAAAGGCAAGCCAGCCTCATGACAATATGTAGTTAATAGAAGTGGGTTAATAATTAAGTGAGAACTAACCAATAAGAAGCCTGAACCATCAGCCAAACAGTTTGTAATTAATATAAACCTCTGTGAGTTTATTTGGGACTAAAGGGCTATATGACTTGGCTGGAAAGACACTCCATCTTCAACTCCCTGTGGATCTATAGGGGCATTTTAATCCAAACCACAACTGGTTATCAATAAGCAAACCACTGAAATCTATCTCTGTCTCATTTTCCATTTTCCTGAAAGATTGTCATTTGCGTTTGATAGTCTTAAGATCAAGAAATGGGTAAAGGCTGCAAAGATGGCTCATATGTAAAGAAGACTTGTTGTTCTTCCAAGGGACCCATGTTGAATTCACAGAATCCACACAGTAATTCTCAACTGTCTGTAAATTCAATTCCTGACCTCTGTAGACACTAGGCATGTGTGTAATATGTATATATACACATACAGGCAAGACACCCATTCATATAAAATAAAGATAAGTAACTCTATGAAAGATTGGTCTATAATCCTGGAGATATATCACTTCAGTTTCATTCCACACTGACACTTTGAATAAATTTAGAGTTTGCAGTGTGTCTCATGGGCAGACTCTGAGGACTTGAGTTTGAACACTAGCACCACAAAAATAACTAATCAATTAAATAAACAAACAGAAGCGTTACTTCAAGCTTATGTTTCCTTGTTTTCATTTGTAAAATGAGGACTGTGATTATCTATCACATTTAGTGGTACTGCAAAAAAATTAGTTGTCGTATTATGTGCACAAAGTAGAACCACGCCTGGCAGTAAGCAGTAACTCAATAAACAGCAGATCTGTGGCAAGTCTACCCTTCATAGGAGAGACCAAAGCTGTACAGAGTCTTGCTGTGTACTGCACCCTGGGCTTCAATGAGAGCATCCTACCTCAGCGTTGTCTGCACTGGGAGTACAATAATGTATCATGTGCCTATCTATGATTGCCATTTTACATCAGCTAGAGGTTAGAGGCTACTACTGTCCCTGAAGTTGTAACTGGTCCTCTTTCCTCTTTGCCATCACATATTTTCAAGATCTTCACTGTTTGGCTAATGGTTCGGGCTTCTTCTTTTTTTTTTTTTTTTTTTTTTTTGAGACAAGGTTTTTCTGTGTAGCTTTGAAGGCTGTCCTGGAATTCATTCTGTAGACCAGGATAGCCTCAAACTCACAGAGATCCACCTGCGTCAGCCTCAGGAGTGCTGGGATTAAAGTTATGCACCACCAACGCCCGGCTATGGCTCAGGCTTCTTACTGACTAGCTCTCTCTTAATTATTAACCCATCTCTATTAATCTGTGTATTTCCACATTGTCTTGGCTTACTAGAGAATGTCCAGACGATCTACCTTGGTATCCTCTAGCTATATGGTATCCTCTAGCAACTTACTGGCCTCAATCCTCTTCCAAGCATTCTCTTAGGCCGAGAGCCCCACCTATACTGCCTGACTGATTATTGGCCAAAACAACTTTATTCATCAACCAATAAGAGAAACATATGTTATGTTCACAGCACACAGAAGGACATCCCCATTACTTCACCATCTCTTATGTGTCTGAATATTTCTTTGAGGCAAACATTAAACTGAAGTTCCAAGAAAGCAAAATACGAATGCTGAGCTAAGAATCAAGATGCAGAGTTCTTTAAACTTTCTCTGTCACTAACTAGTTGTGGTGGTAGGTGATTTATATTCTCAGGTTCTACATATGAAAACTGAAGAAGTAAGTCCACTCAGATCCTCCCAGCTCAAACTTACTATCCAATGAGACAACCCTTGATTCTATTGTCCTGAAGTATCTGCGATGCATTTCACAAGAGAAATTTTTAGCATGTGTATTGGCTAAAATATGTTATGCTTTTAAAATTATTTTTGAAATTTTTAAAAGATTTATTTAATTTTATTATACATACATACATACATACATACATACATACATACATACATACATACAGTGGCCACAGAAGCCAGAAGGAGGTATCAGATCCCCCAAACCGGGAGTTGCAGATGGTTGTGAGCTACACTGTGGGTCCTGGGAACCAAGGACCTCAGCAAGAGCAGCCAGTGCTCTTAACTGAGAAGCCATCTCCCATCCCCATCTTTTTAATTCTTTTAAAACTAAAATCCAAGGTTTGTGTCAACCAAGCTAATAAGATCTCATGAATATTGAATCAAGAATGTGGTAAAAATGCATTTTCCACCAAAAATTCAAAGACATAATTTACTTTTTCAAAAAATACACTGGTTTTCTGGATAGGTAGCTTGGGGTGGTTAAGACCACTTGCTGCTCTTACAAAGGAGCCAGGTTCAATTCCCAGGACCTACATGACAGCTCTCAACCATCTATAATCCCAGTTCCACAGGATCTGGCATGCTCTTCTGGTCTTTTCAGACACAGATACCCAAACACATAAAATAACTTGAAAATCGTTTCCTTAAAGGATGCATTAGTGCAGAGCACTTAGAAAATGAGGACTTCCATTAAAACCTACCTAAAATGAAGAAACTTGGAGTGATGAGAGACAGGGCTTGTCATCAAAAAAGACTGGAGTGTCACCTTGGAATATGCTTAGAAATCAGAATTATCACTGAGAAAAATCTATCACAGTGCAGCACAGCCAGAGACCCGGAAAGATGGCCACAAGGAACAAGCCAATTATAATTTTCAAACACTCTCTTAAAGAGATGTATCATTACTTGAAATGTATGTGTGTTTTCTGTGCATGTGTGTCATGAGTAAAGTCTCCGCAGAGGCCAGAAGAGGGCATTTGACCTGCTGGGGATGGAGTTACAGGTGGTTTGTGATTAGCCATGAGGCCACCAAGAACTGGTCTCTCATCCGCTGCAAGAGTAAAGAGAGCCCTTACCTGTTCATCCATCCCTCCAGCTGTTTCTGAGATGGTTAATATCTCCAGGAAATATGCAAGCATCTGTGGAGCAGTGAGCGGGAAAAGAAAGGGAAAAAATTAAATACGAAATATCAAGTGTTCCAAATTCAACCCACAATAAAAGACGAGGCTTTCTGGGGAAATAAAGGGGTAGTGTGGAAGCATGGGGAACAAAAAGGCTGGAATGAAAGGCACTGGCAAGGCATAGTGGGGAAAGCCTGCTCCAATCCCCAGTGCCACGTCTTCCATTTGAAAATAAAAATTAAGAGGAATAAGCTAGAGCCTAGAGACTTCAAAAAACATATGAATATGAATAACAAAGCAAAAGTGAGAAAAGTGTTCTAGATGGAAGAAAACTAAACACAATGAATAGGCCTTACGGGAAGTCCTGAGTGTAATGATTTGGTAATTTGGGAGGAAACGGGAAAATGTAGGTGTGGATTATAGATACTGTATTGCTACGTTTTCTAAAAACGTTAACAGTATTGTAATTGTGCATATTATATACTCATGATATATATATATGTATACATATATGGCATTATTATTTGATGATATATGTGGGTTTAAAGAGCAGTTATGTCCTAGGATACTTTGGATTAGTGTCAACTATTTGAGAAGGAAACCCCATATTATAATAAATGACAAAGCCAGTCAATCCAAATGCTGATAAGTGATATTAATACAACTCTCATAAGCAGTCATTGTAGGCTCTTGTCATTTGGCTGTAAGTTTGAGGTTTTAAAACTAAAATGTTTAGGGCCAGAGAGATGTCCCAGTGTTTCTGTTCTTCCAGAGGACCCATCAACTACGTGAAAGGCTGTGACCACCTGTAACTCCAGTGCTAGAGGATCCAATGCCCTCTTTTGGCCTCTTCAGGAAAATAGACACATGTGGCACGCATTCACACACACACACACACACACACACACACACACACACACACACACACACACGTAAAAATAAAGTATTTTTTAAACTAAATAAAATGTTTCCCAAAGTGAAAAAGAAATCCTCACAAGGAATGAGCATGGGCCTGGAGCATTCAGAATAATGAGACTGAAAGATCAGGAGTCCCCATGCGGTCTAAGCTACCAAAGACACATTCACAAAACTGTTCAAAAACTAAGTTATACCAGGCTTGCTGGCGCATGCCTTTAATCTCAGTACTGAGAGGCAGAAGCAGGTATATCTCTGTGAGTTCAAGGCCAGCCTGGTCTGCAGAGGGAGTTCCAGGAGAGCATGAGCTATAAAGTAAACGCTGTATCAAACAAACAAACAATAAATAAGTTACATACTGGCGAACGTTTTTAAATCTTTACGTATGTAACATACTAAGCTTTCAGAAATGCTCTGCATTTCTCTATCTCATTATCGATGGATTCAGCAAATAAGAATGCAAGGTCTTTGGGGCTTAGTGTTATTCTTCTCCTCGGTGCCACAGGGGCTCTGACCACCGTGAGTTTGGATAGGAGCAGTTACATTGTGGTATCTATTGGGTAACATTGAGTGTCAAAAATAGGAACCTCCAGATGCAAATTAAGCTTGTGGTTAAAAAAAGAAGAAGAAGAAGAAAAAAGAAAAAGTTTTTTTAAAAAAAAAAAAAAAATTGAAGTAAGCTAGCCCAGGGGAATTTCTTTTCCTCAATTGAGTTGACTGTGTGATTTCTTGAGGGGAAAAGCAAATAGGAGATTATGTGACAGGTATAGCAGTTTGCATCATATATCTTAGGCAGATATGGTGGGGAATAAACTGGTGAGCAGACCATCTCTAAAGAGAGAAGAAAGATGTTCATGTATGCTTCTCCAATAGTCTAGCAGGTGGAAAACTAGTTTTTTATTTTGACTGTTAGTGCATAAAGTAATGGGCTTCACCATGACATTTCCATCCATACATAGCAAT
The DNA here is from genome assembly GCA_030556225.1 of Cricetiscus sungorus. Lineage (NCBI taxonomy): Eukaryota > Metazoa > Chordata > Mammalia > Rodentia > Cricetidae > Cricetiscus > Cricetiscus sungorus. The sequence goes on along the minus strand of JANBXA010000141.1, from coordinate 35,791,424 downwards.
ATTTTTGCTTCTGTTCACCCCTTACCTCCTTCCCCCTCCCTTGTCTTCCTCTCACCCCAAATAACCCTCTTTCTACCTTCATGTCATTCACATGTGTCTATATTTTGTCAAATGTAGTTTCCCATGACAGAGCATGTGTCTCACCCCTCCATTAACCTCTTGTTCCCTCCTCCCTGTCCCTACGTCTTCATCCACCCACACAGTCCCCCTTCAATTTTCATATCACAAATATATATTTTTAAATGAAAACCTTAAAAACTTTGGGGGAAGAAACCTTCCCCCAAAGGGAAAAATTTCTATGAATAAAAAATCATTTACTATTACACTAAGCTTAAAATTATAATGAATGATTATTAACAATGATAAACAAAAATAGTAAGGCCAGAAAGCCATTACTAGATTCAGCGAAAAATGGTAAAGTACTTTGGGTAGACAATGTGGCAAGTGGTTCCAAGAGTTACAATGTTCTTATCCGTTGATAATGTTTCGTTATCTACACAGAGTGATGGAGCTGGCAAAAGTACCAAGAAAAGAAGAGAGAGTGAAGGGAGGAGGGCAGAGGACAAGCTATATGCATTGAGATGGTCATTCTGGGGTACTTATTGCAACAGAACGGAAATGCTCAATAATAAGGAAATGTTCCCTGTCTGCAAACCAATACTAAACACAGGCACTCCTTTTCAAACCCCCACACTGTGTAGAAACAGAGGCGTGGGAGTCACAGCTGTACTGTGATTCTACTATGGGAAGGCTAAGCATAGAAGAAGGCACTCTTCTGGCTCGTGACTCACTTGCTACTACAGTCAGCAGAGTTGCTAAATAGTTTAGGACAATGTGCAGCAAATTATACCAAATTGAATATCTCCTTTGAAGTGTCAAATACAAGCTCTCTCTTCACCTCTCTTGCATATTAACCACATCAAATTATATTAAAATTAAATTGGTTCTCAGTTTAGAATGGTATAGAAACATCTTTTCAAGGAATGGCAATTAAAGTTTTGAGATCAGAAAAAATTTCCTATGACAATTTGATGCAAGCAGTTTTGTTGTTGTTGTTTTGTTTTGGTCTGTATCTTTATTATGATTCTCCTTTAAAAGAATTAATTTTAGAAGAGCCATGTTTTATACTGGGGGCTAAAATGGGGCCTGAATCATTATGTAAATTTGAGGTAAAATATCTTGCATCTTCTAGATGTGGGTGTCTTATGTCAAATGTCTTAATAAGTCTCTGTACCTCTGACTCCCCATATGCAAAGTGAATACAAAAAGCATGCCTGTTCTTTGGGATACCATGAAGATTAGATGAGTCAGTGTATGCGGTTTATTTAGTCACAGAGGTGACCATCAGGAGTCATTGCTATTTCTTTTTACTATTTTTTTAATTTGTTGGTACTGAGTATGATGCCTAGAGCCTTGTAGGCCATGTGAACTTACTCTGTAGATATGGTGCATAATGTCTACAGACACTGAACTGCATCCCAGATCCTAGTTCTCTTTAATCTACCACTTTCATACAACAAGGTGTTGTCTATAGGGGTGTTTAAATTAAGGCATATCTTTTTTTATATTGTAGAATTTGATTTTCTGTTTAGATTTATTTCTATAATAATCAGAGGATTCAGTGAGTAACATTCCTTGAAAACGCCTTCAATGCCTGGATAGATCACTATATAAAATATTATATTAGACATTAGATAATAGTGTTGTGGGAATTTTTCCAGAAAAGCCATGCAAATTTACAACCAGATGTGTCACATTGTGAGTCCCACAGATTGAATGTGATTGAAGCAAAGCTGAAGATGAATTTGGGGGGCCTTTTTGAGATATTTCTGTAGTTAAGTCCCCAGCTGCTCTTGTGGAAAATCAGATTCTGTTCCCAGCTCCTATATGGCAGCTCACAACCATCTGTAACTCCATTTCCTGGGGACCTGATGCCCTCCCTGAATAATCATGAATGTGGCACACATACACACGTGCAGCAAACATTTATACACATAAAAATAAAATAAAATAAAAAGCTGAGCAGACATCATTGCCCTAATACCTCTTACCCCGGTCCCAAAATTCAAATTTGAGGATTAGAGGATGGAGTGGTGGATGAGTGCTATCTGCTCTTCCCAGGATCCCAGATTCAATTCCCAGCACCCACATGGCAGTTCACAGACATCTGTGACCCTAATTCTAATATTCAAATTGAGCTGCCTAAGAGACTTTCAGACATTCCAAGTAATTTTTCTTTGCTTTTATAGAGAAGTTAATTGTATAATCATTAATATTAATCCAAATTTTTCAGGGACATTGGTTTGCCTTCTTTTTTATTTCTTTTTTTTTTTTTTGGTTTTGTTTATGTTTTTGCTTGTTTGTTTGTTTGTTTGTTTTTTGATTGTTCAAGACAGGTTTTCTCTGTGTAATAGCCCTGGTTGTCCTGGAACTTGTTCTGTAGACCAAGCTGACCTTGAACTCACAGAGATCCACCTGCCTCTGCCTCCCAAGTGCTGGGATTAAAAGCGTGGGCCAATACCATTCAACTTGTTAAATTTTCTAGTGTAGGCATGATCAGGAAGGTGAAGTGGGGAGTTGAACATGATAGGGAAGTTGGGAGTAAGAAAATCTCTTTGGAATAAGCAGGAAAAATTCAGAAAGACCAATATAAAGCTGGCATTCGAGTTTTAGTCACCAAGCAACCATGGACATTTGTAACAAGCAAGTCTATGGTGAGACCCAGTATAGACCCAGGAGGCCTCATGTTTGCTTTCAAGTAGCTTATACATCATGCCATTTAAGAAAAGAGAGTCAGGGCTGGAGAGAAGTCTCACTGGTTAAGAATACGTATCCTCTGCCAGAGGCCCCACAGACCACCCTAGCCCCCCAACTAACACCCACATTCGGGGTCTTACACTGGTTTCCCCAGCTGTTCTTCCCAACTGAGGGATGCCTTGTTCAGCCTAGATACACGGGGGAGGGCCTAGGTTCTGCCCCAAATGATATATGTGGCAGACTTTGATGATTCCCCATGGGGGCCTCACCCTCTCTGGAGAGTGGATGGGGGATGAGATGAGGGGATGGGATGGGGGGGATGAGACAGGGGATGGGACTGGGGATGGTAAGGGGCATGGGAGGACAGGAGGGAGAAGGAACTGGGATGGGTATGTAAAATAAGATTGTTTTTAATTTAAATAATTATTTTTAAAAAGAATACTTGTCCTTCCAGAGTACCTGGGTTCAGTTCCCAGCACTGACTTAATATATGGTGGCTGACAAACATCTGTAACTCCAGTTACACAGAATCTGCCACCTCCTTCTAACATCTTCAGGCACCAGGCACACAGATGGTGCACGGACATAAATGCAGACAAAACACTCATATACCTAAAATAAAATGTGTCTAAAAATAGGCTTTAAATAGAAATGAGCAAATAAACCATGGGCAACTAATAACTACTACAAAATTGGGTCAGAGCAAAGCACAGTTCTTTGTAAGCTCCAAGTCTTTAAAAGCTTCATCCTGACAAGTGTTACTTTGGCTCTCATTGGCTCCACCAATAATAGCAAAGGCCTTGAATGCAACACACTGTTAACTGTAAGAGACTGGCAATCACTGTTGGAACAATATGACTGGGATTTTTGTTTGATTTTCTGCTCTCCCTGCCCCACCCTTCTCTCTCTCTCTCTCTCTCTCTCTCTCTCTCTCTCTCTCTCTCTCTCTCTCTCTCTCTCTCTCTCTCTCTCTCTCTCTGTGTGTGTGTGTGTGTGTGTGTGTGTGTGTGTGTGTGTGTGTGATACTGGGGATGAAACCCAAGGCTCCCTTACATGCTTAGCAAGTTTCTACCAATAGCTACTTTCCAGTCTGCTCTGGGTCTTAGTTTTCACCATTTATCAAGGGTTTTTCTCTTACCCAGATCACCTCACTCCCATCACTACATGAATACCCACACACACACACACCTCTCCTACCCACATAGTTCTCCAACAAGCACCCAGAACATGTGTTATGGGCATTCTGTGTAAAGCTCTAGCTTTTCTAATGTAACAACAGCCCTTTTTCTAAAAACAAACAAACAAAACAAAAAAGTTTTCCATTTCTAAGAGATCTGAATGGATTAAGAGGACATGGAAAATTTTCCTTCAGAACACACCCATATACCCCCTTGAATACATGTCTCTTCTACTTTACTTAATATCACTGACAGAAGATCAGACCCAAATGTCTTTTACTTGCTCTGCTGTACAAATTCTAGACTTTATTTTATTACTTACTTATTGGTACTGAGGATAGAACTTGGTCCTGATTCAAGCTAGGAAAGCTCTTTTCCCATGAGCCACATCCAAAATTCATAACCAACTTCCTTACAAAACTCTTTCACAGGGGCTGGAGAGATAGCTCAGAGGTTAAGAGGACTGGATGCTCTTCCAGAGAACCCAGGTTCAATTCCCAATATCCACACAGTGGTTCACAACTATCTGCAACTCATCCCCAAGGACCTAAAGTTCACTTCTGGTAGCATGTGGAGCACACACACATCTGCAGGCAAATACCCACACATGTAAATTAAATAAACACATCTTGAAAATCTTTCTCAGTGACAGTGAATTTCATAATTCACTGTGGTGCGTGTGTGTGTGCATGTGTGTAGGGGTGTGATGCATGTGCATGGTGTCTTCATGTTCGTGTTCATGAGTGCAGGCACATGCACGCCACAGTGTTTGTGAGGACAACTTGCAGGTTTCAGCTCCCTCTTTCTACCATGCTTCCAGGAGTGAACTTGGGTAGTTAGACTTGCACAGCAAGCTGAGCCACCTCACTGACAAAACCTTAAAGAAAATTAAAGTTGGCCAGGTGGTTGTGGAACACGCCTTTAATCCCAGGGCTCAGGAGGCAGAGGCAAATCTCTGTAAGTTAGAGGCCACCCAAGGTTACACCAAGAAATGCTGTCTCAAAAAAAAAAGAAAGAAAGAAAGAAAGAAAAGTTAAAGTCCTACTTATCTCTGTCAAATCACAATTTAATTTATTTATAACTCTCTAATCACTTTTTCCCTGAAAATGGAAATGAATGTCCTAGTGGATTAAGCAAGATTACTGCTTGTTATTACAGACACAATAAGCTGAATAAAAAAGAAACAAATGAACAAAAAGTAGGTTGGCAAGATGGCTCAGTGAGACAAGAGTGCTTGCCATCAACCCTGATAACCTGAGTTTTAGGCCCACAGTATGGATGGTGGAAGGAGAAAGCCAACTGCTGATAGCTGTCCTCTGATTTCCATAGGTGAATGTCAGAATGTGTACACAGACACAAACACGAGTAAGTACCAAGTAGACAGATAGTAGATACGGTTAGATAGATAGATGATAGATAGATAGATAGATAGATAGATAGATAGATAGATAGATAGGATAGACAGACAGATGATAGGCAGACATATAGATAGATGAAGACATAGATACATAGATTATAGATAATATAAAAATGCCTAAGTTAATTCATCATTTCAACTGACAATATAAAAAAAGTTCAAGTTGATGGGTCGTTTTGAAGTTACTTTTCTTCTAAAAGAACTAATGAATGTAATAATAATAAATGATAGATTAGTTTGTATCAGTCTGTCCTAGGCCCAATGGTTGGGTTTTTTGTTTGTTTGTTTGTTTGTTTGTTTGTTGTTTTTTCCTTTGTTTACTTGTTTGTTTTAACTTTCTGTTTGTTTCTTTGTAAGAAGAGGCACTTCATTACCTTGCAACTGAAGCTGATTTAGTGGGATATGGCTGCTGTCTCTCTACTCCTGATCTCCCAGGTCAGAAGAACACTGCAGCTTCAGCTTAATGGCAGGGAACATTAACATGAATGATACCAGACTGGTATCCAGAAACTTAGTCCAAAACCAAGTTCTCTCTTTTATATATACAAGATCTAAGCTGACCATTGCCAAAGTGAATGATGACCTATCATAAGATCATGATCTACAGGTCTAGAGGACACTTAAAAACACCTGCCCCCAACCCAAACCTCCTTTCTTAGGACTTTCTCTAGACATACTTCAAAGATACAAAGCTAGAAGGCCATATGGCATGATTAGTGACATTCAGATGTCATCAAAACCATACCATGTGTTATCAAGTTTGTTTCTACTCTCTTTAAATATGCACTGGCCATAGCAGAGACTTTGTAGATTGTGGCAAAAGTGACATGTAACTACTAGGTTTGAATCAGAAGTCTGTGTATCTCTTTTTTCCAGAATGTTCTTTCTGAGAAATGTATTGCCATGGAAGTACACACGGAATGCACAGAGGAACCCAGGTCACCTGTTGGCCCTCCTCATAGGAGAGGACAAAGGTACAGCATGTGAGGGAAGAGTTCTTGAAAGTTCTATGATTGCCACTGAGCGAATGTCATCAGCTAGGGCCAAGGCAAGCAAAAGTGGTTAGCTAAAC